>NW_004624793.1:11127867-11162867 GCF_000247695.1 Heterocephalus glaber
AAAAAAAGAGCAAAAAGACAATCCACAGAATGAATATAAAATATTTGGACATCATATATCTGATATGGGGTTAGTATCTAGAGTTTATAAAAATTCTTACAACTCTACAACAAAAAAAATCTACTCAGTTAAATTAGCAAAGAACATGTGTACACATTTCTTCAAAGAAGAAATACAGATGGCCAATAAGAATATAAGATGATGCTCAGCATCATTAGAGAACTGCAAATCAAAACCACAATGAGATACTACTTCATACCCATTAGAATATAATTTTAAAAAACATAAAAAGATGGACAGTTTTGGGAAAAAGGTGCATTGCTCATGGGAATATACAGTAGTGCTGCCAGTGTGAAAAACAGCCTGGCAGTTCCTCAAAAAGAGAAACAAAATTACCATATGATCCAACAATTGCATTCCTCAGTTAAATTACAAAATTTTCCTGGGAATAGTGGCACATGACTATAATCCCAGCATATTAGGAGACTGAGGCAGGAGGAGCCCAAGCTGGAGCCCAGCCTGCACAACTTAGGAATTTAGGAGAACCTATCTCAAAATAAAAAATAAAAAAGGGCTAGTGACGTAGTTCAGTGCAAAGGCTCAATCCCCAGTACCACAAAAAAAGAAGATAAATTTTATGTCATGTACATATTACTGTAATTATTATTTATAATTTAATTAATTTATTATATTACCATAATAAAGCAAAAAGGCAAGATTCTGAACAGTATATACTTTTTATATGAGAAAGAGAAGCACAAATTATATAGTCACATCTGCTTATATTTGCATAAATATTAGAACAAATAAATATATAATAATATTTAACTTTTTAAAACATATTTGAGGAACAATACCTCCATATATAATTTTTTAAGTGCCAGGGGAAGCATCATTCTCTATGCCCTCATGCTGCTCACTTCATCCTACCCTCTCTTTCTGACTTGGTTCTCTACAACCAGAGGAGAGCAATGTTTTTATTCTGGAAAGAAAGTTTGAGATTGTTTCCTTCCTTCTGGGCTTGCAGATATTGACAGCTGACTGTCCCTTTTGGAGCCCTTCAGAAGTTCCTACAAAATACTCCAAACAAATCACTTGTTAAAATTTGATCAAGAATGGCCCCCAAAGTTCTTATGCATTCAAAAGCCAGGCTTTTGTAAGGTGATTGGATCTGGGGGCACCACGGTAGCTGAATGTGCTGTGGTGAGGTGGGGCCTGGTTGGAAGATGTGATTCACTGGGGCATGGAAGGATATATCTCCCTTTTCTGGCTCTTCCCTTTTTGCTCTGCTTCCTGGCTGCCTTGATGTGAGCAGCTTTCCTCCATGACAAGCCCTTCCACCATGCTGTGTCTGCAATTTAGGCCTTCCAACAATGGAATAAACACACTCAGATGTGAACCAAAATAAACCCCTCCTCCTTTAAGTGGTGTGTGTCACGTATTTTGTCTCAGTGATGACAAAGTGACTAAGACAGATTTTGGCACCAAATTGGGGTCACTGCTGTGATTGCCTGACCATGTAATTCAGAAGTTTTTGGAAATGGTTCATGGATAGGGGCCAGGGATTTAGCTCAGTGGTTCCAGCGCCTGCCTCGAGACCGCAAGGTCCCAAGTTTGATCCCCAGTACCAAAAAAAAAAAAAAAGGAAATGGTTCATGGAAAGATTTGGAGATGCCAGCTAGAGAAGCCCTAGAATACTGTTAATCAAGCTTGAGGGGAGATTCTGATTGGAGCTCAAAAGACCAGAAGGCTCACTAAAATGCACACAGTAAAGACCAGACTCAAGAAGTTTCAGGTGGAAACAGGTATTCCATTGTCAGTTGGACTCCAGACCATGTGTGTTACACTCTGGCAGAAGATTTGGCTTCATTTTGCTCATGTCTTGAGAGTTTCAGAAGACTGAAATTAAGGACAGTGGACTAATTAATCTTGCAGAGAAAATCTCAAGGCAGTCCAATGTTCAGGTTGTGGTATGAGTACTGCTTGCTGCTCTTAGCAAGATCTATAGTTGGTCATGGTGGCACACACCTGTAATCCCAGCACTCTGGGAGTCTGAGGCAGGAGGATCACCACAAGTTCGAGGCAAGTCTGGTCTTCACAGTGAGTTCAAAGGTAGCCTGAACTACATAGTGAAACTCTGTCTGAAAAAAAAAAAAGCCTATAATAATAATCAGGAACAAAAACCAAAGCTGAATAATACGAAGCTTGACC
Source organism: Heterocephalus glaber (assembly GCF_000247695.1). Next base: position 11,130,079 of record NW_004624793.1, read on the forward strand.
AGAAAGGAAGTGGCTACAAAGGTGAAACCTTGGAGCTCTTGGTTGCTGAAATTATTACCATTGAGAAGAAGCCAAATACAATGGCATCTCAGTTCATGAATGCTTTTGTTTGCAAACAATTTGGTTCACAAACAGAAGTATTTGGCAAAATTTTGGTTTTCTTTGCAAACTCTGTGCGGAGTGACAAACATGACTGCAGCTGTCTTTCCCACATGACCATGAATGTGGCCATCTTTTCCAGGATCAAGGAATGAATTAAGTTTTGTGAACCAAGATAACACTGTACTTTGCATAGGAAAGATGGCTTGAGAGCATCTCAGGAATCAGAAAGACCCCTCACCCTTCACTGGCTCAAGGGTGTAAAAGGGTAAAGGTAAATTCCTTTGAAATACTTTGAAAAAAAAGAGCCCCAGGGCACCCTGCTCCAGAAGGGCTACCTAGGGAATTGGTTCCCCAAGATTTTGTTCACAATTCTCAGCCATCCAGGTACTTGGAGGACTCTGTAGCTATGATTCAAGGGGGCCTGGCTACTGCTCAAGCTACAAACAGACCTTGGAGTCATCCATGTGATACTGGTTTTATAGGCATGCAGAACTGAAGAATGCAAGAGTCATGGGGTCAAGGAAGCTTCCACTCAGCTTCCAAAAAAAAGTCTAGAAGGCCAGGCAGTGTGCCCCTGAGGGGGCAGTGTGTAAAGCTGTGAAAGTGAAGTCAAAAGTACAAATAGAGACCCCAAGAAGTTGGAGAACCCAGGAATATGGAATATCAGCTCAGGAAAAACACAAACAGTGAGCAGAGCCAGCCCTAAAGAGAAGCCATGAGGGCTATAACCAGAAATGCCATAGAGGCAGGGCTACACAAGCCTTTTGGCATTCACATCTTGCCATAGCATGCCGTGGGTGCTAGGCATGGAGTTACAGGATTTAATGTTTGCTCTGCTGAGATTCAGTTTTGCTTTGTTCTTGATTTCCTTCTAGTCACCTATTCCTCCTTTTTGGAAGGAGAGTGCTTATCCTGCACCACTTTTATGTTGGAAATGTTTATCTTTCTTTAATTTTTACTATGGCTCACAGCTAACAGTCACAGAAGAAACTGTGGAGTTGGACTTTTTAGCAATGCTGGAACTGTTAAGTCTTTGGCAACACTTAAAGATGGACTAAGGGATCTTACATAAAGAGATATGCATGAAGTCTTTTGGGAGCCAGGGGCAGAATATTATGGTTTAGATCAAGAATGCCACTGTCCCGTCCCCCGCCCCATTCTCATTTGCTCAGAGACAGGTCTTTTGGAAGGTGACTGGATCATGGAGGCTGGAGTGGACAACTAAAGCTGAAATGTGCTATTGGGAAGTGGGGCCTAGTTGGAAAAGGTGGTTCACTAGGGCCATGGAAGGGTCTATCTCCCTCCCTGGCTCCTCATTTCCTGCTCTGCTTCCTGGTCCCCATGACATGAAAAGTTTTCCTCCAACACAGGTCCTTCCACCATGCTATGTTTGCATTTGAGTCTTCTGGTTATGAAATGAACCCACTTAAATATAAGCTAAAAGAAACCTACCTCCTTTGCATGGTGGATGTTGAATATTTTGTCCTAGTGACAAGAAAATAACTAAGACATGTTGGACTTTCACCTGCAGTTCCCTTGGCCTGAAAGAATGAACTCTCAGGGCCAAGGATTTAGCTCAGTGGTTCCAGCATCTGCCTTGCAAGCGCAAGGTCCTGAGTTCAATCCCTGGTACCAAAAAAAAAAAAAAAAAATTCAGTGGGCCTTCACTAGCCTCTCTTCTGCTAGGCCTGTGTCTTAGCTACTTTCTCACTGCTAGGACAAAATACTTGACAACCAAAAGTTAAAGGAAGTAGCTGAGTGTGGTGGCACACACCTGTAATCCTGGGAGGCTGAGGCAGGAGGCTCACTGAGAGTTCAAGGCCAGTCTGAACTACACACTGAGACCCTTTTTTAAAAAAAAAAAAAAAAAGTTAAAAGAGGAAGAGTTTATTTTAGCTCACAGTTTGTAGAGGTTTCAGTCCATAGTTGGCTGGCTCCAAGGTCGGGCAGCATAGCAGAGGAGAAACAGTCCATGGCATGGCTAGGCAGTAAGCAGCCCATGCTAAAGCATGAGGGATGGATGGATATGGAGATATATATATATATCCCACCCCCCTCCTTCCACCAAGCTTCACCTCTCAACATCACACCTAGTTATAAACCCATCAGTGGACTAATCCAGAATCAAACATTCATGATCTAATATCACACATCCATGTTCCATTCACCTGCAAAATGCCCCACTTATGAGAATATGAGGCTTTGAGGGGACACTTAGATATAAGCCATAATAGCCTGTTCACCTTTAGATGGGCTTTGAGTCAGATAATGAAATGATCTGAAACAGTTCTCCTCCACATCTGGTCCACCGGAAACACTCATTCCCTAACAAACTCTGAAAAAACAAACTAATTATTGTCTACTATCTACTAATAACTCTCCTTTGATCCACCTCCAAGCAGAAGCTAGCTGTTCTATCCTCCAGATTTCCTGAAAAGGAATCAGACATTAATAAACTATAAACTCATCAATTCAGATAACACATTTGAAGCTTTCCAAGTGGTCTCATTGAAGTGAAGCCTCTCTCTTTTGACTTTACATGTGGCGGGGGGATTATGTTCCTACTTCTGTCCATTAGAAAAGTTTCAATTCCACCTGAAGCTATTTCCAAAGAAATCTCTTAAAAATGTCCTTATCCTTATGGTAGAGAAACTGCACACATTGGCCACATTATCAAAATTAGTATCACCTATCTTAGTCACTCTTCAATGCTGAGACACAGCACTCAACACCCACAATTTCAGGAAGAGGTTTATTTTGGCTTACATTTCATCTGGCGCCAAGGCAGGATAGCATGGCAGAGAGGCATGGTGGAAGAGAAGCTGCTCATAGCACAGCTTCAGAGAAGGAGTGAGCGAAGGGAGATAAATCCTTCCAGGCCTTGCCCTCAGTGACTGGCCTTTTCTAGCCTCCCACCCCACCAGCAAGTCAGCTATGAGCCCCCATAATCCAGTCACCTTCCCAAAGCCCTGTCTATGAGCACGTGTAGCTTTTGGGGAATTTCCAGGTATAAACCATAACATCACCAATGAGAAGCAGATACATAGTGTCCACCTTAAGATAAACTCCAAGAATACAGCACATTGCTTATGTAGCATTTTGATTAAAGACCATAACCTGAACAGAATCATGAGAAAATATCAAACCGAAAAGGAAAGCATTGTCTTAAAAAATTAGTATGTCTCAAAAATATCATTGTCATAAAAGACAAAGAAAGCCAGAGGAACTAGACTAAAGAAACACGAGACAAGACTAAAGAAACATGACAAGTAAATGTGATACGTGCACTGCAACCTCTAGTGGAGGAAAAAATCAAATGCTGCATTATGACTTTGTGAGGGCTGTTGATGAATTGGAATGTGGATGGTAGATTTTTTAAAGTATTATTTTAATGCTTGATTTTCTGGCATTGGTAACTGTACTATGGTTACATTATAAAATGTCCTTTGTCTGAGGAAGTATACAATGAAGTATCTGGAGGTAAAAGGGCATGATGAGGGCAGCTTATTCCCAAGTAGTTTATACACAAACATGGATATGCTAATAGAGAAAATAAGTCTCTCTTTAATGATTAAGTAAATAAAGTAAAATGTTAACAGCAAATGAATCTGAATAAAAGGTATGTAGGTATTGTGTGCCATTCTTGAACTTTTCTATAAGTTTAAAATTACTTCCAAATAAAAAGCACTTTAAATTTTAGTAAGTCAGCTCTCTTAAATCTTTAAGATGACTCATTTGTATCCTTGATAAAGGAAAAAAAATCAAGAATCATGTATTTAATTATTAATGAATTCATCTTATTCTTTTAAACCATTTTGCTATAAAAAACACAAATAAAAGTGCATATTTCAAAGACATGGTTTAGAGAATAATAACAGGAACACTGTACACTTGTGAAAAACACTGTCGCTGGAATTGGTGGTGCACGCCTGTAATCCCAGCACTCCAGAAGCTGAGGCAGGAGGATCACCATGAGTTCAAGGCCAGCCTGGGCTACACAATGAGCTCAAAGCCAGCCTGAACTACATAGAAAGACCTTGTATCAAAAAAACAAAAGAAACAAACAAACAAAAAGCACTGTCAATAATTTAAGCCTCAGGCCAAGGATTTAGCTCAGTGGTTTTGCCCCGAGCTACACAAGCACAAGGACCCGAGTTCGATCCACAGTACCCAAAAAAATAATAATAATAATAATTTAAGGCTCCATACCCATCATTCCACTCCAGGTAATTTCCATCTCAAATTTGGTGATAATTCTTCAATTTTTTTTTTTTAGTACCAGGGGTTGAACCCAGGGCTTTTTCAATGAGCTACATCCCCAACCTCTTTTTTTTTTTTTTTTTTTTGGAGACAGATCTCACTAAGTTGTCCTAACTTACTCTTTCTCTTTAGGGGTGTGTTAGATAATCTTAGACCTTTTTGGATTCCAGGCAGGACTGGAACTTCCAATGCTCCTGCCTTGGCCTCCCAGAGTGCTTATATGACAAGTGTGTACCACCATCTGTGGCTGCATTTGTCTCTTGATGAACACATGTATAAGCTTTCTCTAGGATACATTTTCTCTAGCTGGAATGTACTGTAGCAGTGCTCAACTTTACTGTTGTGAAAGGTTACTAAGCAATGACACAATGTTTTGCTCAGTGATTTTAATAATGTATATACTTACCAAGTGTATGTAAGAGATTCTTTTACTTCATAACCTTTGTCAATATTTGGTACTATACAACCTTATTTTTTCTATTCTGGTAAACATGAATGCTACCTTACTTTGCTTTCACTGGCACATTCCTTAATACTAATGAGTTTGACCACTTTGTATATATTTATATGTCATTTGTATTTATGGAATGCCTGCTGTGTCTTTTGCTCTTATAAAATCGTTTTATCTTTCTTGTTCATTTGTAAGACTTTTCTAAACATCCTGGATATAAATCCTTTGTCAGCTATGAATTAGTCTCCCAGTTTGTAGTTTATATTTTCACTTTTTATGATGTGCTTTTTAAATTCATTTTGGTATAATCAGGTTGACTAATCTTTCATTTTTGATGTGAACTTTTGTGTTCTGTTAACAGAATCCTTTCTTATCCTAAAGTCATAAAGATATTATCTTTGAAATTTTGTTGTTTTTTTTTTTTGGTACTGGGGATCAAACTTGGGTCCTTGTGCTTGAGCAGCAGGCGGCAAAACCACTGAGCTAAATCCCCAGCCCATCTTTGAAATTTTTATGGCTATGGCCAGGCATGGTGGACAAGCCTGTAACCTCAGAACTCAGGAGGCTAAGGCATGAGGATTGCTGTGAGTTCGAGGCCAGCCTGGACTACATAGTGAGTTCAAGACCACCCTGTACTACACAGAAAGACCCGGACTCAAAAAATTTAAAAAAATATATATATATATATGGCTTTTGCAGAGCACAGTGGCACACATCTGTAATCCCAGTACTAAAGAGGCTGGAGGATGGCAAGTTGAAGCCCAGCCTGGGCAATTTAGTGAGACTCTATCTCAAAATAGAAAATAAAAAGGGGTGTGGCTCACTGATAGGACACCCCTGGGTTTGCTCCCTAGTACCACAAAAAAAAAGTTTTATGTCTTTGGCTGTTATACTTTAATCTACTAGGAATTGATTTTTGTATATGATTTGTGGTAGGGACCTGACTTTGTTTTCTTATTCCACTTGGATAATCAATTGTACTTGGACCATATTTTGAATAACTTTGTGTGTGTGTGTGTGTGTGTGTGTGTGTGTGCGCGCGCACGTGTGTTTTGGTACTGTGGATCGAACTCAGGTCCTTGCACTTGCGCAGCAGGCAGCGAGTGTGTGTGTTTGACAGGGACTCACCATGTAGTCCGGGTCAGCCCTGAACTCAGTTCGTAGCCCAGGCTGCCTTCAACCTCACAATTCTCCCCCATCAGCTTCCTAAGTACTGGGATTACTGGCATGTGCTACCATATCCAGTTTTGACACTAACTGAGTTGACGCTACTGTCCACGTATGTGTTGGGGGCAGGAGATTTAGCTCAGTGGTTCCACAACCTCCCTCGCAAGCACAAGGACCCGAGTTCAATCCCTGGTACCAAAAGAAAAGAAAGAAAGAAATTTCTCACATATATATGTTGGGATCTGACTCTGGATTCTCTATTCTGTCTCACTGGTCTATTTTTATTGTTGTTGGTTTTTGTTTGTTTGTTTTGGGAGGGGGTACCAGGGTCGAACTTGGGACCTTCCGCTTGCAAGGCAGGCGGCGGAACCACTGAGCTAAATCTCCAGCCCACTGGTCTATTTCTCTATTCCTATGCTAATTCAAAACTGTCTTAATTACTCTACTAGTAAATTTTTAAGATGTAATACAAACGTACTATTTCTCTTCAGGAATGTGTTAGATAAGCTTAGGGCATTGTTCCTCCATATCATTATACACTCAGCTTCTTAAGTTAAAAAGAAAAACTATTGGGGACATGAAAATGTTAGGGTCAGGGATTTAGCTCAGTGGTTTCATTGCCTGCTGCGCAAGCACAAGGATCCGAGTTCGATCCCTGGTACCAAAAAAAAGAAAGAAAATGTTAGTGACCCTCTGGGAAAAATTAGCATTCTTAGAAAACTGGGTCGTGTTCATTACACAGTATTTAGATCTCTTGAATAAACTTTTTTGGTTAATTTCCTGTGTACTTTATAATTATGGGTATTATATTAAACTTTTTAAAATTATGTTTCTAACAGGTTTTTCCTGGTGTTTAAGTGTAATTGAATTTTACTTTTTTATGTAATTGGATTTTAATACTGCTTTTGTATCCAGCAATCTTGCTAGATATCCCTATTCATTCTAATAATTCATTGATTGATTATTAAGTTTTGGGTTTTTGTTTTTTTTTCTTTTTTGGTACCAGGGATCAAACTCTGGTCCTTGTGCTTGCAAGGCAGGCAAAGAAACCACTGAGCTAAAACCCCGGCCCTGATTATTAAGTTTTTAAACAATAACAACCATAGAATCTTTAAATAATGATAGTTCCTTCTTTGCAAACATTATACCTTCTTTTCCTTCTCATATCACTTGAGAATAACTCTCAACTAAAAATTTGAACAGAAATGATGATTTGGGGCATCCTTTTTTCTAATACCCCATCAAAGGAATGTTATCAATGCTTTATCATGAAGTATATTTGCTGTGATTTTTTTTGAAGATGGGCTTTATCAGCCCATGGAAGTTTCTTCATATTTCTAGATTGCTTAGAGTAGGGTCTTTCCCTTCTGCAGTAAGTGGGTCTATATGGCTTTTAATTCTTTATCCTCTTATCCTACTAAATTACATAAATTATTTGTAATAATTACATATATTATTGCATATATTAACTAATAATTATTAATTACATACATTAATTATAATAAAATTTATTTGTCAAATCGTAAACTAACTTGCATTCCTGGGATGAATCCAATTTGATCATCATGTATTTGTTTTAATTTATAAGTGGATTCAGTGTGCTAATACTTGTCAGGATTATGAAGAAGATGGAGGCATACATGCTTCTCATACTGTCCTTGTTAGCTGATCTAAATGAAACTCTTTCATAAAGAATAATGAGAATTTTAAAGATGAAGAAAAGTTCCTGACAAGAATAAGATAGGATCCCAGACATGAGAATAATTATTCTCTTTTCCCATTCTCCCTTCCTAATTCGCTCATGCCATTTTGGGGGAAGGGGGGTACCGGAGATCGAACTCGGGACCTTGTGCTTGTGAGGCATGCAGCGGCACCACTGAGCTAAATCCCTGGCTCTGCTCATGCCATTTTTAATGATATACATGTCCCATAACATGTCACATGTTTCTGTTCATATTTTGTAGAAATTGAGCAAATATAATAGTATACATGATAATCAATAAAAGTCTTGCATTTTAATTCTTAGTTTCTAATCCAAGATTAGCTGCACCACTTGCCTACTTATAAGAAGTACTACTGATGGGGATTTAGCTCAGTGGTTTCAGTGCATGCCTCACAAGCACAAGGGCCCGAGTTCAATCCCTGGTACCAAAAAAAGAAGTACTACTACTACTTTGGAAATAAATCATGTCCTGTAATTCCCACTGAATTCTTTAGAGTTATCTCTTAGTATCATCTTGTGTCATATAATATAATATATTATATTATTTTAGTTTAAAAGATATGTCAGTGGAAAGCATGAAAAATAATCCTAAAAATATCAATAAGATAAAATAAAAACAAAAGTATGTATGTTGCTGCTTCCTCTAAAAGTGAAACTGTAGTTGCTGAACGCATTCATATGCTAGCTCCCTTGCACAGAAAATTCGACTTAGGGACGGGATTTAGCTCAATGATTTCGCCGCCTGCTGCGCAAGTGTAAGGACCTGAGTTCCCTCCCTGGTACCAAAAAAAAAGAAAGTTAGGCTTAAAGTGACTCAGTCTTTGTTAGGTGCAAACAAAATTGTCAATTCAGCTCTCAACAGAGAAAGCAATGTCTGGTAGCTCAAAATATAAAATAAGCAAATGCTGCACAATTACAGTTTGAATGAAAATAAGGTAAGTAGGTTCTAATGTTCTAAGAATAGGCTTATGAATCCAAGACAAAATCTATAAAAACATTACCTCCTGCTATATTATCTTTAAACTCTGGGACATTATTTTGTGAGATTGCTACTTAAAAAGGTTTGAGAGTAATGCTAATTTTTCAGAGTTCAAAATATACAGTGTAGTTATTTAGGCATTGATTCTCATACTCCAGTTCCTTCCACACATCACATAGCTACATGATATTCCCAAGTCATGGATTTTGCTGTTTGATCTCTGATATAGCTTGAAGATATTGCAAAGCTCCAGAAGCGAGACAGTGCTCTGAACACACTAAGTATACATGTGAAGCAGCTCAAATGTACAAGAGCTTCCATCAACAATCACTTCAAAGATCATTAATAACTTACAGGTGTGAGAGTGGAAATGCCCTCTGCACTCCCCTGCCCCTTCTTGAACTCTGGTCACTCTCTCTGGGCCATTTTTCTAACAGCAAATTCTTAACTTGGCTTGGCATTTCTCCATTTTCTCTTCCATGGCTCTGGGGCTTTTAAGATGACATTCCAAACCTGCCTAGGAAACATAGAAGCAGGCCAAAATGCTTCGATATATTAATGCTGATCTTTTAAAAATTCCTCAGTATTTATTAGTTTACTGGAAGTAGAGAAAAGCAATTTAAATTATTTTTCAAAAGATACCTATAAAGGCAATAAAAAGAACAGGTGAGTAGCAAAACTCTGTTTGGTTTGTATCGTGGGAAAATTTTGCTACACTGTAACATCTGCTTGGTTTCTATCATTGATGAAGACAGGCTTTAAAGCTTTACTACCATTGCCAAAAAGGCCAATGGACTGTATGAGAGTGAGAAGCTTAATTCAACACCTACATTAAGGTTTCTTAACAGCAGAATTATTGAAATTCTGGGGCAGATAATTCTGTGCTGCTGGAGGTAGCCCCATATAGATGCTAACAGCAGACCTGACCTCTGCCTACTACATGCCAGTAGCACACTTGCCCCACACCCCTGACTTGTGACAACTCAAACTCAAAAATGTTTCCAAACATTGTCAAATATCCAAAAAGGGGGAAAAGTGCCTCTAGTTGAAAACCACAAATCCATACAGAGGTATCTTCTGATTTTGAACTTGTGAATATGAATCAATTACACATCTGGGCAAGACACATAAGACAACTAATGTGTTTTAATCATTGGGTGAAGGGATATCTGCATGATACAAAATATAACTGAATAGATTACTTGTAACTATATTTATTTATATATTTATTTTTTTGGTACCAGGGATCGAACTCGGGTCCTTGCGCTTGTGCAGCAGGCAGGGAAATCACTGAGCTAAATCCCCGGCCCAGATTACTTGTAACTATAAAGGGGAAAATTCACCTTACAAAGAGAACTGGAAGTCGCTACCTTAACTATGTAACCACATGTAGCATCACTAATAATGCAACAAAATGACATTATATACATAACTTGTATCTAATCAAGACTGTAAACTAATATCTTGGGTCATGATGTCAAATGATATATATAAAATTGCTACAGTCATTTTGTATATAATGTGTTTATATAAATTTCATAGACATTATATGTAAATGGAGAAGAATAAAGCAAATGTGGCAAAATGTTAACAATGAATTTGAATGAGAGTTTTTGTTGTTCTATTTTATTAGCTTTTCTGTGTTTCAAATTTTTCAAGATTAAAATTAGGGAAGAAAAAATATATAATTATTTAGTCTACAATCTTATTTATTTATTTTTTGGTACAGGGGATCGAAATCAGGTCCTCGCGCTTGCGCAGCAGGCAGCGAAACCACTGATCTAAATCCCCGGCCCTGTACAATCTAATTTAAAGGATCACATATTTATATCATCACCAATGATAATTATTTATTGGGTATACAGTACTGTGAATGATTCAAAGATTATCAATATATAATCTCTGCCCATGATGGGGAAAATATTAAATATCAAAATCAAGGAAGGAAAGAAGGCTCAAAAAAACATAGCATAATAATTACAAAGCTTAGAATCAATGTGAATAAATACTAATCAACAAAACCGTTAAGAACTTTTTATTGTCCATCCAGTGCTGTATCCATCCAGTGTTGTGTTTGGGGCTGGGGATTTGGCTCGGTGGTTCCGCCACCTGCCTTGCAAGCATAAGGACCCAAGTTTGATCCCCAGTACCAAAAAAAAAAAAAAAAAGCCAGTGTTGTATCCATCCAGTGTATTTACTGGCCTAACAATGGCCCGCTAAACTAACCATGAGCTGTCAAGATTCATCCTGGGTCAAACCTATCTCATGAATACGCCTCACTCTGACTCCACCAATGTGATACTCACACCTGCTCAGTTTCTACTTCCAGGTTTACTTTCTAGGACTTATACCTTCCTGACTCCAGCCTCAATAATTCAAAGATGACTTGTTTGTTCATCTCTTCAAAGACAGAAACAGGGCCAGGGATTTAGCTCAGTGGTTTCGCCGCCTGCTGTGCAAGCGCAAGGACCCAAGTTCGATCCCCGGTACCAAAAAAAACCCCCAAAAAACAAGTACTTGTAGAGAAAGATAGAGAGATAGAGTGGTAGCAGAGCAAGAGAGGGAGAGAGAATCGAACTCATGACCTTGTACTTGCCAGGCAGGCACTGGATCCACTCAGCTACAGCCCAGATTACAACTAACTTCTTATTTTAGTTCATAGATAAGAAAATTGAGGCTTGGAGAGGTTTAATAGCATGTCCAATTTTACCTGGATGGTAAACATCTGGGATAGGATTGAAACCTAGGTCTTTTATTTTCTGTTGAAATGTACTGCCTAGGAAGGGGAAATGAAGCTATATGGCACAGGGCAAAAAGCATGGTTTTTCTGCCAGGGCTAAACTGAAAACTAAAGATAAGATTTATCTTTTATGTGATATTTGCATTTGAGACTCCTCCCCCTACTACCAAGCCCCAAGCACTCAAGTGCTTTCTGCATCCCTTACTTGACAAGGGCGAATCCTAGAACATATTGAGTCCATTATTTTAACATTTTCCAATCTTCTGACTTTCATCAGAACTTTCCCAAGTATTCCATGCAACAAATGATATAAATTTAGATTATAAAGAATATTATGCCAGGGATGGTGGTGCATGCCTGTAGTCCCAGCACTCAGGAAGCTGAAGCAGGAGGATCGCTGTGAGTTCCAGGCCAGTCTGGGCTACACAGTGAGTTCAATGTTAGCCTGCACTACAAAGTCAGACCCTGTCTCAAAAAAATCAAAAGAAAACAATTATGAATGAATATTTATCTAGGTTAATGTTGTACACTTTTGCATTTAACTGGGACTTACTAAACAAGGACTCAAGCTGGGTGTGGTGGTGTACATCTCTAATCCCAGCACTCAGGAGGCTGAAGTAGGAGGTTGCTCTGAGTTTGAGTCCAGCCTGGGCTACACAGTGAGTTCAATACCAGCCTGAACTATACAGTGAGACCCTGTCCCCAAAAAACAAAAAAAAACAAAAAAAGTCAAAGACTCATTATTAGAAAATATATACACCCTGGGACAGGCTGGGGGATCAGCATTCCTTTTAAGTTAAGCCTTCTATAAAGCTGTCTAAAATGAAGGAAAAAAAATCTGTTTTATGAGGTTTTATTTTTGTCATATATTTTCATAATTCAGAAATCAAATAACATAAAAAGGTTTTCACTAAGAAGCCTCAGCTAACAGTTCCACAATAGAGCTCTTGTCTAGCATGTGTAAAGCTGTGGGGGCAATCCCCAGTAACTAAAAAAGAAGGCTAGGGCCGGGGATTTACCTCAGTGGTTCTGGCACCTGCCGCACAAGTGCAAGGTCCCGAGTTCAATCCCCGGTACCAAAACAAAAAACAAAAAAAATAAAAAGAGAAGGCTCAAGTACCTCTCTACTCCCTCCCAACTTACAAGAAGTTTATTCACTTTTTGTCAATCTAGTCTCTCCCACTCTCTCTCTTGGGGGGGGGGGGGGACGGAGACCAACCGAGACCTTGAACTCCAGGTGATCTTGCCTCATAGCTCCTGGGTGCTGGGGATTACAGGTATGCACCACCACACCGGGCTCATAATACTGTATTTTGTGGGTGTGGTTAACCCTGTTTTGTAGTCCCCTATTGCTAGACACTGAAATTGCTTCCAGTCTTTACCAATACTGCTTGATATGCTTGTATATGCAGATAAATCTGTGGGGCAGATTGTACACAGAATATAGCCTCCCCCCCTCAAGATGTCCACATCCCAGTCCCAGCAATCTGTGACCACATTGCCTTATATTCACAAGGAACTGCAGATGTGATGAAGGACCTCCTTAGTTTCACCCTGAATGTGAGTGGGTGTAATCACAAGGTTACACCTTGGGGCAGGCTAGCAAGACAGGTCAGAGGGGAGAGTAGATGCTATACTGCCTTTGAAGATAGAGGAAAGGGCCATGCACCAGGGTATATGTGCAGCTTCTAGATGCCTCTGGCCGAGCCTGAAAATGGTCCTTCGCCTAATCCCTACTCCCTTTCTCCTTCATAGGCTAGATGATTATCAAACAAGACAGTCTGTTTGAAGGGCCAGGGATTTAGCTCAGTGGTTTCGCCACCTGCTTCGCAAGCGCAAGGACCCGAGTTCAATCCCCGGTACAAAAAAAAAAAAAAAGACAGTCTGTTTGACTAAGATTATAGATCCTGGATGCCATAGCCCCAAGAGGCAGTTGCATTATGTATCCTTGTTCCCTTTCTGTACATGCCCCAATCACGAGACAATCACACTACATTCAGCCTAGGGCATGTAGGCCACGTAGCATGAGTTACCCCACCTTCTCTCTTGTCTTACACCATAAATAAAGAGTGCGTTGGGGTCAGGGATTTAGCTCAGTGGTTCTGCCACTTGCCTCTCAAGTGCAAGGACCCAAGTTCAATCCCTGGTACAAAAAAAAAAAAAGAGTGTGCTAATTGCTTTTTGGCCTTTTGGCTAAGATCAAGTGAAGAGTGCGCTGGACTCCAGGTGGCCATGAGCTCATCAGGCTGTGGTTCCACCTGGCACCAGCTATAAAGCTTAATCTTGGTATGTATCTTTCTTTCTTGTTATTCTTCAATTTTCTTCATCTCCCACCGCTCTCCCCAGCTTCAGACCGTAGGCTGTACATGTCATGGCATCTAGACATGACGAAGAAACACCTACGTGCCTAGACCTTTTTTTTGGTACCGGGGATTGAACTCAGACCTTGCGCTTGTGAGGCAGGTGGCAGAAGCACTGAGCTAAATCCCCGGACCGCCCAGACCGTTTTTTCTGGGAGGGAGGAAGCAAGTCTCTTTAAGTCTAAACTGCCTACACCAGGCTCGAACTTGCAATCCTCCTGCCTCAGTCTCCCAGAGTGCTGGGATTACAGGAATGCGCCACCACACCAGGGTTTAAATTTACTTTCTATATACATTATATTTGAGATCCATGGTAATCATTTAGATACAGTTCATTAAATACTATATGGTGCTCCACTGTGTGAATAAACCATAATTTATATATTCATTTCCTTGTTGAGTGACAGCAATTTGCAAGATTTGCTCTTATAAATAATGATATTACAAAAATAATGATAGTATGAACATTGAATATGTCCTAAATTTTTTATTTTGGGATGGGGGGTTGTTAATATTATGTTTGTGGTGCTGGGGATTAAACTCAGGGCCTTCGCACTGAGCTATATCCTCAGCCCTTCTTTATTTTGTATTTAGAGATAGGGTCTCACTAAGTTCTTAAGGTTGCTAAACTGCCCAGGCTGGGCTTGAATTTACCATCCTCCAGCTCAGGTTCCCAGAATGCTGGGATTACAGGCGTGGGCCACCATGCCTAACTCCATGTTTTTAACTGCAAAAAATAATTCCAATTTATATTCCCACCAACATTAAAGAGCAGTTCCAATTTCTAATAATTCAGGCTATTAAATATAGTAATTTTACCAGTCAGTATAAAATAATTTTTTTTCCAGTACTGGGGATTGAACCCAAGGCCTCCACAGTGGGCTACATTTCACATCTTTTTATTTGTTTGTTTTGTTTTCAGGGTGATGAAATTGCTACAAGAGAACAGTCACTGAATGGCTTTGGCTGACCCAGTTTTTCCTCCTCTTACTTCCAGTTCTCAAGCAGAATCTACCCACAATGCCAACAACCTGAGATGAGGAGGGACTGTGCAGATTAACTCAGGCTTTGTCCTCCTTCCTCCTAGAACAGTTGTTTGGCAACACTTGAGTTTGGTGATCCAAATGTACCCTGATGTGTAGAATTCAGAGCAGACTGCTTTCAAGTTCCCTCAGTTGCAGTGAGGTGAAGTAAGGCACACGTAGATAAGACTCCATCCATCCTGGGCAACTTTCCTGAGGCTTGGGCAATCAGGTCCTTTTGGATCCTAAACTTCTGCTTATCCTTGCTGCCTGTTGTGCACAGTAAATCTGCTTTGTCTGACTCATCGTGCAAGTATTCCATCTCATCAGACAAAACTCTGGCAGCTAGATTTGTGTAAAACCTCCTGCCAGAACTAGGAACCAGAAAATTTAGGAAACCTAGCAGAAACTGGGGAGGTGTTTAGAAACCTTCCCAGGGACTGGAAACCATAATACAGTGTTGGCCTCCTAGGGACTGACATCCTTGCATGGAATTCTGCTTCAAAGTTGCCAACAATGGAATGCACCTGAGTATAAGCCTTGAGATACTGAGAATTTAGCTGTAATACCAGAACTTGGGAGGCTGAGGCAAGAGGATCCCCATGCATTTGAAGCCAGCCTGGGCTGAGGCAGGAGGACCACCCAAGGCCAGTCTGGGCTACATAGTGAGACCCTGTCTCAAACAAACAAACAAACAAAGATATAAATAGATAGGGCTGGGGATTTAGCTCAGTGGTTCCTACGCCTGCCTTGCAATCCCAAAGACCTGAGTTCGATCCCCGGTACCAAAAAAAAAAAAAAAAGATATAGATATATCCTCTGTCTTTTTACAATACTTCACACTAGCATGTTGAATGTTACAATCTAGAGTGATCTTGCAAGCTAGATATTGAAGATAATAAGCTGCCCAAGTAGAGTGTGTCTCTACGATGGTTCCATGGAGCAAAACTATCTACCTTCTTTGAGCTATTACATAAAAAAGAAATGAACTTCTATCATATTAGCCATTTCCTTATGAACATTCAAGTTTTATTTATTCTTTACCAATCTTTATGCCTTTTTTTTTCTTGACTTATTATACTGGCTACAAAACTAGGAACTTCTGAAAAATGTTCAATAAGAGTGAAAGCTAATATCCCAATTTTAGGGAGGAAGTATTAAGTCTTTTACTACTAAGTATTATCTTAGATCTGGGTTTTTTGGATTTTGGTTTTTCTGGTACCAGGGATCCAACTCAGGACCTTGCACTTGCAAGGCAGACATGGTGCTACTGAGCTAAATCTCTGGCAATTCTGGGATTTTTTTGTAGATATTCTTTAATTGGTTGAAGATGCCCTATACTTAGTTTGTTGACAGTTTCTACCATGAACAATGGTTGAATTTCACTAAGTGCTTTTTCTGCTTCTATTCAAGTAAAAAGATTTATATTTATTAAATTCTTTACTAAACATAGAGCCACTAGCTTTTTAGCTCCTTGTCATTTTCAGCATTTGTATTTTTCAAGGAATCTGTTCAGCCCAGTAGGGTGGTACATGCCTAAATCCCAGATACCCAGAGGCTGAGGCAGGAGGCTCACAAGTTTGAGGCCAGTCTGGGTCACTCAGCAAGACTCTCTGTCTCAAAATAAAATATAAAAAGGGTTGGGGATGTAATTCAGTGGCACAATGCCCTTAGGTTCAATCCTCAGGAAAGGAAAATATGAGTTATCAAATTTACTAGCAACTTGGAGCTGAGAGTATATATCTCTTTGTATTTCTTTTTTTTTTTTTTTTGGTACCGAGGATGGAACTTGGGTCCTTGCGCTTGCGCAGCAGGTGGCGAAACCAATGAGCTAAATCCCTGGCCCCTCTTTGTATTTCTTTTTACTAGTTACTCCAGGGATAACTGTGTGCTTCCTTAGCAATCTACCAGGAATACTGAACCACTTTATAATAAGAAAAGAAACTAAAAGTAGCACACTTCCATTTTCCCCTTACTCCACACGTCTATCCCCCTAATGTCTTTTTAAAACCCTAAATCTTTTTCTTTCTTTTTTTTTTTTTTGAGACAGGGTCTCATTATATACTTCACTGGCTTTGAACTATGTAGTCCAGAACTCATGGTAATCTTCCTGCCTCCCTGCCTCAGCCTCCCAAGTGCTGGGATTACAGGCATGTACCACCATGGCCAGCTTCAGTCATTATTTTATATGTGCAATAATTGTTTCAATCACGTCAGCAATCAATTTCTTTGCATAACTTTTTTTTCAGTACTGGGGATCAAACCCAGGGTCCTCATACTGAACTACATCTCTACACATTTTATTATTCTTTTTTTTTTTAAGCTTTTGTTGTTGTTTTTCTTGGTACCGGGGATCGAACTTGGGTCCGTGTGCTTGCAAGGCAGACAGCGGAACCACTGAGGTAAATCCCCGGCCCAAGCTTTTGTTTTTTTGGTACTGGGGATCAAACTCGGGACCTTGTGCTTTCGAGGCAGGCGCCGGAACCACTGAGCTAAATTCCCAGCCATTTTATTATTCTTTTTTTCTTTTTTCTTTTTTTTTTTGGTACTGGGGATCAAACTCAGGACCTTGTGTTTTCGAGGCAGGTGGCAGAAAAACTGAAATCCCTGGCCCTTATTATTCTTTATTTTGAGACAGGGTCTTGGTAAATTGTCCAGGTAGAGCTCAAACTTTGGATCCTCCTGCTTGAGCCGTCCAGAGTGCTGGGATTACAGCCATACACAATCACTGACTACAACATTGCTTCTTGTGATTCATTCTCTCCTGTGTTTAACAGATTCCGTCCTCCACATTCTCTACCTTTTGTATTATCAATGGTATGAGAAGGTAAATTCCCACTTGTTTGTATCAAATTGTTTTTAATTCTTATTTTTTAATAGTAATTTAGCTGGGCATGGCATTTTGAGTTCGTTATATTCAGTCCTTTCAAAATATCATTCTTTTTTGTCTTTATACATGTCTATTAAGAAGCATGCTGCCAACCTAAATGTTTTTTCCTCATATATAATCTTTCTACAGTTTTGATGTTATCTTATATATCTTTGAACACTGTAACAATTTACTGATATTTTCTTTTTTTTTTTGTACTGGGGATTGAACTCAGGTCCCTCTGCTTGCAAGGCAGGCAGCGGAACCGCTGAGCTAAATCCCTGGCCCCTCATTGATATTTTCTTTTAAGGCACTTATCATACTATACACTTAGCCACTTTTCATACTAACTTTATATTATTGAATCATCTTCCATACCTGCCTTAACGCTACCATAGAGAATAAGCTAGCTGGCACTATACTAAGTGCTATATATATTTTCCTATAGAGAGGTGCCATGTTCGTTTTTGTTTGTTTTTTGCTTTGGTTTGGTTTTTTGAGACAGGGTCTCACTATGTAGTTCAGGCCAGCATTGAACTCACTATGTAGTCCAGGTTGGCCTCAAATTTGCAGCAATCTTCCTGTCTCAGTCTCCTGAGTGCTGGGATTATAGGTGTGTGACAGCATGCCTGGCTAAGAATCCCATGTTCTTTCACAGAATTTGGAATGGTATGTAAAGAAAAAAAATCAAAATGCCCTATGTGAGTTGTCTCAGAGAATGCCTAGATAGGTCAGTTTGCTTACAATTCGCCAATGTTGAAGAACAAATAACAAATAACAAATTAGTTAAATATATATGCAATGACTACTTTGTTCACAATTTATTGCTTGGCTTTTCAGCAGATGGTTGGCATTCTTACTGGAACTGTTTACGCATCAGAAAGGTATTTGTTAAGCTCAGCAAAGTTTTCATCTGCCAATGGGGGGGTGTCATCAGTGTATATACAGATCTATGTCTCTGTGACTGTGCTGGGAAGGGGAACAGTCCCCACCACACCCCAAATATATGATCTAAGCTGCTTCTATCACTTGGGTTCAAAAGCCTCCTGGGGGTAAGCATATTATTTTAAACAAAGAGAAAAATCACATAGCTTAATCTAGAAACAAAGAGTCTTGGTGCTTAAAGAAGAGGAGTAATTCTGAATGAACTAGTGTTACAGTTCCTGACACTGGGAATTACCTTTCTCTCCGACCACCTTGGATTCAAATCTTAAGAAAAGAGAGGACTATAAATAAAAATTAAAATACTGTTTGTATTAAAACCAGTGACAGAGTACATTACAGACTATTTTGGAACCCTCTGACAGAATACACCACAATCAACAATGAACAAAGCTTTGCCAGGTGTGGTGGCGCACGCCTGTAATTCTAGTACTAGGGAGGCAGAAGCAGGAGGACTGCCTCAAGTTTGAGGCTAGCCTGGGCTACATAGTGAGTTCAGGGCCAGCCTGAACTACAATGGCAGACCTTGTCTCAAAAAATAAAAAAATAAAAAGCTTTGGCATCTCTACTTTATCAGTATAGTGATCACCAACTGTATCCGGAAAAAAATAGCAACAATACACACAGAAGAGATGCCGAGCAATAGGACAACTTTCAGCAAAACACAGTATCAATGGTACAGACACGGCAACCATGGCGAATGGCAAAACCTACAAAAGAAGGTACAGTGAATAATTGGAGAAGAGATTCAAAATATAGTATAATATTTTCTGTTTGTTCATGTTTGTGCTGTGGTACTAGGGAATGAACCCAGGACCTCATGCAAGCTAGGAAAGCACCTTTGTGTTGATCTACATCCATCTCTCTTTCTTTGCTTTGAGACAATGTCTTGCTATACTGCCCAGGCTGGCCTCAAACTTGCCATACCCTTGCCTCTGCCTCCTGAAGAACTAAGATTATAGGCACGCACCACCTCATTTAGCTAAAATATTCTATTATATACGAAGTCTGATAGTTTACCAGACTTGTTATTGAAAATACAGTAGTACCTCAGTTGAAACACTTGTTTTCACAGTTCCGCTCACAAACCAAATTGGACAAGAACTGAATCAAATTTTCCCATAAGGTCAATAATGAACCTAACCACTGAATTTGATTTGGTTCTCCAACTCAGTTTGCAATCAGAATCATGGAATCAAGTTTATGAACTGAGATACCACTGTACCTAAAACTGCCAGGCATGGTGCCACATGCCTGTAATCCCAGCACTCAGGAAGCTGAGACAAAAGGATCAGCATGAGTTCAAGGCTAGCCTGGGCTACATAATGTAGTGAGGTCAAGGCCAGCCTGAACTACATAGTGAAACCCTGTCTCAGAAAATCAAAAAAAAAAAAAAAAAGAAGAAGAAGAAGAATTGGGGCGCAAATACTGGTGATAACTTCCAGCATGAGAATCAGGGCTAATTTCACAATACGGTCAGGGTATGACAGAAGTATCAAAGCCTTAAATTAAGAATGTTGGGGCCGGGGATTTAGCTCAGTGGTTCTAGTGCCTGGCCTCCAAGTGAAAGGACCCAAATTTGATTCCTGGTACCAAAAAAAAAAGAATGTTGGGCTGGGTATGGTGGTACATGCCTATAAGCCCAGTATTCAGAAGACCGAGGCAGAAGGATTATGAGTTTGAGGCCAATCTGGGCTACAAAGGGAGTTCAAGGCCAGCCCAACTACATAGTAAAACCATATCTTAAAAAAAAAAGTGGTGAATTTGTAACCTAGTCCTCAAATCTATAATATAGTCTGTGTTTGTTAATTTACTACAATGAGAATAATTATGCTCTCGCTGAGTATAGATCTTTTAAAATTAAGATACTTCTGACTTTACAAAAATATTTGATTACTTTAGTAATTGAAAGTTCCTACATTTTCCTCTAGTTTAGACAATTTAAAAGAACTAGAAATATAATGGCCACAGAAATCTTTCTCAGAATGACAAGCGATATGAAAAAATGTCATCTAAGAAACTAAAGTGTGCTGTTACTTTTTTTTTTTTTTTTGGTACCGGGGATTGAACTCAGGACCTTGCACTTGTGAGGCAGGTGGCGGCACCACTGAGCTAAATCCCCAGCCCCTGTTACATTTTTTTTCTTGGACAAGGAATAATAATGCTAAAGTTATCTAATTCCCACTATATATATATTATATATATAAATGTATATACATAATGTATATATATATAAACTTTTACTGTAAAATTATACTTTGTACTGACTTTCCTCAATTCTCAAAATATGCCAGGAAAACATTTTTAAAAGCTTTTCTAGGTAAGAGAATGAATACATAAATTTGAATGGTTTGGTAACACATATCCCAAATGAAAGCCCAAACCTCACCTTTGCCACTGTCTTTTTGGCGACAAAGCAACACTGTCATGTAACAAGGATGAGGAAGGTCATCATAAAGTCACCACAAGGGATAAGATGCTCTGGGGAAAGGGGAAAGGGGTAAGGGCTGAGTTGGGAGGAAATGAGAGGTGACTCCAAACTACTGAGTATAAGCCCTAGATTACACAGAATGTGCAGAGCACTTGAACTTCTTCCGTGGACTGGACAAGGGCTCCTGCCAGGCATTCCCAGGCATTCCCAGGCAGGGAGGACTCCGGACAGCTCCCAGCGAGGTTGCCCAGCAAAGGAAAGAGCTGGGGAGGCGCCATGACGTCAGTAGCCTTCAAGTCCACAGCCAAAAATAGCCTCGTAGAGAAAGGCAGCTATACCATGTCCTTCAGGTATCAGTTAAAATTTCCTCCTCTTCTTTATGAATTTGTATTATTTATAAGACACTTGACACATGTTTAAACACTTTCATAGCTGCTCAGTCTCAGGAAATAAGGCTTGTTCGGCCGAAGGGAAAAAAGCATGTAATGAGGGAGTTAACAAGGGCCGATTTTTTTTTTACAACATTCTTTAAAAACTGGAAAACTCTCTTTAAACACCAGGAACAGCTTAAATAATTCACTCTGGGCCTGAGGGGCCCATGTGGACGTTCAGGCGGCCTTCTCCTCAGGCTTCTTCCCCGAGGGTGGGGGGCATGGAGGCACTCGGCCTCGTCCTCACCTGTGCCTCGCCTCTCCGGCCTTCGCAGCTGTGGAGAAGCCCTCGAGGTCCAGGCTTGAGCTCCAGAAGTCGCCCCCAGGCCGCGCCCTCGCACCCTTGGGCGCACGGAACGCCGGGAGCGAGCGGAAGTGCGGCCCTCGCGGCCTACGGCGGCCTGGAGGGAGCAGGTTCGAGGCTAAAGCGAACGAAGCCTCAGGGTACGCGGCCTTCAGTGCACCCTGGGGTCTCGCACGGCCCCTTAAAAGGCTGCTGGGAGTCCAGCGCCCTTCTCAGGGTGCCTTGACCCAGCCTGGGCAGGCGGAGAAGGCCCCTAGGCCGAAGGGGCCCCGCTAGGTCGAGGGGGGGGGCACCTCGCGGACTCCGGGCCCTCTGTATATTTGTTTTGCCGAAGGGAGTTGACGGGAGTGGAGTTGTCACAACTCGGGAACTGTGAACCCTGACCTGCGGACCCGGGGCGGGGGAAAGGCAGCGAAACGGGGCTCCTCGCGAGGCCCCGCGCCCAGCGGCGGAGGAAGCACCTGCCCCCGCCCACCTTGACCCGGCCGCCGCCCTCCTGCTCAAAGCAGAGCCCGGCGCGGCGCCGATCCCGGGCCAGCTCCGCGGGAGTCTCAGCGAGGATGAAACTCGGAACCTCACGGACCTCGAGTGCAACCCTGCCAGGCGACATCCTGGATCTCCTGGATCGACCCCTGCGCCCCAGGACAGGGAGAGTTCGACGCTCCCAAGTAGGGAGTCTCCATGGAGGAATTCGTCCTGCTTCACTTCCAGAGTTGAAAGCCCGGCAGCCGTCGGTTCTGCAAAGAGGAGCAGTCGGGCGCGGGCTAGAGAGCAGCTGATGAAAATAATTGTCTTCGAACACACAGCCCTGCGCCCAGGGGCGCGCGTGTGCACACACACACACACACAACTTGCCCCCTCTAGCTACCCAACCTTAGTATTCCGGGCATGCGGTTTTCAACAACTTGCTTGACACAATAACAAAGACATTTAAATGCCAGGACGCAGACTTCACTTTTTAACCTGCTGAGAGGAGCTACTTTCAAAGCTTCCCCACCGCGAAGAAACTGACAAAAAATATGGGGTGCGCTTATAAATTAAACACCTTACCGTCAAAGCTATGTGCGTTAATCAGGTTTCTAAGGCAGTAGCCATCTCTGTCTTTTCCTATTCACCCAAATAATGCCCCAAGAAGGAACCCCTTCACACAAGAGAGAGCTGGGGGGGGGGTGAATTGTACCCATTGCTAGTAAAAATCATCTTAAATCAATAGAGCACCACTTGAACTTGAGTTTCCATTGTTTCACTGAATCATCAATGTTTTTAATTAAACAGTGCTACCCTTTCTGTTGGAACATTACATAAAAGGGTTAGGTTTCTACTTTTGTTGAGGCAGCTGGCGTTTGTTGGCTGTTGTGTTTGAGCAACAGACTGTTCAATAGAAGCGAGAAATAGCTCAACGCGCTCTTAATAGACCTGTTTCAACAATGTACCTTGAAAAGGAATACATTGTGTTATTGTGTTAGTTTGCTACAAACCTATTAAAAGAAAAATAGCATCCATCAGGTCTAACAAAACGCATTTGTATTATACGTACTTATCTGCTTCAAATACACTTCTTGGCACAATGTCTAGAATTCAACTAGATCATCAAGAGCTGGACAGAAGAACACATACCAGTTAGGAAATGATACAGAGTCTAAAAATAATAATAAAATAAAGTCTCAAGAGACAGTAATCGCTACTTTTTATGAGAAATGCAGACAACCCTGTTGCAGTTGAAAATACATTGCAAATGTGTGGATTTCTGCGGCAAAAGAAAATTTTTTTTAATTTTTGTAGCATGAGACTATTGATCCAAATCGCATGTTTGGAACAAATCTGATACACTTTCGATAGCAGTTTGTTTCAGAGAAAGATTCAGGACAGAAGCGATGCATTTTTAAAGCAGAATTAAACAGCGCAAAGAGCCTGGGTCTTCAGGGAAATGCATGAAACAAACAAATCGAAAGCAAGGGTTTCAGCCAAGAGGTTGGGGAGCAGCGCTGTCTGGCAGTATGAAAGGAAATGCTTCTTGAAAGTGCTTTCTTAAAAATTATTTTAAAACTTATTTATGGCATTTTAAACACAAAGTGAAACTTGAAGCAAAAAAAAAAAGAAAAAAGTGATATTCCTGGTACCCGGACAGAGCCTGTGGTCTATAGCAGGGATGGCTGCCACTTGGACCACAAACGTTAAGGAAAAAAGAGGCAAGTGATGAGGCTAATTTAGCTCTGAGGTTGCTTAGAAGAAAGGACACTCAAAGTAGCATCTGTCAGAGAGGCATCTTTTGCTTCCACACAAGGGATTTAATTTGGTTTCCAACCTGAGTGCCCAACATTCAGTTTTCAAGTGCAAGAATTTGGGGGCACAAGAGAATAATAGATTGTCTACAATTGAACACAACTGTACAAAAAGGAGAACTTACTTAAGTTAAAATAGCACCTTATGTGACATGTCTGTGTTAACAATAGATGAAGCAATATTTTGTCCAGTAAAATCAATCATTTGTTACTTTTCTGAATCAGTAAATTATCACATGAAGATTTAGAAAAGTGTCACCTTGAAACTTTAGATGATAATTTTGCCGGGTTGCAAAATAGTTGTTAGAACCTTTTAGAAGGCAACTTGAGGTCAGATGGTTAATATGACCACTCTTTTCAGTGAAAATATTTTCTCTTCTGATAAAGTGTGTGTGTGTGTGTGTGTGTGTGTGTGTGTGTACACTGGAAGGTAGTTGAGATGTATTTGATCCATACTTTAACACTTTTCACTGACATCTTCCCTCTAGAGCAAATCTAGTTTTTAAATTAATTCATTTGGAGTTAAAAATAGAAATGAAATTATAAAGCCCAAATTGCATTAGAGTCTCAAATGTATAAGATTGACAGAAGAGTTGACATTTTCAAAGTGAGAATTTTTATGCATGTGATAATCTACCAATTATGAAAGGAAGTTCACAATAAATTGGTGTGACTATAGTAAGAAATATTGGCTGAGGCTTTACAAAATATTATTATTTCCATTTAGAACTTTTAACAATATGTGTATGTATGAAGTTAAGCCACCTAGAGAAGAATATTGAATGAATTTTAATTTGAAGACATTTTTCAAATAAACAAAAAAATCACCAAGCAGGTCATTTGAAAACCCAGCAAAGAAAGAAATATATTTTAAAGGAAGAGTGTACTCTGATTCTTTGTTTTATTCTTGGTCTTGAAAATCCTTGACTCTCTACCCTTACAAAGAATCTTTAATAGTATATGAAAGTTAAATGTTTTTATTTAAAGTTTTAAAAGTCCAAATAGTGTACCTTATAATTTGTCTCCCTTGAAAAATAGGAAGAAGAGTATCACATAAAGATAATTTTCTATATTCCCTCCAATTTTTCCTAGAAAGAAATTTCAGATATGCTAATCTCTTGTCACTAGTATCTAGAAAAGTTTTAACCAATCTAATCCTAAAAACTCTGTACTGCTATTGATTCTAAGCAGCCTCTAATCCAAAAGATTTTGTAGAGTACATTTTCAAAGCATCAAGCCTTTTTTACAGTTGCTTGGTCTGCTTTGGTAGGTAATGAGTATCCTTTGGCTTCTTTTGCTTTTTAGCTCAGAAATAGGGGAAGTAAAAAGGCTAATATGCTTTAAACATTTCTGCTGCTCGCAATTATTTCAATGCCATTCTCTGGTGTTGTGTCTGGAAATGGGTGGCCAAGCCCACTACCCACAGTGCCAGACATTCTGCTGGATCCAGCCCTGGGCATGGTCATCAGGAGGGAAAAGACTCAGCTTCCAAACTTGATTAAAAACAGCCCAACACCTTCTATCCTATTAAAGAACTATGTGGCTGGGCAAGCTGAGTAAATTGCTTCAGAGAGGAGCTGACTGAGCTCTACGTCTCTTTCACAGGAGAGCAGAAAAACTTGGGAAAAGCAACCAGATAGCTGGTGGATTGCAGAAGGGTAGTTTGTCCACCAAGTAGCTTAACCCACAGTTAAAACCTACTTTGCAGGATGTAGGTGCTGAGAAGGCATGATTCTACATTGTAATTTTTCAACTTAATTTGAAAGGAGAATGGAAACACCTCACACAAAGACCTACAAAGATGTGTGGGAATTGTTAACTTTTTTCTAAAAGACTTTTTTCTAATTATTTTCTGTTTGGCAAATATTTCAAAATATCTTTCTCCCTTTAAAGTTACATTCCAGAAGACATAATTTTTTTTAAAGGCTAAGATTTTTTAAAAAATTAACTAGGAATGAGGACTGTGTAGGTTGGTGAATAAACTAGATACCTGTCAACGTCTTCTTAATGATAAGTTGTTGTTATTTTCTGGGTTGTGATTCTTATGGTTAAGACTAAAGACATCCAAACAAGAATCTGAACATGAACAAAAGTGGCAGGTTTTCTGGTGTGTTTCAACAGTATAATAAAAACTGTCTCTCTATGTGCCTGTGTGTTCTCCTTCTATTCAAAATTTTATTCCAGAAAATGGTGAAATTTGGTACTTTTTTTGTGGGCACAGGAGGAGGAAAATATGATACATTTGGGGATTTTTCAGTAGAGCTGTGTTTAGTTTTAATTTTCCTGAATTTTAAAATAAACACTTTGACCAAAGCATGTTTGATCTTTGCAAGAAGGAAGTATACATTGTGAAGGAATGTGCAGCGGTTGGGCATGAAAATGGGGTTGTGACTCACAGCTGCCGGCAGAAAAAAAAGGCGTCGTGGTGTCAGCCAGAGGTGTTCAGTCTAATAATTCAAGCTGTAAACTGTATCCCCTAAAATTACCTACATAATAAATCATTGTATGAAGAAAAAAAGTTTGGAGTGAAAAGAGTAGGAGAAGCAGAATCCTCAGGAGACTACAATTTGGGGATCTATTGGCAATGGATATGAAATATGGGCTTATTTTGTCCAAACTTGAAGGATCCACATAATACTAAAAATCATTCTAGCCCAGCTGATTTTTTTTTTCCTGGCATGAGTTTCAATACATTTCTATATAGTCTATCACAGAAATGGATTTACATTTTCCCCCTCCTGATCACACAGCTAAAACTGGTTTGTGGGATTTAGTGTCAATTTATGCAGTTTTGAGAGGGAAAAAAACCCTAAATTCAAAATGGCTTCATTTTAGAAAAATAGCCATAGCTAAGTTATCAAATGCATATCAAGAACAGAGGCAGAAATCTTTCTGAAAATTCCCTTATGTGCCTGTCTCATATTTGTGTTGCTTTTAGGAACCAAAGAAAACACCAAATTTATGTGAATGGTTGAATTAGCTGGCCTAAGAATTCAATGCTGGGTTGAAACACTTAAGACACTGCGGTTGGTAAAGCCAGTGCCAAACCTCGGAGATTTGAGAACTGAGAACGTTTGGGGGATAGAATGCACCCATTTGGAGCAGAAAGGAGCTGGCAGTCCCTGGCAGGAGCCAGGAAAGATGCAGTTGTCAGGAGGAAGTTTAAAGGCCAAAGACACACTAAGTCTTTGAAACCATAAGGGTGAGGAAGTCAAGAGGCAGACTCGCCAAAGCCACATTGAAACAATTTATTTTATAGGATCCCCTACATTTCCAGAATTAGTGAGCAGAGCCACTCCGAGAACAGGGGCTGCGGGCGCTTGCGCTCCCGCGGACACCTCGAGGGGGAGAGAGTCGAGTAGACACCGGTGTCTTTTGCCTGAGCATTGCACAGGAAAATATAAGGAAGAGGGAGGGGGAGAGAATAGACAAAACGAAGCTCGGGAAGGCTGACTCCAGCGAAGTTTGCAATAAAGATTAACTGGAAAAAGGAAGTCCACAGCAATTAAAACCCCTGCCCTGGCTCATTAGTATTCATGACTGAATGTCCAGCGTTTCTGTTTATCTTTCTCCCAGGATCAATATCCGAGCAGCGTGGGCAGGGGAGGAGCCCAAGCAGGACCCTGCGTGAGCCTGACCTTTCGCGCCCTCCCTCCGGGTCAGAGCGTCTTCGAGCCTCCCGGCCAACGCAGTGCCCGCGCTCATTAAATCCACCATTCCTCGCCTGCGAGGACGGGCGCGAGGGCAGGCGGCGACACAGCCAGGCGGGCAGGGCTGGGGCCCGCGGGCACGCAGACCCAACCGACTCGGAAGAGTTTCGGGAAACCACACTCAGCCACGCTAACCGCTGTGGCCCCAGTGGGTCGAAAGGTGGAAAAAAAAAAAATCCTTGCCTGCAGCAAGAGGCTCCAGGGCAACTCCTGCCAGGCCCTGGCTGGTTCTTCCTGGGTCCAGACCAGAGGTTTAGGTTTTTGTGCAGGGGCAACCTGAGTCCTTTGGCAAATGGATCCCCACGCCCACTCCCAGTTCTAGAGAGACTAGAGCCTCCCAGGCCTCCGCCAGCCTCGGAGAAGCAGCCCAGCCTTGGAGCATTGACTGCGATGATTATCTTTGACATTATATTAACATTATTATTACTCCTACCCCCCACGTTCTCTAGCTGCTCTGCGCTGAGCTGCGTTCCGCTCCCCAGGGCCACTGGCACAGGCTTTGGGATGGAGAAAACCTGGTTGGGGGGGGGGCTGAGGCAGGATTGGGAGATGGGGGGGCGGTAGTCAGTTTCCCCTCATTCCAGGATTAACTGAGAGGAAGGTGGCGCCCCTCTCCCCCACCTGGAGGGCGCGCAGGTGTTCAGGGCAGCCTCGCCCATGGAGTGGGCCTGGGAGACCCCAACTGCAGTTAGCCCCCCACCTCCACCCATCCCACCCCGCTGGAGACTTGAGGTGCCGGGTCAGGCCTCGGGAGTTCCAGCTGACCGTGCCCTTTTGAAGCCAGGTTGGGTGGAGAGTGCTAGGGAGGCCTGGTCCCCTCCGGGTTGAGTTACGACGACTGAAAGGGGTGAGGGGGATGAGAATGAACCGAAGAGTGAGGGGAGCATGCCTTGCAGAGTCCTCCTCCCACTCGTCAGCGTCAGGTCCTTTCCATCCAGCCGAGGAGGTGGCTGGGAGATGCAGGAGCCACAGGTCGGCATGTGTGAGCGGATGGCGTGTGCTGGGGTGTGGAGATAGTGTGTCTGGGTGTGGGTGTGCATGTGCGTGTGCAAGTGAGGGGGTATCCCCAGCCCCTGCCTAATGGCCACTCCGAACTCCCTCGTTCAAGAGGGATGCTGGTCACCGGCAGGGACTAGAGCAGGAGAAGGCAAAGCAAAGTGGCACCTCTTCTAATGGTGAAAGGCTCCAGGAAACAAAAAGAAAATTGAGAGGGCGGCAGGGTGGCCTCAGCACCCAGGGTCCCTGGACGTCCCTTGGAGAGGTGAGACAGCAGTGGGAAGACTCTGGCCGGGGGTAGTCCCTGCCAAAAAGCTGGGCCTGGCAGTTCAGGAGCAGGGCGGGGCCTGCAGGCTTTGGTGCAAGTCACCCCCACAGCCTTGACCATGAACTCGGACCCCGGGGCTGCTCGAGTTATTGAGTACAGGAGTCCTCATTTGTAACACCCGGTGCAAAACTACACGGGTGCCTTTGCGTTTGAAGATGCCCTGAGCATCGAGCCTGAGGGTTCATGATTTACCCCTAGATCCAGTCTGGAGAGGAGATTTTCCCCTAAAATAAAAACCCAGTGACAGTCAGCAGGGAGTGGGGCGAAGGGTCGGGGGGGTGTTTGGGGAGGGAAGGGAAGGATGACATTTCTGTAGGCCGGGTTCTGAGCTGCCAGTTAAAAATAAAAACCATTCATTGAGTTCCACTTGGAGTGCTAGTGGGCCAAGGGGCTCCAAGTTCCTGTGGTACCAGAGTGGTACCAGGCTGGAATCAATCAATGCACGAGTATGTACTGAACCCCCACTTTGGATCCTGAGGGTTGCTTTTTCGGGCACGTGTCTATTTAAGAAAAAAATTAAAATGCAACGCATTCCACAGTTCAACTCTTGATGGGGTGTTATTTTGAGGCCTTCATTTCTTAGCCCTTGGAAGAGAGCCTAATGCTCCCTTTATCTGGTTATCTGGTGGCACGACTTGGGGAGGGGCAAGACTCGAATCTGTCTCTAGTGGGTACCTCGTGGGTCCCCGCGCGTCTCTGAAGCTACTAAGGAGCCCACCGGGGACCTACTGGAACACACCTCTCCCGGCCTCACCGACTAGGCAAAGGACCGGTCACTTTGAGGGCCCAGGCCTTCCTAGCCGACCCCCAGGGACGCGGGAGAATAGCAGAGTTCAGGGAAACCCGAGCCTCCGGTCCCGCCGGTGATCTGCCCTTGATCTCAGGGTTTTGTGAGGAAGATAAAACCACTTGAGACTGAAAACATCCGTCCGAAAAAGAGACAAAGGGGCTGGGGGTGGGGGGAGGAAGAGCGAAGAAGGTGCCGGCGGGAGGAAAGGGGCCGGGGCGTTGTGGGGTGGGCGCGCGGGGCTGGGACGCGTTTCCTTTCCTCGCGTCCTGCCCGAGCTCGGCCCTACCAGCCTCTCTTTGCTCAAGTCCGGAGCAGAACGGACGCGGGCTCTGTCCTGGGAGTGACCTCCTCCCCGCCAGGGAGTTCAGAGGACATCACTGAACTAGGAGAAGCTGATAGCAATGCCAGTTATCACTGTGGTCATTAATAATGCAGTGAGGATCGCGATAATTAATAATAATAATGATGGGCCTCCCGAGGGGGCTCCAGCTGCCTCCGGATAAAGCGACTCCCCGATGAGGGCAGTTACTCGGGGGGTGGATGGAGGGCAGCGCGCGGGGCGCGGCCTTGGGAGCCCTGAAGTTCAAGTTGACGGCGGTGGCGGCCAGACTCGGTCCTCCGTCCGCTGCCGCTCTGGGTCCCCAAGAGAGGCGAGGACGGGCTTCAGTGTTGTGGCTCTGGAGTCGAGGCAAGGGCAGGTTAGCATTCAGGCCCGTCTCGACGTGGGGGCTGGAGGGGGGTCGCGCTTACCCCACTGCACCCCGCTCCAGGAGGCTCTACCAGCCCCTGCGCGCGATCTGACATCGCTGGTCCTCTTCACGGTTTTGCCATCTCCCTTTCCGTTCGTCCAGTGCCCAGGATTCGAAGGGCGAAAGAGGGAGACTGGGCCACACCGTCGGGTTGGTGATTCGTCCGGACAAAGCCCGGGAAGCGAGGGCGGAGGAACTGGGAGCCATTTTGGAGGGACGCTGCTCCCCCTGGCTCCGTACATCCTAGGGTGGGCCACGAAACCAGTTCTAGGCTGTGGTCTTCTCCGCCGGGTTCGTCTTCACCTTTTATTTTCCTACTGAAAACTAAGGTCAGGCCCAGCGACCTAAGGAGCCTTTCGGGCGGCCGTCCGACTCTCAGATCTGGAAAGCGACGGGACCCCAATGCCGTGAGAGGCTTCTCTTCTTCCTTCTTGCCTCAACTCAGAAGAAAAGCCCCCAAGACCTTGAGGTGATGGGAAAGTTGCCCCCCTACATCTTATTCCACCCTTCTCAGATTTGGGAGATGTCTCAAAACTAACAATTCCCACCTCCCAAATTAAAAAGTTGAAAACATTTGGAACAGACCGGTGCATTCTTGCCCAGAGTTATGATGAATATTTAATCTGACTCCTTCCTCTCTCCCCCACCCCCCGGGGGTAAGGGACTTTAGAAAACCCTAAACGATTTTCCTTACAGCTTATAATGTGTTCAGTGAACTCTCCCAAGGACCAGTAACATATGCCAATTATTTTAATAATTTTGCTTAATATTATTAGGGGTTATAAATTTGATTTTAATAGAGTTGATTGCTTCAGAAGTTGGAGCTCAGGCAGCTCGAAAGGGCCGCTGGGGAGGGAGCGAGGCTGGCGTTTGTCACCCTGAGTCTCACACTCCAGGCTGGATGGATGGAGTCTTTCCCTCCCTGCTGAACAGGTTGGCTTCGGGGAGGCCAGCGTAGCCCTGCTCTCCCCGAGCGCCCTCGGGCCTACCCTTACTGGCCTGCGGCTCTGGGCGAGGGCTGGAGGGGAAGGAGAAAGCAGTCTGCATCGAAGCTCCGGCGCCCTGGGGTTCGGCTGGGGGAGCCCTAGGAGGTGCGGGGAGACCCCACCGAGGTGCTGCCGCCGCCGCCACAGCCCCCACCTTTTCGCCGCTGGGAGAGGAGATCCTAGACCGCCCAAGGCCTCTCCGAGATCTAGGGACACCCATGGAGAGAGGGAGATGTCCCAATGGTTCAGGGATTTAAACATCATTTCCTCCGTCCCTATCCCGTGGCTACTAAAATTATTTTTGTTTTCTTTCTTAGAGCATCTTTTCTGAAAACTCTGACCAACTCCGAGGGTGAGGGGCGAAGCTGCAAGCCCTCCAGAAAAGCTGGTGGCTTAGGTACTTCCACCTGGCAACTTTGTATCTTAGTCTACTTTATTTTGCTGAATTCTTGCAAAGGTTCTTTCATCTGGGACCAAGTTTGTTGCCTCCTGATTATCTCAAAAGGAAATTAAAACGTACTCTCACCTTCTCTTGAACACCCTGGTTATTAGTGCAGAGCTGCTTTGCTTAAAGATAAGCAGCATTTCTTGAGCA
This sequence comes from Heterocephalus glaber, assembly GCF_000247695.1. The sequence goes on from NW_004624793.1 coordinate 11,162,296, forward strand.
AGCTCTCTGCATAAAATTTCAAGGAAAGAAAAAAACAAAAACTTCTGGTAGAAACAGGCCCCCTTAAACTATAATCATTGGGCCAAGTTCAAAAACAAAGTACTCAGCTCAGTTTTAAACGTGCAATTAAAAATAACTGTACCTCAGCTTTTCAGAGGGAGGGAGAGGAAGGGGGCAGGGAAGGGGGAAAACAAAGAATAAGGAAATGTTTAGTGCTCTTAAATCCAGTCCAAATAGCTGAAAGAAAGAAAGGCATTCCCTCAGATAATGGAGCCATTAGAAACTCTGAAGGTTCCTGCCGCCATTCCTCACGGGGGCTTTCCAAAAATTTAATTCACTCTCAGCTACTAAACAAAGGATGTAGAAAATAATTTTGAGACGTTCTGCCAAAGAGGCAGTTCAGCCTGGTTTCTACGCATACACCTTCCTTCCCAGAATGCATGGTGGTGCCTCCCACTCTGATCCGTATCTTTGTCGACCCTCTAGCTGCCTCCTTCCCATTTTTAAAGATAAATTTGCTAGGAAAAAAGAATAGTATGTTCATGCAGTTTCAACACATTTTATTATATTTC
>NW_004624793.1:11164215-11186715 GCF_000247695.1 Heterocephalus glaber
GGACTCATGGACCTGCAAGACAAAAGCCGGGAGGGGGGACCAGAGGGGACTGGGTGTGAGTGCAGCTGCTGTGAGGCCGGCCCCCCAGAGGGGAGCACCCCAGAAACCTCCCGGGCCCCCTGGGGGCCCTCCCGGGCTGGCGGAGGTTACCCAGGCCGGCGAGGAGCCAGCGCGCCAGGCAGGCCTGCCCTCCACCCGGCCACCGCGTGATACCTTCATGTGCTTGCGCAGGGAGCTCGGGTGCGTGTAGGACTTGTCACACATCTTGCAGAGATAGGGCTTATCGGAGGTGTGCACGTGCATGTGCTTCTTCCGGTCGCTGCTGTTGGCGAAGCGCCGGTCGCAGCCCTCGAACTCACACTGGAAAGGCTTCTCTCCTACGGAAGGCAAACACTGGCGCTCGCTCGCAGCCGATAACCAGGACTCCAGAACCTGTCCCCACCCGGGCTGCGAAGGGGCAGGGCCTCGGTGTGGCCGGAGAGGGGTACAGGGACTGCGTCCCCGCATCCCTTGGACAGACTGGATCCCCTGCGTGGGAGGACCAACACGAAATTTCCCTCCTGACAGTCCTGATCACTGATTGCATGTTTTACTTTCTTCCTCAGGAACGCTCGTCTCTGCGAATCCCTAACGGGTTTGGGTAACTCCTGGCCCTGCCGTCTCTCTAATACAAGGCTTCCTGGATTCGCAGCATCTAACAAGTTGTTCTCTCGCCATAGAGAAGCTGTTGTTATGACAAAATATTTGGGGCATTATCAAAATCACACAGGCTGCTGGGCTGCTGTCGATTTCTCTCTGGGGCCAGTAGGCAATTACATTTGGAGTTGCTGTGTTTTGTTTTGGGGGCCGGGCTGTAGATACAGACTGAGCCAGTATTTCTCATCCAAAATTTTGCAAACTATCACAATGCTAGCCTCGCCTCCACTCGTTTAAAAATGAGTTGAAAGAAAAGATAAATATTAGAGATGAGGCAGCTTTCTAATGATGAAGAGGGGCACGAGCTGGGAGGTGGGGGTTGGAGTTAGGAAAACCTTTCAGAATCTGTTTAATTTTCTGGCGGTCCCCGCATCCTGTTGCCAGAATTCCAAACGCTTGGAGTCATTTAGAGGTGTGAGAACTCCAACGTCGATCCACTTGGAAAGGGGGCCCTTTAATGTTAAATTCCATTAGCACCTAAATTGTTTTTTTAAAGACATCCGCTCAGACACAGAGCTCGAAAGCAAGCATTTCATGCAAATAAATTTCTCAAATTTTAAACCTTGTTAAAAGCTTGTCTCGCACCTCGGCTCCCTCCCTTCCCGAAAGAGAACAATAGGCCGCTGGCGCATCCCCACGTCGGAGTAAATATTGACGGGGGAAGTTGGTAAAACATTTGGCTTTCTTTTAGGAAATCGTCTGGCACGGATTTGGCTGAGACCTGGTCATAGATGAATAATCTATGAAGCGGGAGGCGCGTTCTTTTGCGGCTTTCCTCCCGCAATCCCCCCCGCAAAGGCCGCCCTGCCTGGGGCTCTCGGTGACTGGGTTGTGGATACAAGTTTGGAATTGCAAACCCTCTGGTGCCCATTAGAGATTTTCACAAACTGCTGCGCAACCACCGTAAAGCCCCCGCGACCCACTCCAGACTGGTTTTTTAAAACACTTTAAAAATGAGAAATGCTTTACAGCTTCGACTCACACAAGGCTCTTTTAATGGGAAACATTCCCCGGAAGGGCTTTTGGTCCCCGAGTAAGAAGAAGTGGGAAAACACACAAGCCGCTCAAACAGACATACACCCGGAGCCGAAAAGCACATTCACACAAGCTGGCAAAATCTCTAGGCTCGCTTCCCGGGCACCAAGTTAGAGAACAGTTTTATTTTGTGCGTTTAAGTTAGAACGGAAATTATTAACCAGGGCTGAGTAAACGAAGCCCTTGCATCACCCCCGACCATACATTTGGTGTTTCGCTGATCATTTAAAACTCAATTTCCGCACATGGAAAAACCCAGCCCTATAGTACTCTTTCATTGTCCAAGAAAAACAAGCCGAGCCGCTGGCTCTCACGCACAAAACCATCTCCTATCTCAGGGCCCAGGCTGGAGACTGGCGCCCAGCGTCGGGGACACACACACACACACACACACACACACACACACACACACGGCTCGTGCATCCCTGCCCGTGGTTACCTGTGTGGGTCCTTTTGTGGATTTTGAGGTTCTCGGAGCGCGCGAAGACCTTGCCGCAGCCCGGGAAGGGGCAGGGGAAGGGCTTCTCGCCCGTGTGTACACGGATGTGGTTGACCAGTTTGTATTTGGCCTTGAAGGGCTTGCCTTCGCGCGGACATTCCTCCCAGAAGCAGACGTGGTTGCTCTGTTCTGGGCCGCCAACGTGCTCCACGGAGACGTGGGTCACCAGCTCGTGCATGGTGCTGAAAGTTTTGTTGCAGCTCTTCTTAGGGTTGCTCAGCTGCTCGGGGTCGATCCACTTGCAGATGAGCTCCTGCTTGATGCACTGCTGCCGCATGTAGCGGAAAAAGGCACCCGGGTGGTGGTGGTGGTGGTGGTGGTGGGCCGCGGCAGCTGCCATGTTCATACCCATGTTCATATTCATGGGGCCGTACTGGTTATGGAGCTGAGCCGCCGAGTAGGGGTCGGTCCGCGGGCTGGCCACCTGGCGGTACTGCTCTGAGCGCCCGAACACCTCACCCGGCAGCCCGAGGCGCATCTGCCCGTTGAGCACGTTCTGCGAGCCGTGAGGCCCGTGCTGCTCCGGGAGGCCAGGGAAAAGGAGATGGCCCTGCGCGTCCGAGTGAGCGTGGTGGAGGCTGCCCGCGCCGGGTCCGAAGAGCCCATGTTGCCCGCCGCCCGGCGCGGAGTCCCCGAAGCCGCGACTGCGGAACAGGAAGTCTCGGGTGGAGTTAAAGGGCGGCCCGGAGTAGGAGCCAACGTGCGCCGCGTGAGGCCCGAGTGCCGCGGCTGCAGCGGCAGCCGCAGCGGAGCCCGGGTAGGCGCCGGGACCCTGCGACGTGAATGCTGAGCTCTGGCCGGGGGACAATTCGTGCGCGCCGGGGTTGAGTTTGAAGGCTCCCATGTGCGCCGCGGCCGAGTCTACGAAGCTGTTCTGCGCCGCTGCCAGGCTCAGTTCGCGGTCTTGCATCTCCGCGGCCGCCGCTGCTGCCGCGGCGGCCGAATGGTGATGGTGGCGCGCGAAGCTGCCCACCCCGATGGCCGGGAACTGCGGCCCGGCGTCCAGAAGCATGGCCAGCGCGCCCGCCCGCCCCGCCGGCCCCGGCGAGCCCCGCGCTTCCGCGCCGCCTCGGCTTCTGCTCCTGATCCGCGCGTGGGGCGTCGACCGGCCGCCGGGCTTCGGGCGCAGGCGGCGGGAGCAGTGGAGGCTTCAGCCCCGGGAGCCGCGCTCGTGCGCCTGCTGCCTCCGCCGCCGCCTGGATCTGCCTCGGGCGGCCAGGGACGGAGCGAAGGCGCGGAGAGGGAGAGGAAGAGGAGGAGGCGGCGGCGGAGGAGGCGCGGGAGGAGGAGGAGGAGGTGGAGGAGGAGAAGAGTCCAAAGCCAGGCGGAGAACCAAACTGTATTAAAGGAGCTGCGGCGGGGGCGGGCGGGCAGGGCAGGGGAAGGCGGGCGGGAGGAGGGAGCGGGAGGGAGGTGTGGGGAGCCGTGCGGAGAGGGGGGCCACCGGGGGGCTAGCGCCGCGCCGCAGCCCCCACCGCTGCGCGCACTCGCGCAAGCACGCACGCACACACTCACTCGCTCGCCGGCCCCAGAGACTCGGGGCTGGGCCACGCCGAAGGGCGCCCGCTGAACGGAATCACGGCAGCTGCAGGGCCACGATGCCCGAGGGGACGGCGGTGCGCAGGCCGAGCGGGCGGTGGGCGGGCGAGGGAAGGACCGAGGCGAGTCCAGCTCTCCGCGCCCAAAGCCGGCGCGTGCACGGCTCCACCTGACCGCGGCTGGGGCGCTGAGACAACGGCAGGAGGTGGCCAGGCGCCCCGCTCACCGATCGCTCGCGCGACCGCTGCCGCCTCCTCCCCCGCGGCCCTGCCCGCGCCGCCCCGCGCGCTGCGAGTATTGTTCGGCTCCGCGGCTGCGGAGCTTAGTCCTCCGAGCTTGACATTGGCTGCGCCTGGAGTAGTAAACTTGTGGTGGCCACGAATTTCCCCAGATGAAGGAAGCAGCCGCGCGGCTCCCTCTTTCTTTAAGTTGTGCCGGAGGGGGGGCAAGAGGGGGGAAGGGGGCTGTGGGAGGGGAGAGGGCTAGGAGGGGGAGGGGAGGCTGGGCTGAAAAACAATAACAATAAAAAAGTGATCCCTAGCTCGCCCCCTTCTAGCCGGTCGGCCCCCGGTGCAGGACCCGGAGCCGGTGCCCCCCCCCCCGCTAGGACGCAGCGGAGCCCGCGGCTTCCCCCTCTGGGTTGCAATCGCGGCCGCCTCTGTTTATTTCGGTGGGCCCTGCCGCCTCAGCAGCAGCCTTTTATTTTTTATTTTTTGTCTCCTCCTTTTCCTCTCCCCTCCCCCGCGGCCCCCGCGCCTCCCGCCCCGGCTTTCCTCTCTACCTCCCTCCCTCCCTCCCTCCCTCCCGTTACAGGCCGGGCCTCCCGGTCACACCGCCCCTTTAACGGCGGCTCTCGCCCCGCCCGCTCTGCAGGCTCCGCTATTGGCCTTCGCGGCCTAGTCAATCCGGCGCCCCCGCCCCACGGCCCCCCCGCCCCCCTTCCCCCGCCCCGGGAGCTCCTCTCGGCCCGGTCGACCGCCGTTCGTGCCCGCGGGCCCAGCCTGCCAGCCTGCGGCGCTTCGCCCGCGCGCCTGGCGCGGCGGATCCTCGTCCTGGCTGGCTGCGGCGCCCCCGGGAGCCGCCGCGCCAGGCACTGCCGGGCCAGGCCGCGGGGTCACGTCTCCCTCGGCCGGGCCTTGGCATGGAACGAGAAGGCTCCCCGACCTTCCGCGGAGTCCACCCGCTCCCCGAGGATCCAAGCCACTCCCGGCAACACCGAAAACCCCAGAGACCCCGAGCCAGGGCACACTGGCCGCCCGAGACGTGGGCAGCAGCCAAGTCGCCTGGCAGGGGCCCTGCTCGTGGGGACTTGTTGGGCCGCAAGCTAGCTACTGGGAGCGGCCGGAGGGCCGGTCTCTTGCCGGGTTGGCACACTCCCTATGCCTCCCCACCACCTTGGTGAATCTGCCTTGTGGCGTTGAACACGCAGGTGAAGGACTAGTGGGGTCGAAAAGCCGGGCTGACCCCTTCCTCCTGCGCCCTGCACGCGCACCCAGACGCCGCCCCCAGCCGGGCGGTGTTCCCCACGGGCCCCTGGGCGCGCTCGCTGCCCCCACCGCTCGCCCCCTGCTCCGATTGCAGCAGTAAACACTGGGCAGCGGCCCCCAGCAAGGGAGGGGCTGTTTGGAAGTGGTTTACAAATACTGTCTGAGTGGATGCCCAGTAGCTGGGGCCGCTGCCACGATGGGCCGGTAAATGTGGGGACGCCCGGCACAGCCAAGCAAGGCTCAGGCCTGAGTTTGGCTGCGAATCAGACTCAGGGCCTGGGGAAAAGAAACAGCCAGACTGTAGGGTTTAAGCCGTCTAGAAGGTAAATATCACTCCTCGGAGAGCAGAAAGTGCTCCAGGGGCAGTGGTCCGGCCACGAAGCTGGGGCCTGTGCGGTGGCACTCGGCCCTGTGGCTCCCACCGCACCCCGAGCCCCACGCTGGCCACTGCGAACCTTCCTGGTCCCACCGCCTGAAGCTGCTGCTCCCGAGGTAACTAGAGAGGGAACTGCGGGCCAGAAGGCAGCGGAGGTGTGAAGGGAAGTGCCGAGGCCATTGCCTTTACACATCTCTGGGAGTGGGGATAAAATTCTAGTAAGGAAGAATAACATGCACTTCAATATTTTTGTGTCAAAATGAAACCAACAAAAACGCGGGAAGAAGCTAGCTCACAATTGCTGGCCGAACTCGGACTAGCTCGCCGGCTCTAAAAGCCTCTCCCAGGGTAAGGGAGTCTCGGCCTAGGCTGGAGCTGACGGGAGCTCCTTCCACTTGGGGCCCTGGGCCCTCCCTCGGTCACCCCCTCTCCGAGCGCCACTGGAGGGGGCAAGAAAGAGGGAAACTGTGGCACTTCGTCTGAAAGCTGGAGTTTGCCTGGAAGCTAGAAATCCTAGCCTTCCATGACTTGTTTAAAAGGGGCATAGGGCAGTTTTCAAGCTGGCTCCCTAGACTGGTAGGAAGGGAGAGTGGGAGGGGGATGGGGGGAGGGAGGGAGGGAGAGAGAGAGAGATCTCCAGGCAGAGAGGCTGCCTTGCTACATTAAATCCATTTAAAAAATTACCCAGTGCAGTCTCACACTTGTTTATTTTAGTCAATTTATATTGGGAAGGGGATGAAGGAGTGGACTTGAAAGGCTTATTCCAAAAATTTTTCAAAAAACATTTTCCTAGAAATTGATTGTGAGAATTGCAATCTAAAGACCTCACTTCCCTTCCTTCTTTCAAGTCATCAGACTTCCAAATTTTCTTCCTTTCCCACTTTCTCACCCCCTCCCCACCCCTCCCTCCCTCTCCTCTCTGACCCATTCTCTCCTTTCGCTTTGATTCTCCCTTTGCTGCTCCCGCATTTCGGGGCGGCGCGGCTGGGCGCTTACTCGCGCTGGATTCCGAGGGCCGCGCGCTGCCGGGCGGTGGGGCAGACGCCTTAATTCCCGCCGGAGACCCCGCGGGCTGGGCCCTCCTGGCTATTCTTTCCCGGCTGCAGTTCTCCTCTCGCTGCAGGACGCAGAGGAGCTGAGCCAAGTTCAAAGTCACGTCTCCGTCCCCTCTCAGAAGTGCTTTCTCTGCAAACCGCAAAACCTCTTTCCATCACCACATTTAAAAGAAGGAGGGAGAGGAGCAGAAAGCTAGGTGAGGAAAAGCTGCAAAGGCTTTCAGAGTTATTACCTCAAAAGTAGACCATTCCTTGACTGAAAAAAACCACCCAGGCCTCGTTTGGCAACATAGGAGTGAATTTGTTTTTCAACAGGTTTCTGGAAGGGCCCATTTGCAACGGTGTCAGACTCGCTGGACCCACAACTGTGTCCAAACGGCAAACTTGTTCCCTCTTTGTAAGTTTCCCAAAAATGTTCTTTCAAAATTGAATGGTGGCTACAACCTGCAAACCCCAGGCCTGCGGCTGGTGAGGATCCGGACCCTGGGCGCGGGCCCGAGCTCTTTTCCTGACGAGCCCAGAGAGCCTCAGCACAATTGAGAATCTGTGGTGCATTAAAAAAAAAAAAAAAAATCCCACCTAACACCCGAATCCTCATCAGCTGATCACCTCTTTTTGACGTGTGGGCCTCTGTGAATGGTATTGCCCGAGTTCTTTGGTAGTATGATGTGCATTTTGTGTATATACATAAATACAGCACCTGTACATTCACCAAGCTCTCACACATGCACATACACAAGTATACACTGCTGGACAGGAGACCTTAACACAAACAAATATGTTACACTGTTAAACTGGGAAGCAAAACTATCTTGGCACCATACCATTCAAACTTTTAATTTTCTTCTTAGGGAAGGGGTGGAGGTGGGGGAGGAGCTGGAAGAAGAGATGGGAGAAACAAGTATGGAATACACAGACGAAAGTCAGGATTTTGCAGGATTCTAGCACCGTCGTTTACATCTCAGATTCATAAAGTCAGCAAGATAATCAACAGGATATTAAGTTGCAGGCCATCTTTGATTCAGTGGTCTCAGCTACTCCTAGGCTAGGTGAGCCTCCTTCTGCAAAACCCACCTAGAACAAAAGTTCTTTGTCAGGGCTTCAGAAGAATGTAATGTAAAAGAGGAAATTGTGAAAATCTCAGCAAATGTTGTAACTTTTATATGCCATTTTTAAGAAGAGGGGTAAGAATGGAAATATCATAAGATAAGGCCCTCTCCAGTCTGCTAAAAGAACTTCCTACAGTTAAAATTTACTGTTCTGAAACTGGACTTATTAAAAAAAACTCCATATAAAATATATGCTCTCCAGCAGTTTAGAGATAGGGATGGAAATATGTGTGTATTTGTAAAAAGAAAGACTGAAAAAAAAAAAAGTCATCAACTACTTCTACTTTTGCCCCAGCATTGGTGAGCGGCTGTGGTTTTGCAAAAAGGGAGAGAATTGTCCTTACTTATCTCCTCTTTGCTGATGGGAGTGTTACCACTACTGCAAAACAAAAGAAAAATAAAAAAACAAAAAACCAGGAGGCATTCGCTGACGTAATTATTCTGAGGACCATTATCCTTTGGGCTCCCAGGCGAACTACATCCAGGGAGGTTGAATACCGATGACAAGCGAGCAGCTTTCCAATAAACTGCAGTATTATTGCAATAGACTTTGTAATACAATTTATTCTGTCATTCATAAATAACAATGCCATATGTCAGCCATATTGCTTACACAAGTAAATCCATCAAACGTGTCACCGTTTGATTTAGCCCAACAGCTTCTTCAAATATTGAAGTATAGATACTGGAAGAGATGTTGAGTAGGGGACTCCTCCCCCCAGATTTGAGGGTTTAAAAAACTGCATACCCTCCTTGTTCATCCTTTGTCTCCTGTTTTAAAATACCCTAAAGGATAGGACATGTAGGGAGAAGAACTTCTTGAGATCAATAGAAATAAATATTAGGTGGTTATATGAACCTTAAACACTTACAGGAACCTTATGGTTGTTGTTTTCAGCTTCTGAGCATATTTTAGAGCACAGTGATGTGTTTCCCATGAAATTACCAATCCTGATGGTCAAATGCAGGTCAAAGGCCTTTCCCCAACAACTTCTATCTCTGAGAGTAAAACTGATTGATAACCAAATAGGAGTATGATGACAGGCCAATTTTACACAACATATTCCTTAGTAGTGGGGAGGTAGAAAAGGTGACAATTTTTCAACAGCTTTTAGCCATAAAGGTCCAGTAGACAAGGAGTGGGGTCCAATTCTAGACTACCCAAACAACATAAAAATCCACTGGAATCCAACATTTCAGTCCGGCCGTCTACCTTATCTTCATTATGTTCTGCATGCATCAGAGATCATAAACTTTAGCAAGATGCACATTTTTGAATACATTCAGCCAGCCCCTACACGTATGCTGAGGACTCAGCAGGCACTCAGGAGGGTGAGAAAGAGAAGCAACCCTTGGAGAAGCACTCAAGAGTTCTGTAAATCGAAGGGGGAGTCAAGAGTAATAAGGTCCCTGAGCCCAGCAGCAGCGCCTCCTGCAAGGCGGATCTCAGGAAGGGTGGAGGATCCAGTTCCTGCCCAATTTGGCTAGAGTGGGCTGGGCCAGGAGAGGTGTTTCGGGACCTTGCTTCCTACACTCCTGGTGAATCTGATTTGGGAAAAGCCCTTGAGCCTAAAGTCCCCATGACTTCTGGCCCTGACAGAAGTCCACTAAAATGGTGCTTTGCCCAGCTGGCCCATCTTACAGAGATATCTGCGTGGACCACCCCCCTGCCCAGTGTCCTCCGGCAGTCTGCCTCCCTGGCCCTAGTTAAGCACCCATTGGCTCCATTGGGTTGGGCTTCACAGGGCCTTGGGTTCATCTGGTAGCTCTGGGTGCCCTGCTCACCCTTGAACCCACCTCCAGCATGGCCAAAATCACCCCACCATCCCCAAATCACCAAGAACTCAGCCTTTCTGCAAGGAGTCCGTTCTCTCAGAAACCACGCGGGACCAGCCAGTTGTAAAGCAATTGCAGGGGCAATAAAAGGCAGCTGGGTGGGTCCCCCACCTTCTTTCTTGTGCACCCCACAGTCCCCCAATGGCCCTCTCTCCCTGTCTGCAGAAACAATCAAACAAAGCCTCAAAAGCCAGGAAATGTCCAATTCACTTCCCTTAGAGTTTATTTAATTGCCCACACTCATCGCAGGAAACTTGGCTGTGTTCAGTGAGGAACCGAGGGCAGCGCTGAGCCGGGGAGCTGCTGTCCTCCCTGCACACAGCTGGAAGCCGAGCTCCCAAGCATCCCCAGAGACCAGTCCCGTGGCCTCCAGGCAACTGAGCTGGAGCGTGGCTGCCGGGTACCAGCCAGCTGGGCATTCACTGTGCCTCTCACCTCCTCAGCCTCTCTTTGTTTAGGGATGGAAGGAGGGGGGGTTGGGGTGCGACCCAGAGGTCTGGAAATCCATGGCCTCAAAAGCCTGCGTCCACTCCAAAAAGGGTATTTCTGTGGCTCACCACGTCGCTGCCTCGGTACAAGCACCTCTGCTGTGAAAAGTGCAGACAAGGGCATGAGTTTAGGGCATTGCCCTGATGACCAGCACCACCATCGAAATTTGGGGTTAAATCAACAGAAAGAGAACTAGCATTTGGATGTTTATAGCCCCCTGCTTTTTAAATGAATACATTATTTTCTTCAACGCCCTGGAAATTGTTGGTGTTTATTTAGGAAGTGTGACACAGCTATTGGGCCTTTAGAAACTTAGCATTAAAGGGGGTTTGATTTGGCTTCCAAAAAGCTTGAAAAAGAAACAGTGCACCTGGGGTCAGGCAGGTCATCACAATAACAAAAAGCGCGTCTACAAAATAAAAAGCTCTTTTATAAAGAAAGGCAATCCCGGAAATCCACTGCGAGCCTTCCTGATGACCATCTAGCTAGGCCTATTCTCAGGTTTAATTGGCAGGAGGTTTATTGGCGCCTTATTGGTGTTGATTGAAATTTTGCTCCCAGTCCTTTCTTTTAAGAATTAGCATGTCAAGTCGATTTACCTGAGTCAATTATCTTTTTTAGGGTCTGAGTTTGGTCATAAATTTGCAAATATTCATTAAACTCACTTTGTAAATATCCCTCTTCCCAGTGACTACCCAAATCTGTTATTTCCTTAAAAAGTATTTTTAAAGGCTTCCATAAAAAAAAATTGATCAGGGAGCTATATGTGAATTAAGACATATTAAATCGATGGCAGATACATATCACGCTGTGTTTAACAAGAGTTGTACAAGGAGGCGGGTTCCAGATTCCGCACGGCTGTGCTGCAGCATTATTCACATTTTTACAGCCTTTCCTTCATGCCTCCACCCATTAAACCATTAAATTTCAGCAATTCAATAAAACAAAGCAGTTATAATTTTGACGAAAAGCTATTTTGAAGGGGGTGGAGGCACCCATTTTAGTGCACAATAAAAATGCTCAACAGTCCATATTGTAGCCTAGGTTGTATTTATTTTCTTCTTTATTCTTTTTTGGTTTTTGTTTTGTTGTTTTGTTTTTACTTATAATCTGTAGGAATGAACTCAAAGCTGCCATTACTGCAAGTATAGATGCTCACTGCCAAGAAATTCAAATAAAGGCCACTCATTTGAAATGTTTTGAGAGGAAATGAAGACAGTGGTGATAATTCCCAATATGATGCTTTCTTTATAAAGGATGGCGTGGGTCTCCACCGACCTTCGTTGTTTTGTTTTTTTTTTTTCTGGTACTGGGGATCGAACTTGGGACCGTGACCTTACAAGGCAGGCGCCAGAACCACTGAGCTAAATCCCGGGCCCTTTGTTTTTTCTTTTTTTTCTGGTTCCACCGACCTTTTTGTGGTTGGCTTGAGATGTTTCAAGTCTTTGAAACAAAATGGTGAAAGAACTCATCCTCTTCAAATACAGATGTGGATTTTGTCAGTGTTGCTCATTACATTTTTTTTTGTTGGGTTTGCACTCGTGCCTTTTTTATTTCCCTATATTTGAACTTCATTTAAGCTTAAAGAAAAAAATCCACCTGAAATTTGATAGTATTATTCTTTGTTTGCTTGTCAGTTTTATAAGAGAAATGACATTTCCAAGGCTCATAGGGAAGCTCTCCACTAAGCACCAGTGTCAACGGCACTAGCGAATCAATTCTTTTGGAAATATTTCTCACTTCTTCCCAGGACCATTGCCCAATGATGGCTTTGTGTGATCTATTTTACTTGTAGCACAAGCAAACGAGTAAAGCTGGTGACATATTTCATTGTTATCTCCCAAAGGAGGGGGGAAAATCACATTCTATTCATTATTGCTTTTTTTAAGATTAATTTGTGGAGGGAAAAAAAAGAAAAACTTTTTACATTCTGACTTTAATTTTTTGCCATTTTGGAACATCACGTGTTTTACAAATGTTTATTTTTTTAATTCTGAAAAATGACCCTTTGGGGCAGTAAAACTTGTGTTTTTCGGGTCTCACATTTCTCTACTCCTGAAAGTGACATAAAGACTCATTTCTATTTTTCAAAAACTGATTTGGTAGCAAACCGCCGGAAAGGGATGGGTTTCCTTCTTTTAAAAGCCGGTTTTTATGGTTTTCAAATAAGACATCTCAGTTGATTAGAAAATGATGAGGTGAAAGCTTATCCTATTAGCAGACAGGTAACGAAGCTACTTCTTGCTCTAAAAACACCACTGGATCTATTCTAGCTTGGGTCCCTTTCACACAATCTGGGCACACATGTGGAGTGAGCTCTGGGCAGGAGGATAATTCTGCTGCAAGGCCACTGCTTGTTGGGCGGCTTCTCTCTGGGGAGACGCCGTTTGGTCCGCCTGGCCACTGCACCTCCGAAAGGCAACAGCGTTGCTGCCCGATATTCCCGCCGCCCCGCCCCTCCGGTAGATCTAATCGAAAGTGGCAGCTCTAGAACCGATGAGTAGTGAGATTACAATTCTTATAGGGCTGGGGATTTAGCTCAGTGGTTCCGGTGCCTGCCTCGAAAGCGCAAGGTCCCAAGTTCGATCCCCGGTACCAAAAAAAAAAAAAAAAAAAAAAGATTACACTCCTAGGCAACTCCTTTGAACCATGCTGAAAGGAACTCCATGAGCTAAAAAGTCGAAGTAAAACGGTTCCTCAGGAAAATGATTTATTTTGACTTCACCTGTTTTTGCGGAGCCAAATCACTCAAGTTGTTTTGCAACCAATAGACTTTAATAAATCTTCCTCATTCCGTCTCCTGTCTGCGCCCCGCATGAGCGCTGGGCAGACTGGGTGTCCAAATAAAGTTTATAGCATCACCGGTACAGGTATGATGACGGGATATCCACTTTTCTTCCCAGACAGCAGCGCAAGGATCATCCAAGAGAGGAGGAGGTGGTAAAGGAATCTTGGGTGCTGCGAGGGCCGCTGTGAGCAGCGAGGAGGTGGGTTTTGAAGTTGCAGGTCCTCTGTCGCCTTTTGCTCCTTGGGGGGGTCTCCTGCCCCTCGCCCCCCGGTGCAGCCAGACTGCGTGCTGGCGCGCGCACTCCGAGAGGTGCGTCAACAGAGCGTAGGGCACTGCGCGCGCAGGCCCAGCGCAAACTTTCTGCAAGTGCAACTCGGGCGTCCCCGGGGAGGCGGGGATGCAGGGTTCTGGGAAGGCGGGGGAGCGAAGTGAAAGCGCAGGCGGTCGCGAGCACGGGGGCGGTTCCCTGCTGGGCCGAGGCCCTGAACGCGAGCCAATCGGACAGCCGCGGCTGCTGCCAATCACGCGGCTCCCTCCAATCCCACCCGTACCATTTCCAAAATCTCGGTCCCACTGTGCAGCTCAAATGTGGCGTTCACTCTGCCAATCGCTGGAGGACAGAGTGGGAATAGGAATAAGCAGAGTTGGGAGACCAGGACAAAAGAAGTTATAGAGCCCCTAATATATACATGTTTTTGAAGGCGAGAAGAGGGAAAAAAGTTCCCCCAGTGAGGGTCTATGGGTCTGATCATGTAGTTCTGATGGAGCCCCCTTTGAGCAAGAGGAACCTGCCAGCGCTGAGATTAGCGGATTTGGCAATGGCTCAGGCCCAGCCGCTCCAGAACATGACATGCTTCCCGATGCTGGCCTGCCCGCCCGCCCACTCCCAACTCCGCGCCTCAGTCGCGCATCTCCACCCGCGGGACCCGGGCGCTGACCCCGGCGCTGCCGTCCCCGCGCTCGGACCTGAGCACATGGCCCAGGCTAGCGCGCCAGGCCACAGCCTTCCTGCCCAGGCGCTGCCGGCGCAGGCCGAGGCTCCAGCGGCCGCCGTGTACACGGCAACCGCAGTCGCACAGCCCGGCTCCAGCACCCACCCGGCCGGTGAGGGCAGATGTGGAGCGCAGCCCTCCGCGCCCCCGCCCCCAGCCCCACCTCTTCCTCCCTCCCCTCCCCCTCCTCCCCCTCCCCCGCCCCCTCCTCCTCCTCCTCCTCCTCCTCCTGTCCTCTCGGGCTACACCACCACCAACAGTGGCGGCGGCGGCAGCAGCGGCAAAGGCCACAGCAGGGACTTCGTCCTCCGGAGGGACCTTTCCGCCACGGCCCCCGCGGCGGTCATGCACGGGGCCCCGCTCGGAGGGGAGCAGCGGTCGGGCACCGGCTCCCCCCAGCACCCGGCCCCGCCTCCCCACCCGGCCGGCATGTTCATCTCCGCCAGCGGCACCTACGCGGGCGCGGACGGCGGCGGCGGTCCGGCGCTCTTCCCCGCGCTGCACGACGCGCCGGGAGCTCCGGGTGGCCACCCGCACCCGCTCAACGGCCAGATGCGCCTGGGGCTGGCGGCGGCCGCTGCAGCCGCGGCGGCCGAGCTGTACGGCCGCGCCGAGCCGCCCTTCGCGCCTCGCTCCGGGGACGCGCACTACGGGGCGGTGGCGGCCGCAGCTGCCGCCGCCCTGCACGGCTACGGAGCCGTGAACTTAAACCTGAACCTGGCCGCGGCCTCGGCCTCGGCCTCTGGGCCCGGGCCCCACCTGCAGCAGCACCATGCGCCGCCCCCGGCTCCGCCACCGGCATCCGCGCAACCCCCGCACCACCCCCACCTCCCAGGGGCGGCCGGGGCCTTCCTGCGCTACATGCGGCAGCCAATCAAGCAGGAGCTCATCTGCAAGTGGATCGACCCCGAAGAGCTGGCGACCGGGCCACCGCCGCCACCGTCCCCGGCCCCCGCCGGCTGCGCCAAGCCCTGCTCCAAAACTTTCGGCACCATGCACGAGCTGGTGAACCACGTCACGGTGGAGCACGTGGGCGGCCCGGAGCAGAGCAGCCACGTCTGCTTCTGGGAGGACTGTCCGCGCGAGGGCAAGCCCTTCAAGGCCAAGTACAAGCTCATCAACCACATCCGCGTGCACACCGGCGAGAAGCCCTTCCCCTGCCCCTTCCCGGGCTGCGGCAAGGTCTTCGCGCGCTCCGAGAACCTCAAGATCCACAAGCGCACTCATACAGGTGGGTGTCTGTCCCCGGCCGCCGCCGCCGCCTCCTGCGCCGCTTCCGCCGCCGCTTCTCCTCCTGCTCGCTTTCATTTTTCCCTCCTTCTGCTGCTTCTCCTCTCAGTCGTATAACCCGGACATGTGACTTCTTTTTTTTTTTCTCTCCCCTTTTTTTCTACGAATAAGTAATTCGATAGCACACACAGGCCCTGCGCCGGCTTCGCGCACGGCGGAGTCTCCAGCGCTCCTGCCACCTCCACCGGGACTGGCCACGCGCTTCAGCCGCCTCCGCCGCCCGGAGCAGAAACAGCCGCAGACGGAGCAGCAGGAAGGCTCCCAGGACGGTCGGCAGCCCCCCAAGTGCCCGATCCCCGGAGCCCGGGGAGGGTCACGGGCAAAGGGCGGGGCCGGGGCCTGGTCGTCCCCCTGCCTCTCCTGCCCCCCGCCACGAGTCGCAGGCGGAGCGCATTGGGAGGCACGAGTGGGATTTGCAGCGGTATTGGGGCCGCTTTGTGTGACCCCGCCTCGGGGAGGAAGGGACCCCTTTGCCTCCCAGGCAGGAGGAAGATGGTGAGAGGCACGCGCCCTCGTCCCCCAGAGACCACCCTGCTTTGCTACACGCCCTTGCACTCAACCACCCCACTCACAATGGCCATGTGCACGCAGCTCACACCAGTGCACACGCCCCGTCCTCATGCACACCCACCCCATTCTTGCGACATTGCTTGCCCTCAACTCATGTTCCACATATACACTCCTTTCACTCGCACACTCAACGCTCACACGCGTTGTCACACAGCACCCTCACGGACACGTCCCACACTCCCCAGAGTGCAGGGTGCTGGAGAAGTTGGCTTCCCCCCAACACTGCTGGGGGCTCGTACCCAGCGCCTTGCTCACCCCACGCAAACCCCTTATTCCTGGGCTACACCCCCCAGCCCGGGTCCTGTCTACGTGGGGAGAGGTTCTCAGTGGAGGAGGAGGGAGCCCCTGTATCAGTGAGGCCTACCACGCTGCGGAATTGATGGGAGTCCCCAGCGGCTTGGGGAGCCCTCCCAGCCCATGCGCCCCTGTCACTGCCTTTGAGGGTACCATGGCCGGGTGAAGAGGGGCTGCGACGTGGGGCGCTCAGATGGCCCCTGTCGGCTTGGAACCGACTGCCGTGTCGGGCGGGAGCGCTGCTGAGCTCGAGTGCTAGCGCAGCCGGGATTTATAGGGACAGACAATATTACTCCTCCGAGGACTCTTAAGTAACCGGAGTTTACATTCACTAATCACTTGGCTGATTTATCTGCGGCTGCGTCGAGGAGGCAGCCCCGGGCCTGGGCCCTGATGCCCGGCCAGCAGCTGACCGGGGATGGGGGTGGGGGGTTGGGGGAGTTGGGGACTACAGAGCAGCAGCTGCATCCTAGGCCTTGCCCTTTGGGCGGACATCCCACAGGCCCAGAGGACTGTCGGGGAGCGCGTTTCCCCTAGCCCCCATTTTTCCCTACTCGAGATCAGTCCTCCTTAATGATTTTTCCGAAAGGAAACTTCCTATCAGGCTGTCATTAACACCCCCTGTCCAGCTAAGCTAGCTGCTTGCTTCTGAGCCCAGCCAGCACTTCCCAGTGGGTGAGGGCAAGGGACAATGAAGCTGTCCCTTCGGCCCCTAAAACGGTCCCTAAACACGGTACAAGCAGCCTCGGCCTTCCTGCCTTTCCGGGGCTCTGGACCGGAGTAGGCCTCCCTTTCCTTCTCGGATCTTGGCTTTCAGGCCCCTGAGGGACAGGCCAAAGGCGCCACCAAACAGCAGGCTGTGGAGGGTGTGTAGGGAGGGAGTTGGAGACCCTGGGGGCCCATGGGACGTGAGGGCGGTTTGTTTTCTGGTCCAAGTTGCCGAGTAGTTGCATTTCCTTCCCTCCTCCTGATGGCAGCGTGGGTCCTGCCAGGTGAAGCATGCAGGATTCTCCCGGAGGGACGCTTGAACGACCCAGTCCGGCTGAAGCTCAGTGCCTGGAGTTTTGTCTGCTTAGCCATTGGGCATTGTGCTCAGGGAGGGACCGACCACACTTCCTTCTCTCCCTACCACAAAGCTCTCCCTTTTATGGATCATCCGGGATCCCAAAACAGATTGATCAAAGGGACTAATCCCCAAGCCACTCCTGAAGGCCCTGGTCCTGACCCGAGTGCCCTCAATTGCGTTTATGGCCTGCCTCTAGGCCAGACTCTGGAAGGAACTGGCAGGACCCGGGCTGTGTGCACACAGTGCGTTCCCTCACTCTCCCACAAGTCTCAGAACTCTACATAGTTAAATTCTGACTGACCCCTCTGTCAGAATCTGAAATGTAAACACTGGAGTCTCTTAGCCTTCCTAGTTGGATGGAATCTGCTCAGTGGCCCCGTGGGCCCTCTAAACAGCATGGGCCATTCGGATCATACTTCCTTTTCTTCTGCTCTCTCCGGCCATCTTTCCTTTATCCCTAATTTCCACCTTTGTTTCCATCTCCTCTATTCCCTTAACAGGGTCTTCTTGCTTCTCATACGCAGGGACGCAACCAGCAATGTTCAGACTGTTTATTTTTTGCAATGCGGGATGTGTGGGTTGGGCAGGGAGGCAGGAGAATTCCAAGCAACCTTGCACATTTGCATAAAGTGAATACAACCACTTAAGCCTCCATATTGAAGAGCTGATTATAATTTTTTAAAGAAAGAATGTTATGTTAAATTATTATCACCAACTTAGAGTGTAATAATGGACAGCAGGACAAATCACTAATGTTTTGGTGGGAGGGGATTTACTTTGGTTGCAGCTCATCTCCAAAGGATTTTTAAGGGTTGTGATTATCTTTTTGAGTTCTGTGGGGGGTTTTGTGTGTTTGTACATTAATTGTATTTGAATGATGTCTAATTTCGTTTTTAAGCAATATTTCTAGGTAGGAAAGTTATATTCCAGGCATCTGGATACCTTGAGATGTGCTAGTGAACTCTGATGAAGCAGTTATCATTGGTGAAATATTAAACACACACACTGAAAAATTGGTTGGATAAAAAAAATTACCTCAGAAATTTATGTACACCAAGCCAACTCATAATAGTTTCTTTTAAAAAATAAGCGATCCAAAAGAAAGAAAACTGCTCTACGTGATATGTCACCATAATAGCTGCTATTTTAAAATTCTCTAAAATGTGAGGAAAATGTTATTTATAATATGAGTGGGATGGCTTGTTCAATTATGGATTGAAATACTTCAAGTTCATAGATACTAAGGTGCTGGGGGAAAAACTCAGGTACTATTTACCGTTACTGGTTTTTTTCCCTTTTGCCTTTTAACACCAGGTGCATTGCGGTTGAATCTCCAGTTGTCTGATTTAATTGTTTCCACTTCCTGGACTAGTGGCCTTGTATTTAAGGCATCGTGTTCCTGAGGTAGTTACACCAGCTTAAAGGGGTGATAGGCCAAGAGACCCCAGTTTTTTTAGAAAAGTGTTTTTGATCATTAACCAATGGAGAATACTGTTAAAAGTTTGTTTAGGGAGTAGGCAAATGGCAGGTTTCCTGAGGCTGTGGTCTTTACCCATGTCCATGTTCTGTTCTGCTATTCTGTCCATGTTGTGGAGGAAGCTGGTGGAATGCAGAGGCCAACAGCCTATTCTGTGCCAAGCCAGCCTTGTCAAATCTTACGGAGTGATTGTGTGTTTCACAGGTGCCTTTATTTCTACAGAGGAGGCTTTGGTTTATTTTCTTTCCTTTCCCATTCCACATCCTCTCTTGCTGCCCATTCCCAGCAGTGAAACCCTGGGAAGACTCTCAAACAAAGTACCATTATCATTTTACTGCACGCCCAGCTAACTTTTAGTGTATGTGTTTATTTTTTTTCTCATATATTCTCATCCCATCTGCAGCTTTGGAAGTATCATTAGGGTCATTCTTGACAGAGGATCTTCTACTTGTGTTTTGGGTGTTCAGACCCTGAGGGAATTGAGGAGTCAGTATGGGGTACCGGGTGGGTTTTGGTGGTACGCCTTGGACCTTATCCCTGAGGATCTCGCCGTGACCCCTGTGGTGCTACAGGGTCTGACACCTGGCCTCTCACAACCCAGGTCCAAGCCAAACCTCCAGGCCAGTGGCTGGTCCTGAAGGGACCTGGAACGTACCAACTGGGCTTAGGAGTAAGGCTGGGTGTTGGTCTTTGGCCGAATGGGAAAATGCACCCCTGCATCTGCTCCAAGATTTCTTCTCAAGTGAGAAGTCTCTAGAAAGCCACTGTTTACCTTTCCTGTGTTTTGTTGCAGGGGAAAAGCCTTTCAAATGTGAATTTGATGGCTGTGATAGGAAGTTTGCCAATAGCAGTGATCGAAAGAAACATTCCCATGTCCACACCAGTGACAAGCCCTACTACTGCAAGATCAGAGGCTGCGACAAATCTTACACTCACCCGAGCTCTCTGAGGAAGCACATGAAGATTCACTGCAAGTCCCCCCCACCTTCTCCAGGAGCCCTTGGTTACTCAGCAGTGGGGACTCCGGTGGGTGCCCCCTTGTCCCCTGTGCTGGACCCAGCTAGGAGTCGTTCCAGCACTCTGTCCCCTCAGGTGACCAACCTCAACGAGTGGTATGTTTGCCAGGCCGGTGGGGCCCCCAGCCACCTCCACACACCTTCCAGCAACGGAACCACCTCCGAGTCTGAAGATGAGGAAATGTATGGGAACCCTGATGTTGTGCGGACGATACATTAGAGTGTATTATTATTAATAGATGAAATAATAAGTGGGAGTCCTTGGATCCTCTCCTAACCTGAGACAATGCCGAGCCTGAGACAAACACATGACTCAGACTTGCCACTGGTCTAATTAGCCCTATTTATTCAGTATGAAACCCTATGGTGTTTGTACATTTAATTAATTTAATTAAGATATTTGGGCTTTTTTTTTCCTTTTTCTGAAACAAACAAAAAACAACCAAGCTGGACTTGTACATTACAGGGGGACAGGGCTGGGGGCAAATTGTGCCAAGGGAAATGAATGGAGAGATTACTTAATCAAGATACACACTGCCGATACAATATGTGTGTGTGTGTGTGTGTGTGTGTGTGTGTGTGTATTTATATTTTTCAAGGTGGGGAAGAAGAGCATTAAGTCAAAACTTCATACAGCAGCCAGGCCCTCTGCACTTTCCAGAGTGCCTTTCCAATGCCTTTGACACCATGATGTGGACTGCTTTTGAGCCTTCTTGTTAGGCCCTGATTCTGCAAAGGCCTCTTGGTTGTAAACCACACACTTGCTGCACTGCCAACAGATTCCTGCACTCTGGCTGTGTCCAAAAGTATTTGTAAAAACCCCTCAAGTTCTAATATTTATGGTGTTAAATTTCCACGCTTTTATTACTGATCTCACCTTATCACAGTATTTTTATACAGGATTTTTTCTTCAGGGCCTTGTGTGATTTTTTTTTTTTTTATGTGCAGCAACCTTAATATATCTCCATATATTCTACTGTGATTGTGTAAGCAAAAATGGAGAGAAACAAAAGCTGCTGCAATAAACAACTATGAAACTGTGATCTTTTATAAAATAGAAGAAATTCAAGTGCTTTCTTTTTCCTCTCTGGTTTTTTTTTTTTTCTCCTTTAATCTGAAATCTCAGATGCTGCCTTCTTACTGTGTCCAGACTTCTTGTGTAATACAGATTATGTTTTTGATCATAAGTTCTTTGGGATGCCAACATTCACAGTCAGGTCTGTGGAGATGTGATGATGGCATTGCCTGTTTTTCAAATTTTTATTTCTTTCGGAAAGCTGTTTTTAAAACAGGCCAACTCTTCTTTTATACTATTGTGTCAACCTTTTTTTAAAAAAAGTATATTTTAATGCCTGAAACTTCATTTTAGTGCATTTTCTTCCACCTGAGCACTGAGCACACCAAACTCTCTTCCGTTTGAAAATGACAGTGTGAAGTATATGATTTACATTAAAAGAGGGGAAGGAGTTGCTATACATATTAAAATTTTTAAAAGGTTTATAGTTACCACCAAACACTGATGAATGTGTGACCTTTGCCAGAGCTGTCAAGCTAGGATAAAAAAGGTCAAGGACCTAGGACAATAACTCTTAGTCAATTTATTTTCAGATAGTACAACACATCTCCTGTGCAAAATGTAGTCCATCAGAAACATCATACAAATATACTAAAGAGCACTAATTTATCCTCAGAGACCCTGAAGACACCCCCTCCCCAGGGTTTGTAGAAATGTTTTGTGTGCTGAGTGGTTGATGTAGTCTTGTCATTGTTAATAACTTGTATGTGAACACTTTTATTTGTACAGTTGAATTAATTTATTTTCAGACATCATCCTCCCCAACCCCACCCCTGGAAGAGTTCAAAACACACCAAAGAATTATATTACACATTTTGGTGAAAGATTGTCATTTATGGTCCATGGTTTGTTTTAAAAAATAGGGGAAAGAAAATGGAAAAATATATTTTTAAGCTTACTTGAATGAAAAGTGAAATGTGAAAACCAAGACTCTTCCTGCATGTCTTTTTTGCATTGTGTTGATGAGATTATATATAGTTTATAGATATATTACTAGTACAGTGCATGGTGCTGTCATTTGGAAGCCCTCAATGTTGTCTTCAGATTGTTACAGTAAATATGAAACATGCAGACCCTCCTTTATAAAGAAAAGACCATAAAACTTGAATATAAAATAATTCTACAGTTTTAAAGTTTATTTGATTTTCATATTATTCACTTTCAAAGTCCCTTTCCAATACAAAAGTTATGGTATGAATGAGGGGGGGATAATTTATGTATCGTAAACTTATTAGGACAAAATATTCCTGATGTATAATGAGTTGTTTTATTTATACAACTTTTTCAATGGTAGTTTGCACTATTCTTTATTATGCTACAGGTTTATTTATTACAAAACAGAAGAATGTATTTTATGTGTTTTTGCCATGCATAGGTTAATTCTGCCACAGATTTATTGGCTCCTGATTCACCTAAAATGAACGCTGTGTACCTCCAATAGAAAGAAAGCAAAAGTGACTATGAAGTAAAAATGTAATAAAGGTATTCTTCCTATGTATTGCTACATTTTACCTAATGGCATAATGCTGTCATTCTTTTAAAACAGAGAGCAGTTGCTAAGATAGTGAACATTAGGTTCGCCTCCCTTGATCTTGTGGCCTCTCTTCAAGCAGTAAAATAGTTTTACAGCTTGGTTTACCTTACAGTTTAATTTAGAAAATTCAAGATATTTATGAAGACTAATCCCTGCAGTTTGTAGTTGTAGTAACACAAGTCTCAGGGTTTACTGTACTCATTTGTTAAAATTAGGAATATGCTTAGTGATTCTAATCAGTGAAAAGCTGGAGAGTAAATTTCAGCATGTGTTTGGT
>NW_004624793.1:11189215-11242308 GCF_000247695.1 Heterocephalus glaber
CTTTCACGCCGAGCCTGTGGGGATGGGGCGCACGGGCGTGTTGTGGGAGGCAGATAGGACGTTGTATTACAACTGGTCCCCCTCACCCGAGCTCCCCACCCCGCCTCCCTCTCAGTCCCGGGCGAGCTGGGTCTGGGCCTGCGCCGGGCCGCCGATGCTCGGGCCCTCCAGCGGGGGGCGCTCTGGGGACTTTCCCAGCGGCCCGGGCCATATTTAATAAGGGTCGTTTATCACCAAGGCGCTTTGAAGGGTCGCCTCCAGCCCTGTGCCCATTAGAAAGGCGGAGGTGACATTTAAACTCCGTTTTCAAGGATCGCGGGGGGATTTCATTGAAAAGGCAACTCGTTTGTCTTAGGAGCCTGGAAAACAACCCCCTTCTCGCTCCTTTTGACCACATGGCATAACTCAAAAACAATAGTTCAAAAGTGAAATGGCACCGTGGTGTTCACTGGGAGACAGGCCCCCATCCAGCACCAGAGAAAGGGGTAGTCCGCAAGACAATGTGCTTTTTGTGTCCGACTCTGTCACAAGGATTGTGTTGTTTGCTTTTGGAGGCTGCGCCTGTTATACTTCCCTCAAAGTGCTTGTGTTAAACAAGAGTTATAAGTCATCCAAAACAACAAACATTTTGATTTTCTTTGCCTAAAGGGCTTTCCCTGGCTATGGGCACCGTGAAAAAATAATGTCCTTGCTTAGAAAGGAACACCAGTAGTAGCATTACAAGCGGGTGCATTAAATATTGAATGACACTGGAAAAAGAGCTTGTCGAGGGGGCACTCAGCCTGTCTTTCTTCAACTTTGTCTTCGGTGGCTGCTGGACTATTTAAGATGGTACTAATTAAGGCAGCTTCGGATGCCGCCGAGCCTGCCGGCCAGGGCCGCGCTCGGTCAATGGGCCTGCGTCCCCGCGCCGGCTCCTGCGTTGGCTGAGCCGAGAGCAAGTGTCACTTCTCATTTGCAGGCTGAAGAGAGGGGCCCATCCTACACTAGAGGCAGCAGGGATGCAATCAGCAGCGGGCGTTAAAGGAATACGGGGGGCTGGAGTGAGGAGGGGAGGGGAGACGGGAACAAAATGCGAACAGCTGCCGGGGCGGGGGAGGAGAGAGCCCGGCCCGCGTGCACCGCTTTGGGGCACATTTCGGAGAGCGCCGCTGAACAAACAAGCGCCACGCGGGACTCGCCGGGATTGGAAACATCCCCTCTCTTTCGTCGCTCCTGGGTGGGGAAAAAGGAAAACCTCAGCCCTGCCAAAATCCATTAGGCAGCGTGGCGGAGCATTATTTTACAAAGGGCCTCGCTTCTACAAAGACAGACAAAAGCGTGGTGCAAACAGCCCTCTTCACTTCCCCCCAAATCCCCTTCACAGATCACAAACAAAGCCAAAGAGCCTCAGCCAAGGAGCTCCAGCTCCAATTTTACAGATGGCAAAACTGAGACCCTCAAGTGAGACCCCCCCCATCTCTTTATTGGCTAATATTCCCTGAGGAATCAAAAGTTGAGACCCTCAGTGAGACTCAAAGACCCAGGCAGAAGTGGAGTTCTGTTTAAGGTTGGCCCACAGCGACGCCAAAAACATCCTCTACCCCTTGCACTATTCCAAGTGTTTGATTCAAAATCAGATGGTTTCAGCAGTTTGGAAATTCCTATTAAAAAAATAAAAAGAATGAAGCGTACTGCCAACTAACTGTGGCACCATAAATGAAATGCATGCTTCAAGAAACTTAACTGCCAGTTCTGGAGGAGGAGGGGAGACTCGGCTGGTGGAGGGGGAGGGCATCCTGGCAGTTTTCTTTCTGCTGGCGGAAGCCTGCGGGCGCCTCTGTCTCCCAGGGGGAGTTTCAGCTGGACCTGGGCCTCCCTTTACCTCAGAACCCCTAGCAGACCCGGGGAGCGGAGAGATGCGTCCAACGCCCCCTCTGCTGTGGATATGAGAGATTTGGACCCTCGAGGTCGGGTGCAAGGTTTAGCATCTTCACCTCTAGATCCACTTGCAGGGTCTGATTCTCTCTCTGCCTTTTGAGAAAGTTTCCCCCGGGCTCCCTTTGGCTGTTGGGATAAGGGGTGGTCACATTTCTTCCTTGGGAACCTCGCTTCAGGACTAGTCCCTACCCTTCCTGCTGAGACCCGAGACTCTGCCCGAGGGGGTGGGCTGAACAGTTCAAATCTAGCAGCCAGAGGTGTAGGCCTGGGGCCTGCCGCCCCACTCGAGGCCCGGAGTCGCCTGGGCGGTGGAAATGCCGCAAGATCCGCAGACCTAAGACTGGAGCTGCCAGGCCCAACCTTCTACCACAGTAATCTCGTAGTCACCTATGCTCTCCTTCTCCGTTTGCCCTACTTTTACTTCTTTTTTATTCACAAACAGGCCCCAGGCCACGGAAAAGGGTGCAGACACGTGGTCTTTTTGGCCCAGAACGCGCGCACACCCAAACACACCCTCGCACACGCTCACGCACAACTCACACACCCCAGCCCCGCCCCGCCCCCTCCAGGACTCGGGCACGCGCTCGGTCTCCAGGCGCCTTGCCAAGAGCGCGCGAGCACCCTGCGTGGCACACTGGCTGAAGTTCCTGCACGGAGTGCGGGGGTGGGGTGGGGTGGGGTGGGCTGGGGTGAGGAGGGAGGGGTGGGCGGCGGTGCACGCCGCCGACTGCTGGCGGTGCGCACAAGTTCAGAGCTCAACTTCCCACTCTTAACGAGACCCGGGATCCTTTTGGAGAGGCCCTCGGGAGCTGGCGCAGGGGCTGGGAGTGGCGTGGGTAAGCTGGCCGGCGCGGGGCTCGGGCGGCGGGGCACGAGGGCGCGACAGGAGGAGGGCGCGAGGGTGCCCGCGGCCGGCCGGGCGCTCCGGGAAGTCAGCACGGGCAGCTGTGACTTCACCTATTAGCCCCGATGTCTTTCCGAGGAGCCCGGAGGAGTTAAACAGCCCACAATGGGGCGCCTCCAGCCTGACCTCCACCCGGGTTTAATAGTTTCATAGGAACTTCATTAAATCAATTACTTAGTGAGCACATCATCATTTATTTGTAATTAGCAGCGAGGAGCGTGTTCTCTCCCCCAGCCCGCGGCCAGGGTCCCAGCGGGGTTGGCGAGTTGTGCAAGCACTTTTTGTTTGCTGAGTGTTGACTCCCGGCATTATTCGGCCCGGGTAATCTTTACGTCTTAATCTAGCATTCAGGGGGCGAAGGGAAAACAAACGGCGCAGGCCGGAGGCCAGCCCTGAAGTCCTAGCGGTTTGCAGAACTCAGCCCGCGCAGGGCGCATCTCCGCGGCCCCCGTCCTCCCGGGAGAGGGCGAGGGCACCCCCGGCGAGGCTGAAGGCGACGCATCCGGGCAGGCCCGGGGGACCCAGAAGGAAAGTGCCGAAGGAAGCGGAGACCTGGGACAGGAATGCCCGGCCTGCCAAGCGAGCACAAAAGGAAAACGACCGGGCTCGTGCACGAGTGCGGGCGGTGTTGGACGGGGAATGTTTGTGTGCGCGCGTGTGTGCGTGTGAGTGCGTGTGAATGCGTGCGCGTGAAATCCCATCCATTTCGGCAGCTGGGGCGCTGGGCAGGGAGAGGTGCGCGGGGAGCAGGAGGTGCCGGCCTGCCCAGCGTGGAGGCAGCTCGCTGGGTGTCCGGGCTGCAAAAGTGCTTTAATTTGGGGCCTGCAGCCCCGGGCGCAGCTCCACGGTGGCCCACAAATTACGAGCTAGTGGTTAGCGAGGGAGGGAGGGAGGGGAAGCAGCTGAAAGCCGGGCCGGGACCTGCGCGTGCGGAGCTACGCGCGTAATGGCTCCGCGAGGAGTCGCGATTCCTTCTGAGCGTAATCATCTCCCCGCTCACGCCGCAGCGCCCGCCAAACACCGTGAGAATCCGAGGAGTTTTGGCTCCCGGGGCCGGAAACCAGGGCTCTGCGCCCCGGCGTCCTTGCCCAGGGCCCGATTGCCGCTCCAAGTTGGAGAAGTCCCTCCAGCGCGGGAAACGCCCTGCTCCTGGTGCGATCCCAGCTCTGGAAAGGGACCGAGCCGCGCCTGCCAGCGCGGGGTCATTGATGATCCGGCTGCGGTTGCCTGGGCAGCAGGCAAGTGTGGACGACTATGTACTTAAGAAAAGGCCCACGGGTACTAGGCCTGGCAAGGGGGCTTCCTTCCGGTCAGCGTGCATCCCTGTGCGAGTGAGGTTTTGAGGGCAGGGTCCTGAGTGTGTGCAAACGTGTGGCCTTGCGATTTTCTGATAGAACCAGTGCTTGGAGGGCTTGTACACCAGTGGGCCCAGCCAGAACCTGAGTGCTGGGGAGACACGGGCGTCATGGAGTGATGGGAAGGGGGCTGAGGTGTGGCCCCGGGTCTCCAGCTGCGTCCCGGGCGGACGCTGCCTGGTGTACACGTGTGTGAGGCTGCTTGGCTCACTTGCTAAGGACCCGCCCTAGCCTCTCCTGAGGCCTGCAGTCTGGCGAGTCACTGCCATGACAACGTGGTGGGCTCCCAGGAAGGTCTCCTGAGCCTCCTGATTCCTTGGGCCCCACTCTGGCCTCTGTTTCCCCCTCTCCTTGCTCTCCCCATCCCGCACTCCTTCTGTTCCTTTTCCCTCCTGTTTTTTGCAAAGTTGACACAGGTCAGTTGAGCCTGTACCCCAACATCTTAGGGTCCCTTGCCTGCTGGATGCAGGATGAGAAGGAGGCAGGGGACAGTTGGGATCCTGTTTCAAAACTGTGTTTTCAACTGGACTTGGTGGCCCATGCCTGAAATCCCAAGCACTTGGGAGACTGAGGCAGGAGGATTGATGCCAGTTTGAGACGTGCCTAGCCTACATAGTGAGTTCAAGGTCAGTCGGAACTACACAGGGAGACCCCGTCTTAAAACAAAACAAAGGAAGGGCCGGGGATTTAGCTCAGTGGTTTCACCGCCTGCTGTGCAAGCTCAAGGACCCGAGTTCGATCCCTGGTACCAAAAAAAACAAAACAAAAAAAACCACAAAGGGCTGGGGATTTAGCTCAGTGGTTCTGATGCCTGGCTCATGAGCACAAGGTCCTGAGTTCGATCCCTGGTACCAAAAACAAAAACAAAAAAAAGTGGGCAAAATGAGTCCTGTTAAACCACCATTTTTGGGCTGGAGATTTAGCTCAGTGGTTCCACCACCTGCCCTGCAAGCGCAAGGACCCAAGTTTGATCCCAGGTACCAAAACAAAACAAAAGGGCCAGGGATTTAGCTCAGTGGTTCTGCCACCTGCCTTGCAAGCACAAGTACCAGAGTTCAATCCCTGGTTTTAAAAAAACAAAAAACAACCATGAAACAAAAACAAACCAAGACCACTTTTCTCCAGCTTCCTGAAAATGCAGAGATCTGACTGATCTATTCAGCTTTGCCTTCCCACCCTGACGCTCTGTGAGCTTGGGTCAGCCTGAAAAACAGGAACCATCAAGCAGCCAGTCAATAATCCAGGAGAAGCTCATTTAAAAATGTGAGAAGCACTTTATAACTTTGCATTCTTCTCCACTTCTTCCTGCTCCAGTGAGTCCCTGCCAAAACCATTAAAAGGGTCTGGCTTCCAGAATAATTACCAGGAAAAGTCAATGGGTGTGCATAAAAGAAAAATACAGTTTTCTTGAAAACATCCAGAACCGGAACACTGTGAACACAAATGCTCCCTACAAGGGCTGGGGATTTAGCTCAGTGGTTCTGCCGCCTGCCTTAAAAGCACAAGGACCCGAGTTCGATCCCTGGTACCAAAAAACCCAAAAAACCAATGCTCCCTACAGTGTGTTGTGCACATTTTTGCTCCAATGCACAGGATATGTAGCCATGTGAAATGTATGGTTGATCAGCCAAGATTACACATGCACGTGTATACACACATATACACATGCACTCTCACATGCATATGATTATGGCACATTTAAATCTAACTGTGGAAATGATCAGGGCCTATACATCTGGACCCAACCAAATACAGGATGACAGCCTATAAGGAAGCAAGACTGAGAATAGCTACATTTTTAAATTTTTTTTTGAGGCAGAATCTCACTATATGGCCCAATCTGGCCTCAAACTGGCATTGATCCTCCTGCCTCAGCCTCCTGGGTGCTGGGATTACAGGTCTGTGCCCAATTTAGTAAAGGCTCACATTCTATTCTCTGTGAGTGCATACTTATCTAATTTTGCCTAATTAACTTTTGAATGGATCTAAAAAATAGAATTAAAATATAATTTCCCCTGACTTCTCTCTCCACTCTTGGAGTCTCCCACCTCCTCCACCTTTTAATAAAACAGTGTCCTGGGCTGGGGATTTAGCTCAGTGGTTTCGCCGCCTGTTACATAAGCGCAAGGACCCGAGTTCGATCCCTGGTACCAAAAATAAATTAATTAATTAAAAAAAATAAAACAGTGTCCTTTGGAGCAAGAAGGGAAGTTAGGGAAACATTTTATTACCTGGCAGGGAGGTGAAGTGGTTCATTTGGAAAATCTGGATGCCAACTCCAGAGTTTTCCTCAGTTCAGGCTGGCTTTTAACTTTCTATGAAGCCCATGCTGTGCTTGAACTCACAGCCATCCTCCTGCCTCAGCCTCCTGCCACCACGGTATCTTCCAGCATTTAGTCTGTTGTCTGACTCTGTTCTGTTCATGAATGGGACCCTGATCAGATCCTACCTGTATTGGGCAGTCTCATCTGAGGCTTCTCAGGTCAGGGGCGTCCCAAGCTCTGCTCCCCATCTCCATTCAATGGGGCTCTCCTGGCAGGCGGGGCAGGACCCGTCTCTCTTCACTTTGCTTGACTAGGATCCTCACCACTGGGCCCCTTGTGTGCACAGGGTCCTCATTCTCTGGGAGGGAGATTCAGAGGACTTCTCGTCAGCAGCTTCCGTGTC
Organism: Heterocephalus glaber; assembly: GCF_000247695.1. The sequence continues at coordinate 11,196,062 of NW_004624793.1, forward strand.
ACCCAGACCTGGTGCACAGAGAAGGCTTGAGGTTGACACCTGCTTGATTTAAAACTGGCCAGAAAGCTGAGTGCAGTGGTGCATCCCTGACATTCTAGCTACTCAGGAGGCTGAGGCAGGAGGATTACAAGTTCAAAGCCAGCCTGGGCAACAGCAAGATCCTGTCTCAAAAAATGAAAAGGGGTGGGATGTAGCACAGCATTCCCAGGGTTCAATCTTTAGTACTGTAAAAATGAACAAAAATAACAGAGTGGTCAAAACTAATGGAATGGGACCCTGGAGTCCTCGGCAGCCTGCTGTAGAGGATGACAGGTGAGAGAAATTGAAGGGCAGGTCTAAGGTCATATTTGTCCCTTTAAGGCTGAGGACAAAGGTCTGACTGCTGTGGTCATGTCTTTCTCACTCTCTGGTTTTTTGACAGGGTCTCACTATGTAGTTCAAGTTGGCCTAGAACTCATGTAGCCCAGGCTGGCCTTGAACTTGAGGCAATCCTCCTGCCTCAGCCTCCTGAGTGCTGCAATTACAGGTGTCAGCACCACACCCAGCTTGCTCTTCCAGTGATGGGCCTTGGGCTGTTTGCACTTTTCGGCTGTGGTGCCTGGTGCTGCTATGAATATGGGTCTGCACACATACTTTTTACTGTCCATGTATGCCGATGTAAATACTTCTTTAATAAGCCAATGTGAAGCACTTTACAGGGAGTTCCCGCCAAGAATTTAGAAGATCTGGGCCAGGGGTGTAGCTCAGCAGCCCGCCTACCTGGCAAGCACGAGGTCCTGAGTTCGATCCCTGGTACAAAAAAAAAATCTGATTTCTCTCTTGGATCTGGCTTCACAGGGTCAGCAAAATGCTGCTGGAATTCAAGGAAAAGGCAAGTCACTGCTTTACTGCTTTCCAGTTCCAGTTGCCTCTCTTCCCCATCTCCAAGTGTGCATGTGTGTGTGTGTGTGTGTGTGTGTGTGTTCAGACCTACCCAGTACTGGTGCTTTGGAGGAACTATTAACACATTAATATTATCAATAGCAGGCAGGGGCTGAGCCATTAGGGATTTATGAAAACATCTGAAGCGAGTCATTTCAAAGCGCGGATTTGTTTTATAGTCAGTATTACATTTTATGACGGGCTCTTTTGCCAGCAAAATGAGTGCATACGCATAATACACAGCTCCACTGAAGGAAACCAGTGCCCTGGGCTGCCCTGCAAATTTGTGTTCCAGATCCCCAGGAGGCTTCTGCAGTGCACAGGCACTCCTGGCCCTTTGCTAAAGGGTTGACCCTGAGCTACATGGGGAGCATCTCCCCCTTAACATTTTTAGCTGGAGAACCACCAAAGCCTCTTCACTTTTCTGACATTTTCCTCAAATTGAAAACAGAAGAAAAAAAAAAAAAGAAAACAGAAGAAAAGCCAATAGTGAGCTGGGCACGGTGGCACAGGCCTGTAATCCCAGCACTTGGGAGGCTGAGGCAGGAGGATTGCTGCAAGCCTGAGGCCAGCCTGAGCTACATGGTGAGTTCAAGACCAGCCTAAACTACATAGAAAGACCATGTTTTTTGTTTTTTGTTTTCAAGCCATTATCTAGTAGTGAGAGACCAGACATTTTCCTGGTCACTTCTTCGAGACAGGGTCTTGCTATGTAGCCCAGGCAGCCTCGAACTGGCAGTGATTCTCCTGTCTCAGCCTCTCAAATGCTGGGATTACAGGCCTGTGCTGCCATGCCTGGCTACTTTTGCCATCTTACAGTGATTCTTTTTTTCCCAAGTTCCACAGGGGCAAATTCTCCGGTTTGGGCTAAAGCAGTCTGAGCCCTCCTAGAAGGCACCCAAGGAGAGGAACAAGCAGGTCCCTGGCCGGGGTTGGGGGGTCTGAGTCCCAGCAGCCCAGGGCCTGGCCCTCTGCATTCAATCATCTGACCCCTTAGCCCCACACTTATACCCCATATCAACCTGGAGGAGGGTCTGATGAGAGGCTGATGGAGTGTGAGTGGCTGCAGTGGGACAGAAGCAAAGAGCACCCCAATCCTTGGCTCCCCAAGCCTGGTGCTGTGGGGCCCCCCAGGACCCCCGCCCTGGATGGGGCTAGTCCCTGAGAGTTCCCCCTCCACGTTCCCAGGGAGCAGGGTTTGTAATATTTTACAGCAGCTGTTTAACATTCCCCTACCTAATTATTAAACACGAAAGGGAGTAAATTAAAATGGCAAAGTGAAATGAAATAAAAGGTGTCTTTTCTTTCTGTAAAGAGACAACACCTAATTAAGGAATATTTGAATCCCACAAAAATGCAGACTCTCACGGTGACATAAAACTTCTCCTTTTAAACTGGCAACAGAACCCAGAAAATTAGGGACAGGCCCAAGAGGTAGTCAGTCCTTTTAAACAAAAAGCTCTTTCCTCTGAGACTTTCGACTTTTTTCTCTCTTCCTTTTTTCCTTTTGCATGGTGCTGGAGGAGCATTTACACTCACACAACTCCTTTGAGTTGAGGTTTTCTGGGCCTCGGCCAGCCCAGCCTTCAGCTGGCTTTCCGCCCTCCTGCCGGCAGCCCCATGCTGGGTCCCGGCCTTCTTTTCTGTCCCCAGCCGCCTCCCCTCCCCCACACGCTCTATGGACGCTTCTTTTGGGGGAGTGGAGGGGGGCAACATGTTCTGCTTCCTATAGAGCTTTCCTGGCAGTTTCTGAAACTCCATGTTTACCCATCTTCCAGTTCCTTCATCCCACTGAGCCGAGGAAGTGAAACCTCCTTGGCTGCTACCTTTTCTTTTCTTTTTCTTCTTTTCTTTATTTTGAGACAGGAGCCTGGGCTGACCTCAAACTCAGATCCTGGTGCCACAGCCTGCCTAGTGCTGGGGTTACCAAGTGTGCCACCAAGCACCTTGTTTTTCACTAGACACTGGACGCTTTGACCTCTTCCTGCTGGATTCCACCCAGATGCCCTTGGCAGCCTTTGTGCCATTCTTCCTGTTACACCAGAGGTTGCCTATGGCCTCTACTCACTGGCCACTGCTGTCCTTCCCTGCTAGAACCGCATCCAGGGACACTCAGGAAATGGAAATGTACTAAGTGCCTGGGGTAGGACCTGCTGTTGGAGCTCAAGTAGGAAGGCTGTGTACTACTCAGGGCCAGGTAGGAATTAAAGACAGAGGTGGTTAGGGCAGAATCTTCCTGTACTAGTTGCTCACTTCTTTTCGTATTCTCTTGTGTGTGGGTGTGTGACAGAACCTGGCCCCTTATGTAATACCCACAGGGCTAGTAATATTTTATTATTTGTTTGTTTGAGACAGTATTGCTATGTAGTTCAGGCTGACCTCAAACTCACTGTGATCTTCCTGCCTCAGCTTCCTGAGTGCTGATATTACAGGTATGCTCTATCATGCCCATAACCGGCTTCCAGCTTCCTAGTTATTTTTTTTTAGCAGAGTATTTTTTTTTTTTTTGGTACCAGGGATCAAACTCAGGACCTTGAGCTTTCCAGGCAGGTGTGGCGCCACTGAGCTAAATCCCTTCCCTGCTAGAGTATTATTCTTGCTGTTTAGTATTATCGTGAAGAAGAAAGAAAAAAGTTATAGTAAGCTAAGAAAGTATGAATTGATATACTTTGAAATAGCTACCTCAGTCATGCCTTTCTGGGATTGTTTTAGGCTTTGGATGGCATGGAAGTCCTGCAGAAATTTCCCCAACATCACAATACAAATGCTGGAGCCAGAGGTTCCAGATTCCTGCTTATTAGACTAAACACTAAAAGGAAATCTCTTTTTTTCCTTTCAAGAAATAAGGAGAGGCGATCTTGCTGGCATTTCCTTTTGGGGATGGAGCTTGAGTCCAGCGGTGCTTTTTAAGAGGGCAGAGCAGATTCAGCTCGAGTGGTAAAGTGGTGAGGCTGGAAGTGAGGTCAGAGCTCCTTGAGCTGCTGCCTGAGCTCCCTGAACATATGCCTGGCAGCTCGGTCCAGGTCTCGGCCCCCAGCCCCATCCTTCCTTCTTTTCCCCAAAGCACACAGGACAAAACATATTTTTAAACCTTCCTTTTTCTTTTAATCTTTGCATTAAAATGCTTATGTTTCTGAGTAAAGCTTTGGGTTTTTTTAAAATTCTGAGACACAGTCTTGCTAAGTCACTAGGTTGCCCAAGGTGGGCTAGAACTTGTGATCCATCTGCTTCAGCCTCCCAGGCTGCTAGGATTACAGGTGTATACCACCACATTCAGTGCTGAATGGAATTTGTTTTGTTTTGTTTTGTTTTTGGTACCGGGGATCGAACTCCGGTCCTTACGCTTGCGTAGCAGGCAGCGAAACCACTGAGCTAAATCCCTGGGCCCTGAATGGAATTTTTTAAAAGGAAGTTTATAACAGCACAACTCAGAGTAGCTAAATCTTGGAAATGGCCTATATGTCTGCCAACAGATGCATGGCTAAAGAAAATGTGGTATTCATGCACAATGGAGTACTACTCTGCCATAAAGAAAGCTAAATTCAAGTTATTTGTAGAAATATGGATGAACGCTGAGACCATAATGTTAAGTGAAATAAATCAGACCCACAAACTTAAATATCACATGGCTTTTCTTATATGAGAAACCCAGATTATAAATAAAGAGCAAAATAAAAGATAGGTAAAAGGAAGTTGGGAGACAGATCTTTCTCAGATAGGAAAGGGATCAAGAGACAGAAGGAAGGGCCAGGGACTTAGCTCAGTGGCTCCACTGCCTGCCTCTCAAGCGGAAGGACCTGAGATCGATCCCCAGTACAAAAAAAAAAAGATGGAAGGAAGAGGGAGGAAGAAGAGGGAAAGGAGACAAGAAAAGGAGTTGCAATATGTTATATACATGAACCAACTCCACACGAGGAATATAAAATTATGTCCTACAAACATGCACTTATTAAACAAAAATTGGGAAAAAGAAGAAATGTCATAGTAATGAAAATAATATCTTACACTTATGCTCCCTAACATTTAGGGGCAGGAGGACTGCTCTTTGCCACCCAGGATGTTTAGCAGTGTCCTCGGCCTTGATGCTAATAGCAGCTCCCTCCCCTCCAAACCAAAACAATCAGAGATGTCCCCAGACTAGCCAGTGGCCCCAGAGAGGCGAAATCATCGCTGTGTGAAAGCCATGGAGCAGGATGGGGTGGCTCGTGTGGCTGGAGCCCGGTAAATGAGCTGGAGCGTGGCTCAGGTAAGTCGTGGTGGAAGGTAGGGGAACTCAAATGACAAGGAAGGCTTAGATATTACTGTAGGACAATCGAGAGCCAGGGAATGTCGGCTAATATAAGGGTCTGGCTGCTGTGTGGGAGCAGGAGTTTGAACAAGATCTTGCAGTGGTCCAGGTGATAGGGATCAGGGATGGGAACAGTGAACAGATGCAGGATGTGTTTTAGAGGACCAGTTGATAGCGCTTGCTGAATCTGAGTGAGGGGTGAGGCAGAGAAGGACCAAGAAGATGACCTACGATTTGGTCCAGCAACCAGGCAGGTAGCTATGTGTGTCTGTCTGCTTTCTGTCACTGTCACAGAATAACTGAGGCAATCAGCTTATGAAGAGAAAAGGTTTATTTTGGCTCATGATCTTGGCAGTTCCAGTCCATGATCAAGGGGGTGCATCACTTTGGCCTCTAACAAGGCAGCCCATCCTGGTGGGAGTGAGTGGCAGAAACACATGGTAGAGCAAATTGCTCATGTCTCACTCCTCAGGCAGGAACCAGAGAAAGAGAGGATCCTCGGGCAGCAGAGTCCCACAGTCCCCAAATGACCTACAGGCCTCACACACGAACCCATCACCACCACCTTTCGACAGTGCCACCTGGAGGCCACGTCTTTACCACGTAGACCTTTGGGGACTTTAGAAAGGGCTGGAGCCAGGATGGGACAGGAAGTCATTGCATGGAGATGCCAGGAAGACGGGATTTGCAATGCCGGAGACCCAGGGAGGGAGAGGCTGGAGACAGAGGCTTGGACGCTTTGGGGCACACTGGTCTCTATGGGTGCTTAAAACCACAGGAAGACATTGTGAGGAGATAAGAGAAGGAGCTCAGGAGAGAGTTCCTGAGTTGCTTCAGGAGGGAGAGGAGGGACCAGAGGAAGACACGGAGCCAGGAGTGGTGGTTAACACCTGTAATCCCAGCATTTGGGCCGGCTGTGGCAGGAGGATCACTGTGAGTTCAAGGCCAGCCTGGGCTACCCAGTGAGACTGTACCTCAGAAAACAACGAAAAAACAGGGTTCTCCCTGAGGTGGGAAGTAGCCCAGAAGGGATGGTGTCAGGAATGTCAAAAGTGTGTGAAAGGGCTGGGGATTTAGCTCAGTGGTTTCGCTGCCTGCTGCGCAGGTGCAAGGACCCGAGTTCGATCCCCGGTACAAAAAAAAAAAGTGTGTGAAGAAGGCTGAGCGGTCCTTGCCTGGGTGACCCAGAGCTTATCCTCGGCTTTCTGTGCACAGTGTCTGTAGCCAGGCGAGGGGAGGAAAGCAGGTGAGCCAGCACTTCCGGGAGGACACGGTGCTGGCGGGGAGCAGGTGCCAGGGTCCTTTCCAGACCAGAGGTGAGGCACATGCACTGTGTGCTGGTGGCTAGGAAGGGACAGAGGTTGGGATCGGTTGGGAAAGTTGGAGCAAGAGAGGGTGCTGAAGGAAGAAAGCTGCTAGCCAGCTGGATCAGAGCCCAAGTCAAAGGACTGTGGCTTAAAAAAGTTTTTTTGTGTTAAAATATTTATAAGATTTTTGTTTAAAATATTTTAATTTAATTAAAATTTTTTTATTAGTACATGTTTTCCATACATAATGATTACATTCATCTTTTTTTTGGAGGAAGGGTTTCACTGTGTAGTTCAAGCCAGCTTCAGCTCACTGTGTGGCCCAAGCTGGCCTGCATTTTAACCGCCCCCCCCTCCCAACTTGGTGGCACTGGGGATTGAACACAGGGCCTTTGCACTGAGCTACATCCCTAGCATATTAAAATTTTTTTTGAGGCAGGGTCTCGATTAATTGCTGAATTGCCCAGGTGGGGCTTGAACTTTCAACCCTCTTGTCTCAGCCTCCCAGTGTGCTGGGATTACAGGTGTGGGCCACCATATCTGTTCATTTTGTTTGTTTTTTAGGGACTGGAGATCGAACTTGGGTCCTTGTGCTTGCGAGACAGTCGCTGGAACCACTGAGCTAAATCCCCCGCCCCATATCTATTCATTTTAAGTCTTCAAGTGTGAAATTCAGTGGCTTTAGTACCATATTAACCCAATATTGTACAACCATATTGTACTACTTATCAACTCTATTGTACATTTTTATCATCCCAAACCACAACTCTGACCATTTATTGGTAATTCCCCATTCCTCAGTCCCTCCAGGGAGGGGCAGGTTGATTTTGCTTGTTTGGGTTTTTTGGGGGATTTTTTGGTACCAGGGATTGAACTCGGGTCCTTGCGCTTGCGCAGCAGGCGGCAAAACCACTGAGCTAAATCCCCAGCCCTATTTTTGTTTTTTGAGACAGGCTCTCAATTTGTAGTTCAGGCTGCCTGAACCTTACTATGTATAGCCCATGCTGGCCTTGAACTCACAGTGATCCTCCTGCCTCAGCCTCCCGAGTGCTTGGACCACAGGTTTGTACCACCTTGCCTGGCAAGGGACAGGGTTTTTTGTTTGTTTTTTTGTTTGTTTGTTTAGTACCAGGGATCGAACTCAGGACCTTTTGCTTTCGAGGCAGGCGGTGGAACCACTGCGATAAATCCCCAGCCCAAGGGACAGGTTTGGATAAGAGCTGGACATGCATTCCTAGTAATAGGAAGGAAGTCCCAGACTTTGGTTAGAGTGGGAAGGGTGGGCTTGTCGCTTAGTAGTGGGACAGTAAGGAGGGGTCTGTCTGATGGCTCAAATTTTCTTGTCAAAGTGAAGCTTCTGAAGCCTCTGCTGAGGAAGGGGATGGAGTGGAGGAGGGAGGCAGAGAGAGTGTGAAATAGTCTTTGGGAAGGTGTGAAAGTGAGAAACTAGGGAAGTTTACTAGGATTGATGGTCGGGCTCCAATGCTGATTTGCTGTTCCTACATTTGAAATGAAAATGAGACTGGCCAATAGTGTTGAGTGGGTTTAAAAAATGTTCTCTAAAATTGCGATAAAATATGCATAACGAAATGCAACACTGTAGCCATTTTCAGGTGTGCAATTCAGCGGCGTGAAACGCGTTCACATTGTCGTGCAAACATCACCATCACCGGCTCTAGAATGTCCCCCAAAGGGAAAGGGCGTTGCCATTAAACTCCAACTCCTGCCCTCCCCTCCCCAGCCCCTGGCCACCGCAGGCTGAGAGTTTCCCCCGCGATGTGCAGGGCAGACCCGAAGCGGTGGGCAGTTTGTCACGGGGAGTTGAGGGGCGCTGCCAGGCAGCAACGCCCCGTGGGCCCCTAACTCCGGCTCCGTGAGCAGGCATGAGGAGGTGCCTGACTGGTATCTTTGGAATCTTCTCTCCTTTTCTTTCCCATGATGCCAAAGACAGCAGGAGCCAAGGCTCATGTTGAATTTATTAATTACGATGATCCCCTATTGCTCTTGACACCCCTGCGGAATATTCTAGAGGGGCCCGAAATGGCCTGTGAGTCACTGGCATTTCTCCTCCCCCTCCTGCCACGGACCGGAGAACACAGTCGAGGGCCCTAGGATCCCCGCACTCCCTCCACCTAATTAGGTAAGAGAAGAGGCATATGGCACGTTACATGGGGAAAGAGGTACATGTTCTATGAATAGCATCGCTCTGTGAACAGACAGGCTGGCAGATGATTTCGCTCGATCTGATCACACAATATGGGCATCCTCACTGTGTGAAAACCGCCAAGCTTCAGAAACTCGCTAACATCCTCCTTGCTTTCTGCTTCTCAGCCCGCGCCTCTCCCTGCAAAGCTGAAGGGGAGGTGGGGAGCCCTTTCCCGGCCTGATGGACTCTCCACCCAGAAATCCTGTCTTCCCATCTTCTTCACCTTCCCCAGCCCGGCTGCTTTGTGCATTGTTGGGGGAAGCATCTCCTCTGCACAACACACCGCTAAGCCTGTCTGGTGACTGCTTTCTGACCCCTCCCCTGACACGCGCGAGCACACGCACGCACACGCACACACGCAAGTTTGAGTCCAGGGCACTGGCTCTGTGTGCAGGCCACACTTTTGAAGGGCATGGTGGCCGGGGCTATGTTCTGCCCTTTGCGAGGAGGCAGAAAGACAGTGGAGCGGGTTTTTCCCTAAGGGAAGAGGCTAGGGCAGGTCACCTTGGGATTCTGGATTGACCGACTGGCGGTAACCCTAATCTCACTCGGAGTCTTGGCTCCAGCAGTGCCCTTAGAAGACGTGCGAGGTCGTCAGAACGGCAGCTTCTTAGACGGCTGGGGTCACCTGGAATTGTGTATCAGCGATGCAGAACCTTTGGCGGTGGTAGCGATGTCCCCTCCTGGGCTCTCTGGGAACCACTGAATCCCAAGTCTGCTGACCTCTTGAAATGTAGCCAGTGCAAACAAGGCACTGAACTTTGAGTTTTATTTAACCTGGAGTTAAACTGCCACACGTGGCCAGTGGCTGCCACGTTGTGCCTCGCAGTGGCAGCAGCAGGCACCGACTCCCCAATGAGCCCCAGCTCTTCAGTTAGGGTGATTTCAATTAAAGGTGCCGGTATCCAGACGTCTGCATTGTCTCGGCTGGAAGGAGTAGGTAATGGAGCCGCCAGGGTGGTGCGGGTAGGGCTTGTGTCTCTCCCCAGTAAGGAGCTTGGAGTGTCAGGGGAGGCCTGGCTGGTGGCCAGGGAGGATGTGGGGCCTCTTGGTATCCAGCTCTGCCATCCATAGGAGCAGCCTTCACCCCCAAGGTTGTGAGGTGGCTGCTGTACTTCCCAGAATCAACTTCTGGCAGAAAGGCAGGGAGAGATGGGAAAAGAGCACAGGGCATGTGGTGGTGCAGCCTCTTTGGGAGGCTGAGGCAGGAGGATTGCTGAGAGTTCAAGGCCAGCCTGGGCTACACAGTGAGTTCAAGGCCAACCTGAACTACATAGGGAGACCCAGTCTCAAACACACACACACACACACACACAAAGCAAAATAAACAAACAAAAGGAGCAAAGGCTTTCTTTCCAAAGGCAAAATGATAAGTCCTGTGGTAGAGAATTTGGCCAAGAATGAGTGTATTACTACTCTTCAACCCAGAAGCCCCACTTCTAGGAACCAGTCCCCAGTGGTATCAAGGATAAATACAAAATGTGTACACTGTGGCTTTTTTTGTGGTACTGAGGATCAGTCCCAGAGGTGTTCTACTACTGCGCTATGACCCCAGCCTGTTTTATTATACATATACATATATATGTGTATACATTTGAGATAAGGCCTCACTGTGCAGCCCCAGATGGCCTCAAACTTGGAGCAATCCTCCCGCCTCAGCCTCCTGAGTGGTGGGATTACAGGTGTGCCCCACCACACCTGGCAATTATTTTTTGTTTTGAAACAGAATCTAGCTAAGTTGCCCAGGCAGAACTTGAACTTGTGAGCCTCTTGCTTCAGCTTCCCTTGGTGATGGGATGATAGGTGAATGCCACCACACCTGGCCTGAAATTATTTACGGGCATCAGAAACTGGAAATAACATGGATGTGGTGACACACATGTAACCCCAGTGACTCTGGAGGCTGAGGGAGGTGAATTGCAAGTTTATGGTCAGCCTGGGCAACTAAGCAAGACCCTGTCTAAAAGTAAAAACTTTTTAAAAAAGGGTTGAAAATACAGCTACCATCTGTGAGCCTCTAGGTTTGATCTCCAGTACCAAGCAAACAAAAACACAAAAAACTAGAGATAGCCCAAGTATTTATCACTAAGGTTGGTTTGTAGTATATAGCCAGACAACCAAACAGTCTTCCATAGAAAGAAATGAGGAAACATTGTACATACAGCTGTGGAGGGAATTCTGAGAGTGAAGACTATAACACAGAAGAAGGTAAGGAGAACAACATAAAGTGATAGATAGACAGATATCCTTACATGTAAGCAAAGAAGGGAGCACACACATATTTTATAAGATTTGCAGCAAAAATGAGCAAACAAAAATATTGTTTTATTGATTTATTACTTTTGATCACAGATTTTTATTCCACGGCTTTCTGTTAATGGGCTCAAAGAACTTAATTCCACCTTTGCCCTCTCTGTGGTAGACACAGGAAGTTGAGCCTTGTATGGATTCTCTTATGTGCGAAACTCAACGTATAAATCCAGAGTAAAGTAAAGGGAGATGTTAGGAAATGAGGCGGTCAACTGCTGGAGGCAGGGAAAGGATCCAAGGGAAGGGGACACGGTAAAGAGGAGGAAAGCTGACCAAGACATGGTTTGCCTATGTGCCAGTTGCCTTGGAAACCACTAATTTTTTTTTTCTGCCTTCTGAAGACATTTCTCTCTCTTTTTTTTTTTTTGTACCGGGGATCGAACTTGGGTCCTTGGACTTGTGCAGCAGATGACGAAAACACTGAGCCAAATCCCCGGCCCCATGAAGACATTTCTGATTGTCACAACTGGGGCTGAAAGTGCCACTGGCTTGCTTACTGATTGATTTATTTTATTGATTTATTTTTTGGTACCAGGGATTGAACTCGAGACCTTGCGCTTGCGAGTCAGGTGGCGGAACCACTGAGCTAAATCCCCAGCCCTTGTTGATTTATTTTAAAGACTATATAGTCCAGGCTGGCCTTGAACTCATGGAGATCCTCTTGCCTCAGTCTCCCAAGTGCTGGGATTACAGGTGTATGCCACCCCCCCATACTAGCCTGTTTAGCAGGTAGCAGCCTCTCCAGTGGCGAGAGACCAGAGATGCTGCTCAACACCCTACAAGTCACAGAGTAGATCCCCATGGCAAAGAGTCAGATCATCAACAGAGCCAGCAGAAATCCTGACATGGATGCTAAGCAGAAATTGCTTTAATAAATGGCTAAGTAGGGTACATAGTAAATCCTTGAGGAATTTAATATAAGGAATTAAATAGATAAATGTATGTGTTGAGGGAATAATCCAGATGGACGACTACTGAGGTGTGTCTTAAGCTTATGACCCAAAGAAGAGCAAAGAGAAAAGGTATCTGCTGAATTCGTATCCCCTTGCTACCCAATTTGGAGGGCCGGGCAGGAGAGCAGTGGGTATGTTGACAAAGGGAAAGTGACTTTCTCTAATTACCATGCGTGAGAGTGTGAGAGTATCACACATACTCTGCGTGATAGTTTGTGCAGATATTTGAGTGGCCTGGTGGTATTAGGCATGAGTCACATGGCAGTTGTCAGACTTCTGGGTCAGTATTGTTTTCTCTGGAAGACAGAGGAATCCTGTCTTAGAATTGAGCACAAAGCAACACATTATGGTACTTTTCTCCTTTGTTTTAAGAGGCATCGAAGAGACTCAAAAATGAAGAAAGGTGAGGGGTGGCAAGTCCTAAACATTACTTGAAAGTGTGTTTTTGGTCCTCAGAGAATTTTTAATACAGTATATTGAAGAACTGTCAGGGAGATGAGAGAAGCAAAGACTTTTGATATTTAGTTTGAAACAAAGCGGAGAGACATGAGATTCAAATATAATGAAGGGAAGAATTTCAAAAGCAAATCTGGGCCACATTTCCTGGTTTTGACTCTTACATATCAAACGAAGTCCAACTTAGATGCTTGCTGCCCATCTCCCATCTCGGTGACACTGGGATGTGCGTTAATGGCAGGATCCTTCAGAGGCCCCAGTGCCTTCTGGGGTGTAGTTCCATACTCAGGGGAACTTCACCTCCCTCGGATGTGGTCAAGGGTGTTTTCTGTGTCCAGAAGCTGGCCTGTGTGGCTGGTGTTCCAAACTCTCTTTAACAGTGTTGAGTCCTGCATCCCATACATGTGCTCTAGCTTGGGAGCCAAGAGCAGTAAGATTCCGTCTGACCCCAAGGTGCTCTCCGTTCGGTGAAGGAGGCCTGTGAACCATGTGAAACCATACTGGGTTTTCTAACAGAGCATTTACAAAAGGCTCTGGAGGGCCAGGGATTTTAGCTCAGTGGTGCTGCCACCTGCCTTGAAAGCACAAGGTCCCAAATTCGATCCCCGGTACCAAAAAAAACACAAAAAACTCTGGGAATGTTAAGGACAGGGCTAGTGTGTGTGGGAAAAGCTTCAGCGAACAGGTGGTTTCTGGGGGAGGTGCTAAAGGGTGAGGAAGAACAGCAACAGGCAATTCCGCGGGGCATTCCAGGCCTAAGGGGAGCATCTGAAAGTCCCCAGATTGTAAAGGGGACTGCTGTATCGAAGTGCAGGGTAAGAAGTGTGGTGAGGCAGGGCTTGGGAGTAGGAGGCCGTGAGGCAGGAGGAGAGGTCTGGAGTCGTGAAGGACTTGCATTGTTTACAATGCAGAGCTAATGGCCAGGGATGCACATTGCACAACTCCAGGGGGTGCTGCTCATGGTGTGGTCTAAGAGAATGCTACTGCTTGTGGGGCTCTACTCATTGGCCCAGCTAATGGTTGTTGAATGATTGCTAATACAATATGTACTGAGAGTTCTGTGTATTTTGTTTAATCCTCCCATGAGGTCCATTCTATTCTTTATTCCCATTTTATAGACAAGGAAACTGAGGCATACAAAGTTAAGTTGTGTGGCTGAGAAGGGGTGGTACTGAGATTTAATCTGAGCAGTTTGCAGCGTGGTTCTCAATATTTGTCATGTAAGACAGGAAATGATGTGGGGTTTTTTGTTTGTTTGTTTTTTGCTTTTGGTACCGGGGATCGAACTCAGGACCTTTTGCTTGTGAGGCAGGTGGCGGAACCACTGAGCTAAATCCCCGGCCAGGAAATGATGTTTTGTAGAACAGGGAGTGGGGCCGGGGATTTAGCTCAGTGGTTCTGGCGCCTGCCTCTCAAGCGCAAGGTCCCGAGTTCGATCTCCGGTACCAAAAAAAAAAGATTGTATATAGGACAGGGAGGAAATGACAAAGGTATGAATACTCTGAAGGGCCCCTGCCTAGGGATACCTGTGTCACGGGCTGGCCACTTGCATGGCCGAGGGGGACTCAGAGTCTCGACACATCCATGGTTCATTTCAATAGCTCAGGGTGGCCGGGTGGAGCTCAGCCTTCAGGTTCTGGTTCTGTCACAGGTAAGCTCTAAGGTAAGGTGCAGGAAAAAATGCCACACAGAGTCCTTCATCACTTAGCGACCAGGACACATTATGAGAAATGCAGCTTTAGTTCACTTTGGCACTTGTGCCACATCAGAGCGTACTTACCCGCATAGGACGGCTACAGTCACATGGGGAGGCGGGTAATGTTATGCGGCCACCATGCGATTTCAGCTCCTTGTTCACCGAAGCACAGTCATGTGGCACGGGACTGTTCTTTACATCTGGGCGGTTGGCAGTGGGTGTTGTGGTTTCATAAGAAAGGGTCATGATATTACAGCTGAGGATGTAGCTCAGCAGCACCGCACCTGCCTGGTAAGCACAAGGTCCTGAGCTCAATTCCCTGGTGATGATAAATAAATAATCTGCAAGAAAGGGTCATGAGGGTTGTTTACACACAAAGCATGGGCTCCTGAGACAGTCAGACCAATTTTTGTCATATGACCTTGGATAAGGCATTTGCTTTCTCAGAGCCTCAGTTTCTTCAATGATTAAAAAAAAAAAAGGGGGCCAGAGATTTAGCTCAGTGGTTTCACCACCTGCTGTGCAAGCGCAAGGACCCGAGTTCGATCCCTGGTTCCAAAAAAAAAGCTGCAGTAAGCAGGCACTCCATAGAGGTGCTATGTTTAATGCAGTTGCTTCTGGAAAGCTACTGGTGCCCCCTTCCCCAGCCTGCAGTTCACCCTCGGCCTCTTCTTTCCTCTGGAATTTCTGATCAAGCACCACCATTCCTTAGTGGTTTTGGGAGGGCCATGCAACACTGTCTACCAGTGAAACCACTCATCCTAATTTATGAGGCCCCTGCTAGTGACAACACCCTTTCCTTGGAACTCCTTCCTTGTGAAAGTACCCTTGAGTTTTGTTGGCCAAAGTGCACAGCTGTCAAAACTGTCTATGGAAGGGCCGGGGATTTAGCTCAGTGGTTCCGGCACCTGCCTTGCAAAAGCAAGGTCCCGGGTTCGATCCCTGATACCAAAAATAAAAAACTGTCCATGGAAACAAATAGGTGAACGGTTCTCAATAGTTTCTTCATCTTCCCGTACTTTTTCTTTTCTTTTTCTCTCCAGTACTGGGGATTGAACCCACGGTCTTTGCATTATACAGCATCTTCAGCCCTTTTTACTTGTTATTGAGACAGAGTCTCCCTAAGTTCTCCAGGCTGGGTTTGAACTTTTGATCCTCCTGCCTCAGCCTCCTAGAGTGCTGGGATTACAGGCATGTTCTACTATACCTGGCTTCCATATTTATTCTTGAGTGGTTGTGTGATTTTTTTTTTCTCAAATGAATTACACCAGGAACTGGAAACCAGGGGATGCGTTGGGCAGGGGTGTGTGCTGCTTTCCCAGGCCCAGATGTGTGTTTCTCCTATGGATGGGCCCCTCCAAGGGGCCTCCCTGGTGCTGGCAAAGTGCTGGCTGCCCGATGGCCCTGTCCCTGGTAACACCTTTCTGAGTGGTGCATTGCTGGGGCTGATGTCCATGGGCATCCGGGCCTCTCCCTGGGCCCAGGGGTGGCGTTTGTCTTTCTGCTGCTGGGCTCTTTTTCCTGTGCACTGGGGAGGTTTTTCTGGATCCCACCCTGACAGGCTTTGGCTTCCTTCTCATGCCAACCCCTCAGCTCTCTCTAACAAGTCTTCCTTCCTCACCAACTGCTGCCTCATACCCTTCCCTGCCCCCTTTTTCTTCAGCCAGCCTCTCATCTACACCCAGAATGTTTGTTTCCTCTTTTTTTAAGAAAAATTTTTGTCTTTTTGTGACAGGGTCTCACTATGTCTTCCAGGCGGGCCTTGAACTCACTATGTAGCCCAGACTGTCTCACAGTGATCTTCCTGCCTCAGCCTCCCACCACCATGTCCAGCTTTGTTTCTTGGTTCCCCTGTTCCTGGCATAAATTTGGGACCTGTGCAGACACTTGGAAATTTTCCAGTGACCACAAAGTGATGCATGCACTTCTCCCCCTGCATGGTATTTTCTGACAACTCCAGGGACAATGAATAATAAATCAGTGCACTGTGTTTCAGTAATTCTTTTGGTTTAAATTCTTGAAGGCAGCTCTTGGAAGGTGTAAGGAGACAGCAGCCCTCAGAGTTTCTCCTGGACTGCATCTTCTAAAAGCTCAGCATTGACTAGTGTCTGTAAATAGGCAGTGGGGTTAGAGCTCGAGGAAGGAGCAAGGCTTAAAGAAAATCTGGAGACTCTAGGTTCAGTATGTTCTTCTCTTTTTCTTTTTGTTTTTTGGGAGGGGACAGGGTCTCACTGTGTAATCCATGCTGGCCTTGAATTCACTATATATCCCGGACTGGCCTTCAACTCATGGCAATCCTCCTGCCTCAGCCTCCCAGGTGCTGGGATCACAGGTGGATGCCACCACGCCTGGCTCAGTATAGTCTTCCTCACCCTGCTCAGTGTGAACCTCAAATACTCAGATACCCCCTGAATGCACAGTGAGAGCAGGCAGGAATGTGGCTAGGGGCCGGCAAGAAGACAGGAACACCCCTGCTCTAGGGTGGGGGAGGGGCGGGACACTGTGGGCCCTTGGCAGGGCCCACCTCGGCCTGGGCAGCAGGAAGCCACAGGAGAGACGGCCATGCCACACAGGGGCTCCTCATTTGGCATAATCAGACCCACGTTTCTTTCCTCGTTCTATGCACTCTGGGTCATCACTACTCACTGGTCGTGGGTAGAGCATGTCTTCACTGGATCAGCTTGTTTGTAAGGAGCCACATCCAGCCGTGCTTGGTGCCACATGCCAGTACTCCCAGCACTCCGAGGGGAGGCTGAGGCAGGAGGATGGCAAGTTCAGCCCCAGCCTGGACAACTTAGTTAGTGAGACTCTGTCTCCAAATTTAAAGAAATAAAAAGGGGCTGGGGATGTAACTCAGTGCAACGACTGTGGGTTCAATCCTTAGTATTTCAAAGCAGCAACAACCACAAAGTGCCATCTCTCGAATCTGCCTTTGGCTTTTGGGGAGGGTTAGCAGGTGTGAACAAGCCACTCCCCACTGTTCCCTTGGCAGAAGGAAGGGGTGTTTGTGAGTTCTGATTGGTGGGTTTAAGGTGTTCACCTGGAACGGAACATCCTCGGTCGTGCACTTCGTCACTGTAGATGTGGTGGGGCAGGGGTGGACGGGTGGGGTGTTGAATGCGGTGTGCGTGTGCGTGTGTGTGTGTGTGTGTGTGTGTGTGTGTGTGTGTGTTCATGGTACTGGGGATTGGATCCAGAGCCTCATGCGTGCTAGGCGAGTGCCCTACCACTGACCCACACCCGAGCCCGAGTGTGCCTTGTATTTGATGGAATGTGTAATAGGGTCATGTCTTAGGACTCGGTGCTTTGAAACTCGTCAAATGTGGTACCGGATGCGTTTTGACAGGAAAATTCCCAGTACTTGTCATTTTTTGGTACATTATAT
Organism: Heterocephalus glaber; assembly: GCF_000247695.1. The sequence continues at coordinate 11,213,584 of NW_004624793.1, forward strand.
GCAAGCCAGAACTTAACAGCATCGATCACCTCGTGACTTGTACCCTCTCCAGACAAAGCAACGTTTGGTACTTGTTGCACCTCTGAGAGCCAACAACGATGAGTGCCAGGGCACCACTGTCCTGTCATTTGTTCCAGCTGGATGTTTCAAAATATCCAGGCCAGTGGGTTCAGGAGATGAAACAGCCAAAACCCAGTGGCTGAAAAGCCACGCCTAAGCTTGCCGGTTCTTTCTGTCTCTGTCACAGCGGAATGACAGGGAGACATGTTCTTAACGATCTTAATCACCCAGGGGGCCCTGACCCCTTCCAGCCCTGCATGGCTCCCCAATGCATCTTGGACGTGCTCCAACCTAAGGTGCTGGTAGGGTGAGGTGGTAGGAGTATGTTTTGAAGCAGTGAGTGTCAAGAATCTAAAAATTTATTATGTTTAACTGATAAAGAAAATTGTCTGTGTTTATCAAGTACTACACGATGTTTTGAAATATGTGTACCTTACGGAATGGCTACAGCACGTTAGTTAACTTCTGCATGACCTCACTTAGCTACGCTTTTGTGATTCAAATACTTAAATTCTCTCTTAGTGATTTTCAAGAACACAGTCAGTCGTGGTGGCCCATGCCTATAATGCCAGTACTCAGAAGGCTGAGGCAAGAGGATTGCCATGAATTTGAGGCCAGCCCGGGCTACAAAACAAGTTCAAGGCCAGCTTGAATTTCATAGTGAGACCTTGTCTCAAAAAAAACCCAAAACCCAAACAATGCATTGCTTATGAACTATCATCATCACTCTGCTGCACAAGAGAGCTCTTGAACTTATTCCTCCTGACACTTTGTTTTAGGAGCTAGGTTGGTTAGAACAGTGTGAATTCTGTGTTGCCAGCCTTCATAGTGGACAGACACAAGTTCATTTTCCTCTATGTAGAAAGTACTGTTCTGGTTAATGCTCATCATGAAGTGTTTGTTGTCTGCCAGGCTTTGTACGCGTGTGTGCTAAGTGCTTTGTACAATAGTCTCATTCATTCCTGAAGCAGCCCCAGCAGATGGGAAGCCTGTTGCTGTGCCCATTTTAGAGGAGGAAACAGAGGCTCGGGTTAGGTAGCTTGGTCCTAGAAGAAGGGGCAGAGCTCGGATCTGAGCCCAGTTCTGTCTGATCCCAAAGCCCAGGCTCCTAACTATAAACGAGATCCCCTCCCACCTCACACCTCTTCGCTTGAATGACTTATTTTCTCCACGTCCGACAAGATCTCCAAACAACCACCTCCTTATACACACTTCCTCTCATTCCCCAGACACCTGCCTGGCCCCTCTGCTCAGAATTAATGATGGTAGATGGCAGCGCTGACATCCGGGTGACCTCCCACGGTGAGCTCTCCAGGGCTCCGCCATCCAAACCAAATGGTGAGATCAAGCCAGTTGGGGGTGTCACTTCCTCACCCCTCCAGAAGTAATTCAGTTGTTTCTGCTTGTCAAATGCTTCTGTTTGCTCGCTAAGCCCGCATTAGTCATTGGGATATGTCAGTATGTGAATGGATTTCCTGTGTTCCAACAGCTGCCGGGCTGCCAGCACATGTCCCACACATGGCAGCAGCCAAGGCTATGCGGGGGGCCCACAGACCTCCAGGGTCCTCGAAATTAAGTCCAGGCTCTGAGACAGAGGAGAGGATGCTGGGGGAGAAAGCATTGTTCCAGGATCCAGAAGCGATCTGCCCCCATCCAGTCTCCTCTCTGCCAAAGTGGAGGGGACACTGCACTGTGAAGCGACAGCCCCTACAAAATTTCCTCTCCTCTCGGAACACAGCCCGTCTGTCCAGCAGGGTCTGAAATAACCCCGGTCGGCCAGCAAAGGAGTGTCCATTGTCACATGCACATTTGTACCACAGGGAGTCCACACGGCCCCCATCATTCAAATCACAGCAGCCTCTTCGGTGACAGGGAGGCGGGGAGTGAAAGTCGTAGCTGCGATTCCAACAGCCAGGAGGATTGTTTTTCTGAGAATTTCTGCCAGCAGCCACGGAGGACTCTGTGCGCCTACAGGAGATCTGGAAATTTAGACAGCTATCAAATTCAAATTAAACACCTATGTGCTGCCCACTTGCTGGATAGGCAGCTCGGTCCTACTGCTTTGAGTTTGGAAAAGACCAGAATCTGATTGTCCTCACTGTTTTCTCGTGGAAATGGCCCTAACCATCTCTCCCAAGATCGCAAATTAGATACTGGGGTTTAAAGCTTACAGGCCAGCGGAGCTGTTGTTCAAAATTCAGAAATGGGCTGCATTGAGCCTCTGGCCTCAGAGTTCTCTAGATCGGGCTATTAGAATGTGGTCGTGTGGGGGCTTCGTATTTCTGTACAGATCAGGACTTGTAGTTTGCAGCTGGGTTTTCGTGACTTCTTTTCAGAGGTGAGCACCAGCTGGATTGGAGTAAACCTTTTCTCTTTTCCTCTAACTTTAGCCCTCAGGACTTAACATTGTGAGAGATTTCTTACTGGTGTCCTGGTGGATGGGCTGTGTGTCAGGAACCTGGTTTCTGATCTTGAACCTGCACCGTTCCAGCCTTGGGACCTTAGGCAAATTATCCAGTATCTTCAAGCCTCAGCTTTTTCATCTATACAGCGGGTATGATGGTGACAATAAAAATGTGAGAATTAAATGAGATGCTTAGCATGGTACTGGGGTATAAGAAGGGCTTAATCATGACAGTGTTGTCAGAAGATGAAAACGGCAATTGTTATTTGGTGTCTCTTGTCTACGTCTCTTTCTCAGGGCTGTATAAGGTTACTCCTGTGCTTGGGGGCTGAGTTGGAGTGCAAGCACCTGCCCCCAAGAGGTAGAAGGCCAAGCCACCATGGGGTCAGGTGCCCACGAGGGAGATGAGATCAGATGTCTGCAGTCCCATGGCTTCGAGTCTGCCAGGTGCCTGAGCGGGCCCGGGACTAGCAGAGGGCTTCGGGTGGATGGCCGGGGGTCAGGGCCCTGGGCGAGTGCTCTGAGGATGCATGGCTTTGGCATGGCCAGATTTTGGAGGTGGCAGGAGGAAAGATTGACATTTAAAACTTTTTTTTACTGTGGCCTAATATGCACAACACAATGTACCCTTTAGCTGCTTTTGTTGTTGCTGTCATTGTTTTGGTCTTTTTTTTTTGGTACTGGGGATCAAACTTAGGTCCTTGCATTTGCGCAGCAGGCAGCGAAACCACTGAGCTAAATCCCCGGCTCCTGTTGTGGTTGTTTTGAGACAGGCTGGCCCTGAACTTACTATGTAGGCCAGGTTGGCCTCCAACTTGCAGCCATCCTCCTGCCTCTGCCTCCTGAGTGCATCATCATGCCTGCATCCCATCAACCACTCGTGAGGATGCAGTTCAGCAGCATTAAGGATGTTCGCCCTGCTGTGCAACCGTCAGCATTATCCATCTTTGGAACCTTCTCCTTGTCCAAAACTGAAACTCTGTCTCCAGTAAACACCACCTCCTCATCCCCTACTTCCTTCCTCCTTTTCACTGGCATATGTTTTCGATTACACAATAAATACAACCACTATGGGGATTTGGTATATATACATATTGCTTCTTGATCTTTTTACTTCCCCTTCCCTTCTCCCCTCCCAGCTCCCTCATCCCCTTCCCATCTCCACAAAGTCTAAAACCACCATTCAGCTTTGTCTCTGTGAGTTCACTACTCTAGATCCCTCCCATACATGCGATTGTACCGCATTTCACATGGGTTAGTGAACCTTGAATAATGTCCTCAAGATTCAGCTTTGTTGTGACATAGTGTCCACATTCCCTTCCTTTTTAAAAGCTGGCTAATATTCCAACGTGTCTGTGTACCACATCTTACTTATCCATTGGTCCACTGACGGACACTTGGATTGCATCTCCTCTTTATAGCTGCTCACGATTGAATAATGCTGCTATAAAAATGAGTGCACAAATATTCATTTGAGTCCTTGCTTTCAGTTATACACCAGATGTGGCATTGCTGGAACATGTGGTAATTCTGCTTAATTTTCCCAAAGTGGCGGCCCCATTTTCCATTCCCACCAGCAGTGCGCAGGATGCTTGCAATTTCTCCACATCTTTGCCTACGCTTACTTTCTACCTCTCGATAATGGCCGTGCTAATGGGAGTGAAGTGGTGGCTCACTGGGAGGCCCTGGTTGGAGAGGCTTCATTAAAAGGTTGGTCTTGCCCTAAAGGCTGGAAGCACAGTGCCCGGCACACACTGGACATCCAACGAGGTCTCTCCTCTTGGGGACTCGCAGTTTGGGCATGGAGGACCAGGTGCCTTCTGCTCTCCAGCCTCCTCAGGGTCTCCAGGCCCAGCCTTTTTGCAGACAGGGGGCCACCTTGGCCCAAAGTGTCCATGTGGCCCCACAGGTGGCCTTTACCAGCCAGGCGGGGCTGGAAGGCTCCCTGTTGACCTGGAAACAGGTTACTTGGGAGGAGCAGGGAGAAGCCACAGGCAGGCCGGGCTGGTGTGTGGGACCCTGGACCCCTGGCCGCATGTGGAGGAAGGGTCTCCCTCTCTGCACCCCTGGGTGGCTTCTCGTCCCTCTACAAGATTCCTGTGCCCTTGGAGTCTGTGCCTCCCATCTGATTCCTTTTTTTTAGTTTCCTTCTCCCTGCCTCCCTTCCTTCTTTTGTTTGTTTCAGACAGGGTCTTGCTATATATAGTCCAGGTCGGCCTTGAACTTGCTGTGTAGCCCAGACCAGCCTCAAATTCACTGTACTCCTGTCTCCAACTACCAAGTGCTGGATTTACAGGCTCGTGCCCCCACACCTGTGTCTCGTTTGCCTTCTTTCCACACTTTTCTGAACGTGCCTCACCCACATCTCTATTTCCTACTTTCCTCCACCTTCTGGGGGGTTATGTATGTATGTATGTATGTCTTCTGTATGTCTCCCTACTTGGGTCTCTAAAAAATCCCAAAGGCAGAACTGGGGATGTAGGTCAGTGGCACAGCACCTGCCTGGCAAGCGCAAGGTCCTGAGTTTGATCCCCAGTACAAAAAAAAAAAAAAATTCCCAAAGGCTTGCTTCATGCTTGTGCTGAATGGCAGGTAGCTCCAGGCTAACTGTGCTGGTCACTGGTTGAAATTTAGAGAACAAACTCCAGACATTTGAGAACCCAAGTTCATTCAACAGTTTGGGAGACTGGGGATGGGAGCTGTGGTAGAGCCCTTGCCTGGAGTATGTGCAGCCTGAGTGCTGCCCTCAGCGTTGCACACACGTACAGTGGACGTCGAGGGCCTCTTCTGCAGCGTGAGTGTGAGAGGCAGTGTCAGGAAGTGGCCACAGCAGGTGACAGACACCCCTGCTCCCGAGGACTTTGCTGGAGAGCCAGGGACGCGGGTGTACGAGGCGCTGAGTGTGGACAGTGTAAATGTGACAGGTGCTCTCTGGAGGGCCACATGGGGTCCAGTGGGGATGGACACACAGGAGTCCCTAGGCGTGGTGGCTCAGGGAAGGCTTCAAAGAAGAGGTGACCTGGTGGCCCATGCCTATAATCCCAGGACTCTGGGAGGCTGAGACAGGAGGATGAGGCATCCAAACCCAGCCCGGGAACTTAGTGACTTAGCAAGATCTGTCTCAAAATAAAAGAAAAAACAAGGCTTGGGATGTACCTTAGTGCCAAGACCCTGAATCCAATCCCCAGCACGAAAAAAGAAGAGGTGACATCCAGCTCGGTCAGTTCAGGAACTTGCTAGATACCACTGGGGCCTGGACCTGAGTCCCAGAGCCCACCAAGCTGCTCTAGGCACGGGTTATCTCTCTACTTGATTTTCCGATTGCATGTTTACATTCTAAGAGAGAAAGTCTAATGGGAGCCAGAAGCCATCAGCAGGGGCAGGGCGAGCCCTACAATGCAGGCTCAGATTGTTTCTTCGAGTCTCCTCCTTCTGTTGCATCCTGGGGGCTGAGTGCTGGGGTGTATACTGATCCCCGTAGAGCTTTGCATCAAGACAAAGAACAGAAGGATATACATGACAGCCGCTTTAGCAACTAGACCAATCACAGTGAAAATCTGAAGATGCTCAACATACTTTTAAATGCCCGAGTAAGCAAAAGATACAAAAGGGGAAGGAAACTTGTACTGTGCATGTACAACTTTTACTGTTAAAATTAATAGGAAATGGAAACAGACGTCCCCAGGGTCACATTTCTAATGGCTCTGGCTGCTGAAAGAAGGAATACTGCTAATGATCAGGACTGTGTGCCTAGGCGTGGTCACACACGTCTGTAATCCTAGCACTCAGGAGGCTGAGGCAGGAGGATTGCTGTGAGTTTGAGGCCAGCCTGGGCTACATAGTGAGTTTAAGGCCAGCCTGAACTAAATAGTGAGACCCTGCCTCAAAAAGAAAAAGAAAACAAAAAGATTGTGTAATTTTTCAGGACTTTGGGACCTGAGTCTGAACATGCAAACCAAGTTAAAAGAGCATGATGTTGAGGGTACAGGGCTTGAGAGAGAGAATGATTCTGAGGCATGCTCATGGGAATGTTTCGTTTCTTCACGAACTTCCTGAAATCTTCACCGTGCATTGCCCCCCATGGCCACCAATGCATCCCCATCCTTTGAAAGTCAGCAACACTTAAGGCCAGTGGATTACAGCTGGCAAATCCGTAACAACAGGCTGTTGTTATATGGCTGTCAACCAAAGCGCAACGGTTCATTTTCTGTCAACCCAGCAAATATTTTAAGAGCCAGATTTACATTCTTTTGCAAGGTGTAAATCCACACATGATCTTACTGTTCTGAAAAGAATGTGTAATTTTTAATCTGGGGATCCTATCACCTTAAAAATGGATTTGAACATGACTGTGAGTGATTTTCAGGCACTTATTTCAATATTTCCCTCTATTCTCAAAATACATAATGAAGTGACACAACTGTTTTCTTAAAGGATTTGCTGGGGATTATACTCTTCAAGTAAAGGGATCCTGGATTCTGGTTGTCAGTTTCCTTAAAAAGGAAGTCAGGGCCAATATTTGTCTAGCATTCAGAGGTCTTGGGTTCGATTCCCAAGCACTGGAAAAAAGAAAAAAAAAAGGGTGTGTGCATCTGCACACCCGTGTGTTCCTAGATATTGAACCTGGGTCATCACATACTTTGGGCAAGTGCTCTCCCATGGAGCTACATCCCCAGCCCAGAGATAAGATAGTTCTGAAATGAAGCATTAAACAGAAAATTTGGATCAGGACTCTAAGATCAGGTGGTTCAGGTCAGAAGGAGAAGAGTTTAATAAAAATGTGTGGGGGCGGCAGGCGTAGTTCAGTGGCACAGTGCCTGGCTAGCCTCCGTTAGGTCCTGGGTCCAATCCCTAGTACCACAAAAACATTAATTGACGTGTAAAAATTGTACATATTTGTGGAGTACCATGTAAGTGAGTTTGGAAGATGTTAGAAACCTTCTTTGAGATTTCAGGCCATCAGCTTGGCTTACTTTGAAAATGAAGAAAGATAGCTCCATTTTCTCATAGAATTGTGATGTGGGGGCTTAGAAGAACATTTAAGAATAGGTGAATGAGCCTTTGAAACAGACGGCTGAAGTGTAGCATACAGTTGTCAAGATTTCGTTGAAGTCATTCCTATACAAATCTGAATCATGAACCAATTCTAAAGGCATGGCATACTTCTTGGTTTACCAAAATTATGGAATTGTAGGTACCTTGGATGGCCTGTGTGGTCAGGGACACAAGGCCTTTGTGTGTCTGGGGGCTGGGTAAGGGAAGGGCTCAGGTGACACTAGTTTAGGGGGTGCTCTCTATGAGCCAGGAAGTCATGGCAATTTGCCTGTTCTGTTCATTATATCAGTTTCTGATTTTGACTTTACATGAATTCTGGAAAGATTTAGATGTCTTACTTGGTTGGACAGAATCTAGGTGTGATGGTGCAAGGGGGAATGTTGAAACACCCCGAGAGGCAGTAGGGACCTTAACGAGCATGGAGATCCTTCTAGATTCATGGACAAGGGTTATCTGCTACAGGGCAAGGGATGTCTGGAGGGAGTCAGAATACAAGGAATGATGCAGGAAGTGGGGAAACGAGCCGCTCTCCTTTCCAGCAAGCGGCAAAAAGCAGGTGCCCAGGAGGCAGGCACCAGGTGGGGTCTTTAGGAGGGAGGCTTACCGAACTGCTGGTCTTTCTAGGTGCAGGTGGCCGGGCCAATCCCCAACCTCCCTCTGGATGTTAAAGGAAGTAGGCACGATGAGGGGAGAGATACACAGGGCAAAGGCGACGTAGGAGATAAGAGAGAGCTCAGTGCAGTGTCTCCCAGTGTTTGCCCACCACGGTACACAGAGAAAACAGTGTCTTCATGGCAGGAGATGCCCAGCTGGGAAGAAACGTCCTTCCGTTCTTGGCCTGTCCACCAGCCAAGGGCTTGGGGGGTCAGAGGCACTCTCTGTCTGTCTCTCTCTCCCTGTCTCTCTGTCTCTGTCTCTCTTTTGCTGTCTCTCTCTCTCTTACACACAGACACACACACACACGCAAATGCACACCCACCACCCATTCCTGTACACTGGGTGGGATCAACATCGTGAACACACAGTGAAAATATGAGGGGCATGCACCCTTTGAGAATCCAGTGAAGTTATGAACGCTCGTCCCAGAGAAACCACACAGAATTTTGCCCTTAGTTTCCCATAATTCATGGGAAGGCTCAAGTCTGCTTCTGGGCATAGGAACTCCTATTTTGGATCATTAATCAAAGCAAGGGTGTTGGTGAAGAAATAAAGGTAGGGTCATAAGGATAAATTTAGCAACTAGGATAAAAAAAAAAATCCATGTAAAGAAAGATAGAATCACAGACTCTTAGGGTTTTTCAAAGGCCATTTCTATAAAGTTCTGGCTTTAGACACGGTTCAAATGCTGGGGATACCAAGCAGAAAATATCTGGGCCAGGTAGTTAGACCTGAACCAATGGAGCAGATTGCAATGGCGGACCACATTGCTTAGTGCCATGTTGTCTACTTTTTTTTTTTTTTTTTTAATGTTGTCTACTTTTAAAGAAAATTTTAATGATAACTTCGTCGGGATGATTATTTGGTAAATAGTCCAGCTGCATAAGTTTAATTTCCTTCCAAACTTTTTTTTTCTTTGTCTTGGTGTGTAGTTCAGGCTGGCCTTGAACTCACTATGTAGCCCAGGCTGGCTGAAACTCACGGAGATCCTCCTGCCTCAGCCTCCCAAGTTCTGGGGTTATGGGCATGTTCAACCTTGCCTGGCTCCTTTCAAACATTTTTCAAAGGGAAGCTTTTCCAATTTCCTTAAGGCGCATGGAAGAATGGGGGTCATGGTGAAGTTTGCTCTTGGGTTGGGCTTCTGTGTTTGGGGACTGCTTGGGCAGTTACCCTCTCTAGGCGCTCTGCGTGGTCCAAAATCAGTTCTGGTTAACTCAGCTTCGATTGCCCAAATAAATAGGCACCCTCCAAGCACCTATATGCGGAGATGACACGTGACCCAAACGACGAGACAGTCAGGGCTAAAAGCCTTTCTGATTATTTCTGAACGAAAATGCACACCAGATCACGAAAGACAAAGTGGCGAGAGGGCGACTAATCATCAGCGTTACCCAGAAAATTGTGTGACTTCTGTGAGTTTAATCTCGGGGAAGCTCTGTCTCGATGCAAAATACAGCTTGGCGGGAGATTTCGCCGAGGTCCCCACTGGTGAGTTAGTTTGCATTGCAGCAGTTTTGTAGCAGATTATTTACCAAGGAGAGCGGGACCCGAAGGCCCCAGTGCCTAGCAGCGGGCGGTTTCTTCCGCCCGACGTCCCGGCCTTCGAATCCCCTTCCGGGTTCTCCCGGTTCGAAGGTCAGAGGACGCTTCCCTCTGCCGGCGGCGGCAAGGCAGAACTGGCAAGTAGGTGAGACTGCGTTGCCCTCTGGTGCCTGCCAACTCCAGAGAAAGAACTGGCGCTCAGCAGGCACGGTGCGGAGGGAAGTGGGGGCGGGGAGGACGGGGGGGAGGTGTCTCGCCCACGGCACCCCGGGAACCCCAGCCCGGGGGCCTCCTCCAGCGGGAGCCCCGTGACCTGGGATGGTGAAGAGGGCCTCCTCGAGGGGTGGGGCTGGGCCTTTGCCTTCGGGGACCAGTGGGGACAGCTGAGTGATGGCCACAGATACTCCTGTGCTGCCCTGTGACAGGCGGCCTTGGGGTGCTTTTGGCATGTTGGGGTACTATTCCCTGGGTGCTCACTGCGGGGAGGTGCAGACTCTGACCCTCGGAAGCCCCTGGAGAGGAGCAGATCCGCCGCTTCCGGTCTGAGGTCCACCTCTTCCGAGGAGGAGACCGGGGTTTCAACCCCCACGAGTCTGCCGCGCCGGCCCAAGTAGGGCAGGGCCTCCCAGTCCCTCACTCAGGCTGTGGGCAGCGGGTGTTGGACGACAGGGACGGGACAACCTCTGCCCTCTCTGAAGCCCCCGTTCCCAGCGCGGCCCCTGTCGCCCACGGCCGTGTTGCGCCCACCCTGGCTCGTTTGCCAGCCGCCTGGTTTAAGCGAGGGTCCCCTCCCAACGAGACTGTCCTGTCCCGGACACCCGTGCTGTGTCCTCCTGCCACAAACGGGAAAGGCTTCTGGAAACAAGCAAGGGAGCCTCAGTCAAAGAAGTTGATGGCAGCCTAGAGCAAAACGCAGGCAGCGTTTGGGGAGAAGCAGGAGGGGTTAGAGCGCTCCCTTGCTGGTCCAAGTAGAAGAGATAATGGAGCCCGGGGAAGGATCCTTGGGACCGCTGGGCTTTGGGGACGGGGACAGGACCAGGGGACCGGAATTTAGCTCAGTGGCACCGCGCCTGTCTCACAAGTGCAAGGTCCTGCATTCGATCCCTGGTACCAAAAAAAAAAAAAAATTAGAAGAACTAGAGAGAATTCGGGTTGTGGAAACTATGCAAGACTAGAATATGTAAGATAAATGTTTGGGGAAAAATAGAACCAACAAAATAATTTTCAAAGAAGCTAATTCATAGATTTGTAAATTACTTTAATTTGGCCTGTGTGTGACTGAAACAGAAGCAGGCATAATAATGGGAGCTTCCCAAGCTCTATTCTGTGGGCCGGCGGTGCCCGGAAATGGGATCCAGGATCCCGCGGGGAACTTCCTGTTTCCTCCCGGGTGAGACCCTTAGGCTAAGGAATGTGAACGCTGGGGTGGCTTTCGGGAAAGAAGCTGCAGAAGTCCCGAGTCCCACGCGGTTCTGAGTGTGTGCGCGCCCAGGGCCTGGGAGATGGTGTCGCCCTTTGCTCTTGAGGACAGTGGCTCCCCATCCACCTCACCCACTTCCCTTTTAAGGAAAGTGCTTACTTTATGCTGCTCCGCCTGGAAGCTCAGTGCTCTTTTCTAGAAAAAGACTCCCTGTGATCTCTAGGGAATTGAAGAGGGACAGCGTGTTCTAATGATTAGACTGATAAAAAAGATTTGTGCATGTCTGGCTGGTGTTGACTTTCGCTGGCTGCAAAAGTGGAAGTTGGGAAAATGGAAGCTGAAAGGCCAGCCCTTAGCGTATGGCGCGCACATCTCACGTGAAACAAAAGCAAACAGAACTTCAGTGCTGTGTTCAGTTGCTGTTGGTTTCTTTTCCCCAGGTATTAGGGATTAAGCCCAGGGCCTTCACACTGAGCTACGTCCAAAGCCCTTTTAAACTTTTCTTTTTTTAAATTCAGAGTCCAGGGCTTGAATTTACAATCCTCCTGCCTCAGCCTCCCAGAGTGTTGGGATTACAGGTGTGGTTTATAAGCTTGACTTCCGAACAGGGCCTTGGAAGATGGCCATGAGGGAAGAGCACTGGGGCAGCAGGTGAATCCTATAAGGCAGGGCTGTGGGTATCTGGGAAAGTTGAAGTCCATGGGCTGTCATTTTTCCTTTTTTTCCCCTCCTCTCTCAATAATGACCTAGTGAAATGTTTTTTTTTTTTAAACTTGGGATTGAATCCCAAGGCCTCCTGCATGCTAAGCAAGTGCTCTGCCATTGAGCTACATCTCCAACCCTTTTATTTATTATTTTGAGACAGGGTCTGGCTAAGTTGCTCAGGCCGGCCTCAAATTTGTGATCCTCCTGCCTCAGCTTCCCAGAGTGATGGGATTATAGTGTACACCACTGCACCTGGCAAGAAGAACATTTAAATCAGAAAACAGTAGATGATCCTATATGCTGGCCTTGTGCTCAGACTGGCCACAGGTGCCCTGCCTTCTCAGGCCTGGGCATGCAGGAGACCAGAGGGCCACTGGGTCAGACTGTGGACCTGCTCACACTTGCCTGGTATGGTCAGCGGTGAGAGTGTTGCTGTGAGATTTGCACGGGAAATGTGATGCGTGTGCAAGAGCTGCAGAAGCGAAGCCGGTCTAGGACCCAAGATCGGAGATTTACCCTGCTGCTGGTACAAGTAATGTCTTCTGTCGGTGAAGTGGTGGCGACCAGCGGGAGGTCCAGCAATGCAGATTTTAATCAGAAAATTTAATTTTGTATACAGTTCGCAGTTTGTGCACGGTGAGAAGTGTTTCTCACTGCATGGACTTTCAGGACTGGCTCTGAGGAAAAGGAGTTTCAATTTATCTCGCACCTTTCTCAGGAACAACCTCCGAAGCACTGCCTGGTGTCACTGGGCAGCTGCTGCAGGGCTTCAGGCGCCAGGCTTTCTTCACGATCCCCGGTTGTTTGGAGCCACCAGAGGCAGCCTCATTTCCTATGATCCGCCGGGAAGGTGGACGCCCAGGCGGCCAGGACCTGGGTGCCCTGTGCCCCGGCCTGTCCTTCCCGCCGGCTGACTGTTTCCCAGGTGACTGTGGAGTCAGCCGTTGTGGACATGGTGACCCAGGGCCCGGCCAGGGTCCTGCGAGCACAGGAGGTCACACAGCTGTTTCTGGGTGACCCAGAGATGCCAACCCTGAGCCAATTTGCTGGGCTTGGGCATTGGGTGGGTCTCAAGGGTGTGAGGCGGCTTTCTCTGTAGCAGAGGCAGGAAGATACGGTGAGGGCATCAGGCGTAGCCTGGGGAGGGCAGGTGGAGGCGGTCAGAGGGCGGAGGCGGGGGGGTCGTAGCGAGGAGGCGGAGTCAGAGGCCGAGCCCGGGCTCTGCAGGCGGAGCCTCCCTGGCTGGAGCGGGCGGGAATCCCTCCGGGCCTCCACGTGGAGGTAACAGCGGCTCCGAACCGCAGGTCTCCAGGGGCCTCCCGTCCGCCGGTTCCGCCTGGGCCTTCTCCACTTCTGGGAACAAGTGCCCTGCCGGCCCCCTCGTCTCCTAGCCGGGTGTGTGACAGAGCCCTGCGTGTGTCTCGGTCCCTCGGCCCACCCTCCCGGCCCAGCTGCTCATCACACGAGCTGTGCTCCTTGGGAGCCCCCGCCCTGCTCGGCCACCGCTGCACTCAGGGGACCCAGGCTGAGGTGGAGAAGGCTTGGACCTGGCTGGTGGAGGCCAGTGCGGCGTCAGCGACCACAGCATCTGTCCCAGCCGGGGCCACTGGGTGGCTTGCCACTGGCACAGAGCCTTGCTGCATCCTCAGAGGGGCCTTGTGTGTTTGCCTCGGTGCAATCTGAGGCTTAGAGAGGAGGAGGAACTCACCGGGTAGCTCAGGCCGCCAGCCTCGAGGCAGAGGCATCCGGCACAGGAGGGCAGAGCAGGCGGCTCCGCAGGGACGGCGGGCAATTTGGGAAGAGCCAGGTGCCCTGTGGCAGAGTGACCCCGCGGCCAGCTGGACACTGAGGTGTATTCGAGGACACTGCCCAGGTTGGCCTGGAACTTGTGGCAATCCTCCCACCTCAGCCTCCTGAGTGCTGAAATTCCAGGCACCCACCATGCTGGGCTGTCAAATTTTAAAATGTTAGCCAAGTGGCCGCTGCCCAGCCTGGAGCAGAAGTCCTGAACGCATCTGTGGTTCTGGGTTTCGGGATTTCATGGCTTCATGTGTCTTTTTCATTCTACAAATGCTCATTATTTTCCACAAATAGATAAGAACCAAACTCTCTTTTCCCATTGTGAACCTGAAGCCATGGCTTTGGCATGGGGTTGGTTACAATCCCATCAGAGGACAGTAACGAGGCAGGCACACAGAGAAAGCCAAGCAGTTATTGATGAAAGATTTATTTATTTCACATGATTTATATTTGTCACTGAATACTTACTGGGCATTATTCTGAGGATTTCTTGAACATTAATCCACTTCTCTTATTAACCCTGTGAAGTTGGTTCCAGTATTAACTCCATTTTACAAACTGGACACCTGAAACCCAGAAAGGTCAAGTAACTTGTCCAAGGTCACACAGCTTTGTGAACTTGAGCAGTTTGATGCCAGCACCATGTAATTAAGTATGGGTGTACATATTTCTGTTTCGTTTTGTGTGTGTTTTGAGACAGAATATCACTGTGTGACCCAGGCTGGCCTCAAACTCAGGGCAGTCCTCCTCCTCAGTCTCCCCGGGTGCTGAAATTCCAGGCATGTGCCACATGGTTAACATTTAAAAATTTGACAGCCAGGCATGGCTCACATGCCTGGAATCTCAGCACTCAGGAGGCTGAGGTGGGAGGATGGCCACAAGTTCGAGGCCAACCTGGGCTGCATAATGAGGCCAGTCTGAACTACATAGTGAGACACTGTTTGAAAAAAAAAAAAAGTAAAAAAAAAATATATATATAAAAAAAAGTGACATGATGGCTATTGTGCTTCAGTCCTTTTCCTACCGTTCTGTGGGCTAAAGTCAGGTTGCAAACAGTTCTTTCACTCGTGTTTTCCTTGCCAGGGCCATAGGTGGCCCGTGTTAATCGGGTCTGATACTTATAGTTAGAGAAAGCCTGTTAGGCCAGGAGCTGTGAGGGGAGCATGGGGCCCTCCCTGTGGGCAGTGGCTTTGCCCCTCATGCAATAGGAGAAGCTAGCAGCAGTGCTGGGGGCTGACAGCATGCACTGCATGCTCCTAAGCTCTACCTCGCTCAACCCTCGGGAGGTGGAATTTCTTTGCAATTTGCCTGGAGCTGAGCCTGGAAGCTGGAAGGATCCAGGAAGGGTTACAAAAGGCCAGGGAGCCCCAGCCCCCCTCTCGAGGCCCCGGTGTGTAAACAGAGAGCAGGGCCTGCCTAGAGGAGGGGTATTCGAGGGACAGTGGGCCCAGGCTCCCTCTCAGGATTTCTTTTTCTGTTTGTTTTATTCTTTGTTTTTTGGAGACAGGGTCTCACTATGTAGTCCAGGCTGGTCTTGAACTCATGTAGCCCAAGATAGCCTCAAAATCATGGACATCTTCCTGGCTCAGCCTCCCACATGCTGGTATTCCGGCCCAGGTATAGACCTCCTTGTAGGGAAGGAAAGAGCTCTTTCCTAGAACCCCCAGGGAGCAGGAAGCAGAGTGGGGGTGGAACTCGGTGACTATCCTGCTGCTCTGGTTCCTTTCTGCTATCCAGCCTGCTGGTCCCTCCTTTTCCAAAGGGGATCTTGGGACCCAAGTCTGGAGTCCTGGCAGCTGTGCGTTCCAGATCTTGCTTGCAGCTCTCTATGCAGGGTCTCTTAGGCCTTGTCATAAGCAAAATCAGTGCTGGTGGGGTACTCTGGGGGCTGTGGCTGGCAGACTGCAAGTTTGAGTCCTGCCCGGGCAGCTTAGTAAAACCCTGTCTCAAAATAGAAAATAAAGGGCTGGGGATATAGCTCAGTGAGAAGGCCTTAGACTGAATCCCCAGTACCAGAAAAAAAAAAAATTAGTAGATCTTAATATAATTAGCTTCAACTTGGTGTTTTAAAAATCAACAGATATTGCTGGGGATTTAGCGCAGTGGTTCTGCTGCCTGCTCCGCAAGCACAGGGACCTGAGTTCGATCCCTGGTACCAAAAAAATCAACAGATATTTAACAAAAAGTTTAGAAATTAAAAAAGTGAAAAAAAAGAAGAGAGAAAGGAAAATAGAAAGAAAGAAATCACCAGTTCCCTCATCATCCAAACGTCTGCTAGCATCTTGGTGTGTTTTCTTCTTTTGAGGCTGGTTGTTCATGTGTAGAGGGTCAGCAAAGCACTTTGCATGGTTGTTTACATGCATTAAGTCACTGCAATCGCCAACAACTGTATGAAGTAGGGACAGTTACTGTCCCCAGTTCACAAATAATGAAACCGAGGCCCCAGACATCAGTGCCTTATGCAAGGTCACTCAGCTAAGAAGTCTGAGAAGCAAGGAGCAGGCAGGGCGGCTCCAGACTCTGCACTTGCAGCTCCGGATCTGATTTTGAACTCACCTTTAGTACATATGCTGCCAAAAGCAAGCACTTGAACTCACCTTTATATTAAAAGCATTTTCTGCTTTTAATAGAGAATATCTGTAATCCCAGCACTTGCAAGGCTAAGGCAGGAGAATTGAGGCCAGCCTGAACTACACAGCGAGACCCTGTTTTATACCCTGCCCCCCAAATAAAGGATAATGAAGAGGATTGGAACCAAATAGGTGGGGAAACAGGGTAGGAAAACCTCAGCTGCCCACCTGCTTTCGTGTCCAATAGAATTACTGGGACTTTGGGTGCCTCCGGGGTCCCCTCCTGCTGGCCACTACCACGGTGACATCATGATCTCAGTAAATGTTTGCCAGAGAGCCAGGGAGTCTGCAGCGCATGCGCCTTCCCTCTCCTTGGAGAGAGAGCTAGTGCCAGAGTCCTTGCCCCTTAGCTTTCCCTTTGCAAAAAGCAAGTCTGCGAGTGTGATCCTAGGTCCCAGCCTTATTAGAGTAGTGGCCAACCAGAGGTCTTTAGCCCAAGGCACATCTTTGGGATCAAAGCTTCCTGATCTCTGGGGAGGTCCCTGGTCCCTGCATAGCAAAGGGAGCCTGATGGGCCTGGCCTGGGAGGCGGGTGCCAGGCCTGAGGCCTTGGTGAGAGCTTGGTGTTGGCCAAGGTGACCCGGAGTCCCCGGTAGTAGCATGGCTATCACCTTCGGGGACTGGGACTCAGCTAAGCTCTGCCTCAGCTTTTACAAAAGCTGCGCAGTGCACATCTCAAAGGTTCAAGTGCTTTGAAAACTGTGGCTGACACTGGGACGCGTTCTGCTTTTTCTGTATGTATTTTAAGTACAGATAAGACAAATTCCCAGAATGTTAGTCATGCAGCATGACAAAGGCCACCACAGAGGCTGAAGTTCGAAGTTTTACAGACAGCCCCTGGGCGGTCCAAGTGTGCCTGAAAATCGTAGGAGATGTTTGAAAACAATGTTTGTTCTGGCCTCTGTGGGTCAGTTGGGGCGGGCGGGGGGGCGGGGGGGAGTGTGTGACACCAGAAATCAGGGCAGTAGGGGAATCACTGAGCTCTTTCACTTGTAAAATCAATTCTCACGGCCCAACATGTCATTGTGGAAACATAGTTTAGTGTGGCAATAGCCAGGCATGGTGGCACACACCTGTAATCCTAGCACTCAGGAGGCTGAGGCAGGAGGATTGCCACAAGTTCCAGGGCAGTCTGAGTTTGGTAGTGAGTTCAAGGCCAGCCTGAACTGCATGGAGAGACCCTGCCTCAAAAAAAAAAAAGTTCTCAAGTCATGCTCCTTTTAATGCAGAAGTCAGATTTCATCTTTTGAGGTTATGTAGTTTTATGTAGTTATTTCTGTCTTTAATCTGCAAAATGAAGGTCAAAGTAGAGTATGATATAATTAGTTTTGGGTGGGGCCCTGGCATTGGTATCTATGAAAAGCCTACAAGATAATTTTTTTTTTTCTGTTTTGAGACAGAGTCTTGCTATGTTGCCCAGGCTGTCCTGGAATTCCTAGGTTTAAGCAATCCTCCTGCCTCAGCCTCCAGAGTGCTGGGATTACGGGTTTGTGCCTGTTCTGCCAGATAATTGCAATGTGCAGCCAGTGGTTTTTGCCACCAAAAAAACTGTGATTTTGATAATTTAAATTTTTAAATAAAAGTGAATAAGGAAATCAAATTCACTTTGCAAGCTAGGTGTGGTGGCACATACCTATAATCCCACTACTCAGGAGGCTGAGGCAGGAGGATCCTTGCAAGTTGGAGGCCAACCTGCTTTTCATAGCTAGTTCAAGGCCAGCCTGGAGTACATAGTGTCTCAAAAACAACAAAAAAAAGAGAAACAAAGATACTGAGTTTTTGCTATTCACTTGGGATGACAACTCCCCACATGTGTGTGTGTGTGTGTGTGTGTGTGTCGCGATGTGCCTCTACTGGGGGGGAGAGGAGCAGTGGACTTAATGAGGATCTTACAGAAACTCCGTGGACAGACAGTAGCAGGCGACAGCATGCTCTGGGTGAACAGGTGACATCCCAGTAGGAAACTCTCTTGCTAAGCACATCACCCCAGAACCATCTCCTTTTAAAATGCATTTCAGCTTGAGAGCTGGATTCTCCACACCCTTGCGGGACCCTGAACACTGTGTCCATGGCAAAGGGACCTGAGACCGACACCCACTGTGCATGAGCCCGGAAACTGCAAGACCCAAGTTTGGGATGTGGACCCAAAATACAAGTCCAAGAAGTAACACTGCCATCCAAAATGAGCATTTTCTAAAGATATTTATTTGAAAGTTTCAAAAAAAGCAGAGCTCCTGCCCCAGGGCTCCTGGGAGTATGTACAAAATACAATAATTAAATTAAATCCAGCAGTTAAAATTCCTCATAAAAAGAAAACGCTGAGTGCTTCCCAATGGGGAATGCTCGACTTAAAAGAAAGGTTTCACTCCGTGGCCTGAAGGTCAACAAACTGGGCTCTGCAGAGAATGGATAAAATTTCTTAAAGGGCTTCTTCGGTCTTTGTTTTGGGGAAAGAAAATAAAAGAGTAAAAAAGGACAAGTTTTGAAAATTCAAAAAATGAAGGTGCTGCCCTAAAATCATCAGGAGTTTTATAAACACCACACCGGAGGCTATGAAAACACACGCTCTTTCCCAAGCACTAATCGAATACATATGTGCTTGCAGGGGGAGGAAAGGCCGGAGGCTTTGAATAAACCTTTAAAACCTGTTCATTTCAGAGGCAGTGCTTGCAAATCCATGACTGTTGCCTGGCTACTTATTTTGAAAATGTTTACCTTAAATATTCTCATAAATATATTTCACAATTTGAAATTCCCTGGATGGCACATGACATTTTTTTAAAGCTTTTATGAAGCAAAATTATACCAATAATATTTTTGGGTCACATTCCAAAATGGAATGTTTATCATAATTTGAAAATATCAATTTTCATAAAATCATTTGACATTACTTTTCTAGTAATGTCCCTGCAAAAAGGAAAAAGAATAGGATAGAAATCAGATTTTTCAAGTTACATAGGAATAACTTTATGCCTTATTATATAAAATTTATATTTTATATTTATAGAAAGTTGAATTTTATCTTTTGATGAGACAGGGCCTCTATATATCCAGGCTGGCTTCGAATTTAGGGCAGTCCTCCTGCCTCAGCCTCCTGAGTGCTAGGATCACAGGAGTGTTTCACCATGCCCAGCTGCTGCAATAGGATCTTTTTTTTTTTTTTTTGCAATAGGATCTTAATGTGGGCTTTGCATTAAGACAACATGATCAGATGTAGGCCAATAGGAAAAGCAACTATGGCAGCAATATTTAACTTACTGAATAATTAGCAGCCTAGCTGACATTTCTGCTTTGATTCCCAGAGTGCATCCGCTGTTGTCTGGTCTCCAGCCTTTCCAGGAAAATGGGCATCATTCATATCCTGTGCCGAGTTCACAGGAAGTGAAGGATTTCGGTGTGTCCTGAAGCAGCTCAGAATTTAAGAAGCTAGATTTCCCTCTAATACATGGACAAAGAATGAGGGAAAAAATTGCACAGTTTTGTTGTTTCCTTTCCCCCAACATATTTGTTATTTGTGAAGGAGGAAAGGAAGAAAAGGTAAAATTGCAAGGAAAAGAACCAAGCATGGTGATGCACACCTGTGATTCCAGTTACTCTGGTGGCTGAGGCAGGAGGATGCCAAGTTTGAGGCCAGCCTGGGGAACTTAGCAAGACCCTGCCTTGGATAAATAAAAATAAAAAAGCTGAGGATGTGGCTCATTGATAGAGTGCTTGCCTAGTATGCTAGAGGCCCTGAGTTTATTTATCAATATTTTTTTATTTTTTGGTTTTTGAGACAGGATCTCGTTCTGTGTGTGGTGCAGGCTGGCCTCAAACTCCCAAGGATCCTCCTGCCTCAGCCTCCCCAGTGCTGGGATTACATGTGTGTGCCACCACACCTGGCTGAAGCCCGGGTTGAATCTCTAGCACTGCAAATACAAACAAAAGAGGGAAGAGGAGGCAGAGAGCAAACGGAGGGATGGGACTGAAGAAGGACGAAAGCAGCCTGGGAGGACACAGTTGCAGGGGTGAGATGGGGACCCAAGAGCAGGTGAAAGGCAGCCTGGCTCTCCGAGTCTGAGTCCCATGCTTCATACCTCCTGGGGGCTGCTTTCCTAGACAGCCATTCAGAGCCGCTCAGGCTAACCCTGGTCCCAGCTGCCTGGGAGGCTGAGGCAGGAGGATCGTCAGAGCTCAGGAGCTGGAGATCATCCTGGGCAAGGCCGGGAGACCCGGCCCAGTGCTGCCATTGGTCGGGCGCTTTCATTGTTCCAAAACACAGCTGGGAGCAACGTGGAACCACGAATCCAAGGTGCTCAGGTGCGGCTGTGTGGTTTGGTGGAGAAAAGGTGGAGACTTGAGTCATAGATTGGTTTTGCCAGCAGTGTGACCTTGAGCAAGTCCTCTAACTGGGCCAGTAGCCGCACAAATCCCAGAAGGCCGCACGCTTGTAGTTTTCTCTGGGAATTGCGCCCCCTTCAGTCAGGAGCTGGCACTACATAGTCCTTCTAGGGTTTTAATTTCTAGTCAAAGTCGGCCTGGGACAAAACAATCAGATAAGAGTTTGGGCTGGGGATTTAGCTCAGTGGTTAAGGCGCCTGCCTTGCAAGCGCAAGGTCCCAAGTTCGATCCCCAGTACCGCCCCCCCACCCCCAAAAAGAGTTTGTGGTCAGAACAGCCACGCAGCTAGGAGAATCCTAACAACAGCAGAGCCGCGAAGCTGCCCCGGGATGCTCGTGCTGCCGAATATGCCAGTTCCTCCCAGTGTTCTCCCGAGAAAGCAAATGAGAAAACGGGGTTCACGCCATAGACGTGTACTTTGAAGCCAGCGTTGCTGTGGCGAGATTGTTGTCCTCTCCTGCAGGTCAGGCTTAGTACCCGGATGGAAATCATTTGTCCTGTATTGCGTGCCCGCTGTGTGCCAAACACCATGCTTGTGCTTTTCAAAAATACTGCATTTATCTTTATTTCACATTGGTTTTTCAAAAAATTGTTTTTAAAAATCATGGTAAAATATACATAACATTTACCTTTTGTTTTGTTTGAGACAGGGTCTTACCATGTAGTTCAGGCTGGCCTTACATTCATGGTTATCCTCCTGCCTCAGCCTCCTGGGTGCTATTACAGACATATGCATCATGCCTGGCTTCAAAATTTATCATTTTAACAGTGTGTGTGTGTGTGTGTGTGTGTGTGCGCGCGCGTGCGCGTGTGTGCGCGCAGGGTGCCAAGGTTGGACGTCAGGGCCTCACATTTAGTAGGCAAGTGCTCCTTCTACCACTGAACTACACCCCCTGACCTATTTTAACCTTTTTTCCCCTTAATTTTGAGTGAGTGCCTTTAGTCGTGCCATCGTGGCTGCCTGGAGGTCCTGATTCGATTCGAAACGTTTCCCTTTCATGGTCATTTGGACTTTGGGGAAGAGCCAGAAGTCGCACGGATCTGGTGAATCGATCCAGTGGGTGGGGACACATCACCATGTTTTCTCGAAACACTATCTTTTTGTCACTCTCGAAGGAGGACTTCAGAGCTGCCTCCAAAAGTGGCCAGAATGCCAGGAGAAGTGGGTTCGAAGCAAGGCACAGTATTTTGAAGCCAGCTCATGGCAACGTGTCTTTTAATTTTTTTTTTTTTTTTTTAAGTTTAAACACACACTGCACGTTTTGCTCAGCCCTTGTGTCCTGCGTCCTGGGTCCTGATGTCCTGTCCACTCCTCCCTCAATGACCAGGCCCCTAGGGGGGGACGAGGCGGTGATGAAATGTGGGGAAGGGCCATGGTGAGGTTAGAGCAGCGGGCCGCATTGCCCTTGCGTCCGCGCTGGCCTGGAGCGGCCTGCTGAGCTCCCGGAAACCGTGGGGAACGGTGGGTCTCGGAGTTGGTGCCATGGTTTTCTGTCCTTCCCTTCCTGGACCCCGAAAGAGGCCCGCCGCCTGCTTTTTAGATATGAGGCCAGAAGCTGGGCCAAGAAGCTCCACAGAGGATGGGAAAGGGAATGTCTTTTTTCCTCCATTCTATTATGCATCTGAATAACGAAGGTCATTTGATTCATTGTTTCAAAACAAAACACGATATGGCCAAGCCAAGTATTTGGTATTTTGTAGGCCAAACATTCCAGGTTCTTTTCTCTGCATTATTCCCCATTAGTAGATATTTTTTAAACTGTTACTACATCGTGTAAGATGGAGTTTTTCAGTCTGTCAGCTGTAAAGAAAGAAAGCTTGTAAGTTCCTTCCAGACCCAAACCCTCACCTCAGGAACATGTCCTGTTTTTCTTTCTTTTTCTTTTTGTGTGCTACTGGGGTAGAACCTAAGGCCTTCATACTGAGCTACATTCCTAATCCTCTTTTATTCTTTATTTTGAGATGGGGTCTCCCTAAGTTGCTAAGTTGCCCTGGCTGGGCTCCACCTTTCCATCCTCCTTCCTCAGCCTTGAATGTGTGTGACCACAGGATGGTCCACCAACAGTGCTTGAGAATTCCCAGGTCAATAGGTGTAGGTGGAGGGGCAGGCAGAGAGGCAGTTTTTCTGCACCAAACTTTGTTCTGGCTTGGGGTTCAGCTTCTACTCTGCAGTCTGCCTCTGTTAAATCTACTCTGGCCAAGCAGGATGGTTCTTGAACAAGACATCATGTGGGAGAAAGACAGCGTGGCTTGGCCGGCCCCTGCCCAGAGCCTAAGCAGCTTTCCCGTTCTGTGTGTGTGTGTGTGTATGTGTGTGTGTGTTTTAAGATAGGTCTTGCTATGTAGTCTCAAAATCATTGCGATCTTCCTGCCTCAGCCTCCTGAGTGCTAGGATTGCAGGTCTTCGGCACCAGCCCAGCTCCAGTTCTCTGTATGGCCTTGGATCATGGGGGCTGCCCGCAAGCCTGACAGGGTGTGCGGAGCTCTGGGAAGGGGCAACCTCACCCCCTACCCCATCCCCGCCTGGCTGCTACCAGCCAAGGAGGAGGGACAAGGAGATGAAAGAGGTGAAAAACTCCAAAGCTAAGCTCCGGGTTTTCCAAGAGGTTTCAAATTCTTCATTCAAACCGCTCTAGTGTTTTCATAGCTGTAGCCAACAGCACTGGGACTTCTTTTTGTTTTAACATTTGACGTTACTTTACAGCTTTGTGCCTCCCTAGACTTCCACAAAGGCATTTTAACTTTAAAAGAAAAGCTCACTGGGCCAGTCCTATGCCGTTCCCAGGAGCAGTCTGGGATCCATTTGGCCCAACAGGTGTTTGTTGAGTGACTAAACGAATGAAGCGATTCCCTGGGATACCTTTCACTCTCGGCGAAGTTTTTCTTCTCTCTTTAATAAGCTGGGATGACTGTGGACGTCTTCTCTCTGAATTGCAGGGGAAATCGGCAAAGTTGATTGAATGGTGCTTGGGAAACTTAACCATAAAGTTCCCTGAAATAAATGTCCCTTTTTCTCTTGCTTCAAAGGGTGTGTTTGGGTAACGTGAGCAACCCTCTGCCTGACTGGGAAGCCGGGGGACCGGGACCGGGACCGTGCCCCCTCCTCGGTCCAGCTAGCGAGCGGCTCCTGGCCGGGCAGATCCGGCCCGGATCCAGGCCGGGCCAGCCGCGCGCTGGCGTTTTCGGACGCGGTCACCGCGCGGCCGAGCGGCGACTCCGGGCCGGGCACCTGGGGCGGCCCGGGGCCCACGTAGGTGTCGCCTGCGCGCAGGGTGCGCGGGGCCCGGGAGGACGTTATTGTTACACTGTAACGAGTCTGATTAACGCGCTCCTGACACTTTCTCTTAGTTTCTCGGGCTCCTAGCAACAGCGCACAAAGGCGAGCGATTGTGCCGGGCTCCGCGGGAACGCGGCGGCTTTGATCTGCCACAGTCGCAGCCGGGCCGCGTGACGGGGCGGCGGGGTCTGGGCGGCCGGGCTCCCCCGCCCCGGAGCGCCGCTCCACGCTCGCACTCGCCGGCGCCGTCCCTGGGTCCCCGCGTCCCCGCTTCCCTGGCCGCGCGGGCTCTGCCTCGCCGGGCCCCTCCCGTCGGAAGCAGCGAGAACAAACCCCGTGGATCACTGAGAACGGGAAGAATCTAAAAGGGAGGCCGCAGATCCCCAGTCCCGGAGACTTGTTCGAAACGCACTTTCTGCATCTGAAACTGGGTCGCATCACAGCAAAAGGCGCTGGGGAGACCTCGGGTCTCCTGAGGGTGGCTTTTCTGTAAGGCGCGCCGCCAAATAATTACTAGGATTTAAACAAACCGACACCAAAGACAGCAGAAAACACCGGACTAAGAACAGTAAACAGCTGCCGGGCCCCGGCCCCAGCAGTTAGGGATGGAACAGTAACTCGCTTTGCGCGCCCGTCGGTCGCTCTTCTTTTTAGCTACTTCCTGTCCCGGTCCCGCTTAAAACAGCGCGGGAAGAAAGACTGAGACTCAGGCCTTAACATTTAAATGCAGGGTCGGGTAATTGCGTCTCCCCTTGGCTCTGTGAAGCCCTGGAGGGGAGAGGGGCCGGTGGCTGACGCTGAGGTCGCCGTCCGAGCCCCGCCGTCGCAGGCCTCCCCAGCATTCATATGCAAAGGTCTTGATGGAAATTTTATAACCGGTTTTGTGCCGTCGATTACTTTCCTAATACTAGAGAACAATAAATACATAAAAACGGAAGATTTAGGTGGCAAGGTAAATGGAAATGCTAAAGGCAGGATACCTTTCAAATAAAAAAGCCTCAAAGTCCCCAAAGAGTAAAGTCAGCTTCCGGAACTCCAGCACAGCTATTGGGGGCCGAGGTGGTTCGTGATAATAATGACACCTCTATCTTGCAGACGGGACAGCCGCATAGTTGTCCTATTGACCCGGCAGAATAGGCCCGGCAAGCGGCGACTTTCAAATTCACTAGCAGAGGCCGTGAAGTCTTCATTCTGCGGGGCCTCGGGTCCGCATCCTGCCCCCAGAGGACAGGAGGTGAGGACGGGGCAGCACAGGCACATCGGAAAGGAAAGTGCCCGCTTCTGCTGGGTGGACGGCAGCCCCGCTCCATAAAACATGACTGTATTGATATAATCCTCTATACCTTAAAATGAGGTTGTCACAGACTGTCATTAAGACCTCAGTAAAACAATGAAGACATTATTGGACATCCCCCCTCCTCGGGCAAGGTATTAGGGGAATAAAGCAATCTACACCACACGGGTCCTATTGAGATTAATGAAAAAATTATGCAAAAAAACTCAATTTCATTTTCCCGCGACGAGGCTTTGCATACATACAGTCCATCTTGCCTTGCACCTGATGATTTATTAAACTAATCTATGGTGATTGCCCTGATGTTCTCGACTCAATCTTGTCCAGGCTCATTTTCTAAGTAATTGTTTCTCATTAGTTCTGATAATGTTTTAATAGTGTTACCCATAATTTAGCCCCCAAGAATTAATAACAAGGGGGTGATCTGGAGAAATGGCTTGTGATGAGCTACACAAACTATAAACAGGTATGGTTTTTAATTAATCTGATTAGCAGCGAGGTCCTCTTCTCGCCCTCCCTCCCTGCCACCCCAGCACCCAGAGATGTGGGCAGGGCCAGGGGGACACCTTCCATGTCCTGCACCTCCTGCCCTGGAGCTCCGTCTGCCCAGGTCTGAGGGACATGGGCTGTGGCTAATGACTCTCTCCTGGGACCCTCGTTAGGGTCTCCGCTGGTCCCAGGCTCACGGTCCTACCACAGTCAGGACACTGGGTTCTCAGGAGGATCAGTGCGTTGCCTGGGAGACTGAGTGAGGTGGCTTTGTTTGAACCAAGTCCAGTTTGGGACCAGGGCATGGTGAGGTGTCTGACTTGATGGGAAGCAAGGAGCCCGTGGGCCCAAGGCTTGTGGGGCAGGGGACCAGGTTGCTTCTCCTGTGGTCCCAACACCCTGTACTTTCCTCTTGGGGGCTCCCTGTGGGGCCATCCCTGAGGGTAGGGGTCCCTGGCTTGAGGAGGCCACCTGTGTGGGATGGGGGCTGCCTGCATCACTAGGGTGGACACCAGAATGTGTGCCCTTCCCTCCTCTCACGCCAAAGGCTGCCTGTGACTCCTCTTGGCACGTCCTGGACCATCCTCCTGCTCCTGGCTCTGAGCATCCTCCTGTCCTTTGTTCTGAGCAGAAACTGCTCAGATCAGGACACGCCTGTTGTCATGACTCCCAGCAGTCCCCCAGGCCTGGACCGCAAGGCCATGGTGGCCACTGGTCACCTCTGAGGTTGTTGAGATGCTGTCCCCCCTGCCATTCCCTGAAGGGGGGTGCGGGTGGCTCCCACCACCTTTCCAGAAACTCTGGGGCAGCACAGGATGACTCAGGTGAGGGGATGACACCCTAAGGAGGGCCGGGAGGCTGCTCGGAAAGGGGGCCCAGCTCAGCTCGGGAGCTGTCTCCACGAGTCCCCTGTTTGGGAATATTAGTTGGTGTCTCAAGAACGTGTGTCGCCGGAGGAGTTCCTTGAGGAGTCCAGTGGACAGGAGTTCCCCTTTCTGCCCTGGTGGCGACATCTCCACACTTGGTCTTGGTGTCACGATGTCGTTGCTTGTGACCAGACTTCACTCTGCTCACCTCTCCAGAGGCTTCTTGTGGGGAAGAGGAGACCCCTGGTTGGGGCCCACGCTTGGGGCCATGGAGGGAACACACCAAGGGGGGGTAGGAGGAGGTGAAAAAAATGAAACTGAAGAAACAACTGTTTTCTATTTACAAATTTAAATAAACAGAACAGCCTTCCCTGCGGTGTTTGTCTAAGAGTAGCAGTGTCGCTGCTGTGTAGGTCGTGAAAAGGTTGATGTAGAGTTTAAAACTTCCCATTCTGTTAATTTCTTAAAGAACAGTCGTCCAGAGTCTCAACACAAAAGCTCATGATTTAATGAGGAACAGAAACAAAATCTCTGATTGTTGGTGTTTCAAACTTCATTGGCGTCTTCTGGCATGCAGGAGCTGATCCTCCTCAGCTTCAATACCCTTTAGCCTTCAATATAAGAGTACGTGCTGAATAGGGAACAATGGCCGGTTGTTATGTTTATTTACCCTTACTACAAGCTGGGTTAACCTCTTCAAAACAGCTTTACTAAGCCCGTTAACCACACCACCCATCTGACCTGTAGCAGCATCTCTAATGTGATGCAAATCTCACAGGGGGCCATGCGCACCAGCCCTGGCTTTGTGTCGTTGGAGACACTACAAGTTTATGGCCGAGGGAGCCCTGTCCCTGCCATGCATTTGCAGGGAAAATGGCCTCAATGGCGAACAGTTAAACTGGGAAAAGAAAGGGCAGAATGGATGGTCTTGTGTTTCTGCACATTTCTTTTTTAATTGCCGGTAACTGTTGACCCAAAGCATTCACCCCATGAATGCTTTCGGGCTCACTGTCCAGCACTTGGAGGACAGAGATGGTGCAGCTGGGGGATGGGGGTTAACAGTAATCAGTTTGGGAAGTTTATTTTTAGCAGGTAGCTTTACAAGCCAACATCGTGCTCCATAATGTTTTCTGTGCTGTCTCTGTTGTTTTAGAGGACTGCTAGTGACACACACAAAACCCTTTAATTTTACTCCTTTTTTTTTTTTTGGTACTGGGGATCGAACTCAGGTCTTTGCTCTTGCAAGGCAGGCAGGGGAACCACTGAGCTAAATCCCCGTCCAAAACCCTGCACTTGCTTAAAATCATCTGTGATGCTGGGCGTACAGATGGGTAACGTGGCAAGCACTTCCCAACACGAGGAGGCAGAGGGAGTCTGTATATTTGACAGATCAGCCTCAGGGAACCCTAGCTTCTTCCCACCTTCTTCCCTCCTTCCATGATTTTATCTCCCTGTGAAATCCTAAGTCCATATTTGTAATGCATTAATAACAATAAGATCATAAACTTAAGGGCGCCAAGGAAGAAAGCTCAATTTCAGAGGAATAACTTGGCCATAAGACAACAACAACTGCCCCATAAATGCATTGGAGCCCCAGTCTGGCATGCTAGCAAGTTGCCCGAGTGTACATCTGGCCTTAAGCAATCCACTGTATATGTTCAGCCCACCTGATGAGCCTCATTTAACAGATCACTTCTCCTTGATGGCTGTGGCAAGCGTAACAATGTTCTGGGCCTGCTTCAGTAACGGCATGTCGATCATACTCCCTTGGAAAGTAAAGGCTCCCTGGAAAACACAGAACACAAACTCCTGAAAGAACACTTGGAATTACTGGCTCCCTTTCTGCACACACTTGTGCAATAAGAACGTGTTTAGATTCCACCTGAATTACACTGACTTTCCCACCCAACTTTTGAGAAAGCCAAAGTAAAGTGCAGGGGAAGGATTTCCTTTTTCTTCCTAAGGAGGAGGGGGAAAAAAAACCTTTCAGCATTTTAATGGAGAGGAAAAATATATCAGATGCAAAATATGGGAAACTGTTCATTTAACTCTTGAAATCAAGCAGAAAACAACCTTGGAAGGAAAATTTCAATAGTTCCATTCTATGGTTTTTGAAATATTGCATAAGACTTTAAAAGCAGTAATA
>NW_004624793.1:11261298-11286997 GCF_000247695.1 Heterocephalus glaber
TTTTTTTGGTACTGGGGATCAAACTCGGGACCTTGTGCTTGCAAGGCAGAAGCCGGAACCACTGAGCTAAATCCCCAGCCCTGCCATTTCTAATTCTTCATCAAATTTCTTTTTGAAACTAGGGATCTTGTTTAAATTATTTTTTATTTTTAAAAGTAAGAGACATGTGGAATAAGCCAAATGTCTAAATATTTTTATTTAAAGTATTCTGTGTCAAATTTAAATTGCTATTGCCTCTGAGAAGCACAGACAACGAATGCCATTCATTGCAGTGTGCAGTTAGACCAATTATGCTAAATTTCTAGGCTTATTCTTCCTTTGAAAAGCAGATATAAAATAAGTTAGAATGAATTAAAAGATATTTTTAAAGATTTACTAAAATATTGGTGCTTATTTTTTTCAGTACTAGGGATCTAACCCAGGGGCACTCTACTACTGATCTACATCCTTAGCCTTTTAAATTTTTAAACATTTTTCACTTTGAAACAAAGTTTTGCCAAGTTCCTCAAGTGGGACTTGAACTTATAACCCTCCTGCCTCAGCCTCGTTCAGTGCTGAGATTACAGGTTTGCACCACTGTACCTAGATATGATGTCCCCCCCCCCGTTAGGAATTAAACCCAGGGCCTTTGCACTGGGCTCCATCCTCAACTCTTAAAAAAGTGTTTTGTTTTTTTTTAAATTTTGAGGGCAGGGGCCAGGAATTTAGCTCAGTGGTTTTGCTGCCTGCTTCGAAAGTGCAAGGACCTGAGTTCGATCCCCATACCAAAATAATAATAATAATAATAAAATAAAATAAATTTTGAGGCAGGGTATTGCTAAGTTTCCTAGGCTGGGCTTGAACCTTGGATCCTCCTGCCTTATTCTCCCACAGTTCTGGGATTACAGGGGTGCACTATCACACCTGGTGTGCTGATGCATTTCTAAAAGGACAACAGATGATCAACAACTAATAAAAGTTTTCTTTCAAATTTTCTAGAAAGCAGCAAAACGTCAGTATCATATACACTGTTAAAAGTGGATCCAATAATTCCTTTTCAGCATTGCTAGAAATTTTGAAACCAGCTAGATGGACAATACTCACTCTAGCTTCTTGTACCTCATTCTGTCCAAGATGCTGAGGGAGGTATGTGGCACAACAGAGAAAATTCTCTAGAGTAACGGGGAGAAATCGCCCCATTTTTTCACGGTGAAGAAAAGAGAGGATTGTAGAAATGCCTGATTGATATTTTAATAAAATTCCATTTGCCAGCTTTTCGTATTAAAGGGAGGATGAGATTCGGTAATAAATACGACAACGACGAAAGGGAAGGGGTGCTGTCACCTCCTCTGGAGTAAGGAGTTCATAGGAGCAGAGGGACGGTGGGGTGCGGAGAGGGGGTGCAGAGCCCGAGAGGGGAGGCAGCTCCGGGGAGGGGAGGAGGGACGGAGACGCGCGTGGACTGGACGTAGCTACAGAGGAGGGAGAACTGGAGGAAGAGAGGAGAGGAGCAGGTGCCAGGCGGAAGCATCCCTTCCTGCCCTCACCTGCGCCCTGCGCTCAGAACCGGAAGCCAGGCCAGGTGTAGCCACGGGCAGAGCTGGGTGCGGTGACACTGGGGGTGCGACCTTTGAGTGAGATCGAAGTCAGCTCTGGGCTTCATGTGCCTCCTTGCCACGGGTTCTCTGCTCAGGCTGACGGTTTCCAGGCTACGTTGGGAGACTGGATGGATGGGAGGAGAGGGAATGGGGTCTGTGGTGGGCAGGGCCGACCCAGGAGGCCTCGGGGGACAGGGTGGGTGGACAGGAGACGGGCAGGGTGGCAGAGGGAGCGACATTTTGATCGTTATGGAATATTTTAAGGCTCTGTCCAGGTTTAGTCATGAGCACGGGTATTCATAGTAACCCAGCTGGAACCATATTTATGCTAACTATGTCCATATCCTTTCTTTGCTTTTTTTTTTTTAACCAACGGGGCCCTGCATTCTGGTCACAACTCTGTCACCACCTTGGCCCTGAGTGACCATGGGCAACTTCCAGATCCTTATTGGATTTCTGTCATCAACCGGAAGGAGCTGATAAGACAGTTTCTGAGATTTAATCCAGATCAAAGAATATTTTTTTAAAATAAAAAAGGAATGGAAAACTTCTGAAAAATATAAACCAGAAAAAATATTTTGATTAAAGTAGATTTTAAGATGATTTTAGGATGAAAGAAACAACTTAAAAAGTTATCAGATTTCACCTACATAAAAATTCTCTTCTCCTCTAATACTGACCCAGCCACTTAACACTAAAAACCCCAGAAACTAGGATATGATCAGCACTAGCATTTAATTGCCTTGTTTCAAAACTTGCAGTTTTGTGTTAATCAAACCAATCATAAAGTCACCATTGGCAGACTCTTGGCTTTTCTAAGAATTAGCTTTTTTGAAGTCAAAATTATTGCATATAGTTTTGAAAAGAGTAAATGAACAAGGGCATATGGGGTGGGGGGTAGCAATTATTAGGATTCTCCAAAGTGGAGTTCTGTCGTTTCACCTTTCATTTTCCCCAGAAATTGCCTGGTTCTGATTTTGAGTGTTCCTGCTCACAAATAAAGGGGGAGAGGCTGTGGGTGGTGGGGTGGGAGGATACATTGTCATCTATTAGTGGAATCAACCCTTTCAGTTGACAAAGACAACAACCAAATCTTTAGATGGTTTATTTGATCTGCGTGAAAGAGTGGCAGTAGGATTTCTGGCACTTGAATAAGCGGAAACAATATTTTTGGCTAGAGAGACTTGTCTGAGTTCTCTGAGGGAGCCTTCGAGAGGCCATCTGGACGGAACAGTATTTCTTTTGTAAGGCCCTGCATTTGGCAACAAAAATGAAAGGTGTGCGAGCCGCAATCAGATACCTTCAAAAATAATTTGCCTTCATATTTGGGAGGGGGGATTTATGACTGTTTGTAATTTTCTACTTTCTGTTTTCTTTCCTTATTAAGGGACAAGTTCCTAATTTATGATCCAAGACAGGATGTGCTTATACTGTTAGCCCAGTAATTTGCACCATTGTTCTCTCATGAGTGAAATTTCAAATGTTTCTGTTATGTGTGATATTTACAATTGTTATGTCAGGTAGTGACTTTGTGTCTGGCCCTTGTAATTGTTAACTGAACCTAGATTTTAAAGATGAAACATTTCGCCTTCCTTGGTCTTTAGCCAGCTTGTGAAGCTATGACAAATGAAAAATACTGAAGAAGTCAAAAGAAATCTTCCACCCAAATAAAGCACTTACAGCAATGATATGAATAAAACAGAATACTTGTTAGAAAACTGAAAATAAAGCAAAGACATGTTTGTAGCCAGATATTGCAGAAATAGGAATATTCTAGCAGAATACCTTTAAACATCTATCACTTTTTTTTGCTATTCACATTTTTTGAGTAGAGTTGCCATTTAGAAAGAAATGCCAAATTCTGATAGTAAGATTTCCTATGACTAGTAATCATTTTTAAAAGAAGCTGTCTCCTTTAGCTGTCATTTTTGTCTAATAAATGAATAAGAAGAAAATTTAGTTCATAATATAGATGTGAAAAAATACACATTATCAAATACACTTGAAAATACATGTATATTGCATTAACATGTAAGCTATATGTACTCATTTCTATACAAATTATAGTTGCTACTGATACCAATTTTGACTAATTATTTGCTAGAGAAGCTTTTATTTTAATTATCCAGTTTTAACACTGTATAAAGTTCTTAGTTGATAAAAAAAGAACTGTTAAAAATCATGTTTCTTTAGTAAGTCAATACTAAATGGAGTTCTGAATGGAGAATTTTCACGTATTATTGCAATTACCATTAGTATGAAAATATAACATCAAAAATGAAATAAACTTCTTAGAAATTCCTTTATAAATTTAAAACAAACCACATGGGAATGGTTCATTCTGGCTAAAGTATTTTACCCAATAATTTGAAGCTAGAATAATTAATGACATGTGGGTTATATCCCCAAATACATTTTTCTGGAAGGATGGGAGAATCAATTTGATTAAAATTAGGGTTGGATACGTCACAACTTTGTCAGCTAAATTAAAACTATTTTGGTTTCTGGGAATTAAAATGGCAGAGATTATGTAGAGAGTTTATGCTTTTCTGAGAGATTATAATAGGAGAAAGAAACCTGAAGTCCCTGATATGAGCCTGTTGCATGCATTCTTAGTACTGGGGACCACTGTGGCAGGCAGAATTCTTTAGCCTGAAAATCTCTGAACTAAAACAGTGCCACCATAAATACCAGTGCCTGCCAAACAGTGAGAAATTACATGAGTTATTATTATTTTAATATAAAGTGTTCTTTTCTTTGTGAGACATCAAACTTTATTTCCATAGAACTTCTAATTAAAATAAAATAAAATTTTGGATTATCAAAGACTGAACCCCAAGAATTTATCTGCTCATGATCTGATTCCCATGATTTTTGTTCTTTGGAGAGGGAAGACAGGAAGAAAATGTGAGACTAAGTTTTGAACAATAGCAACAACAAAACAACTATTATTATTATTACTATTACTACCACTACTATAGAAAACACAAATGACCAGCACTAAGGATGAACTTTAGGGGCCTGGGATTTAGCTCAGTGGGTTCGCCGCCTGCTGCGCAAGCGCAAGGACCCGAGTTCGATCCCTGGTACAAAAAAAAAAAAAAAAAGGATGAACTTTAGCTATGTCTTTGGTCTTTGGGTAGAATTTGAGATAGAAGCAGAAGAAAGCAAAGATACACAGTTTTGCCTTCTGGGGTCATTTCTACTTAAAAACACAACTTGGGTGACATTTTCATGGCACAGGGTGGGTCTCTTAGAAATGTATGAGTGTCTCATTGGGACACCAGCCATCAGTTTCCCATGTTTGAGAGGCATCTGGTCTGGACAAAGTATTTGAGGGTTCAATGTTTTAATCACATGTGATTCACATGTGAAATAAAACAGATTAGATGTTTGTCGGAGGCAATATCTTTCACCAGCTAAGCAGCCTATTTATATGAAATCTTTGCAAACAGAACTCACACTATTTAAAACCCCAAGAACTCTTCATGACCCAGAGTCACCTACCCGCAGGCCCAATTTTTGTGACCAGCCAGTTTATAGGTAAAGTGAAAGAAACATGCTAACTGGATAAAATAACCATAGGTCCCTACTGGAAGCCCTATTACTCGAATCATTTAAACCTAGCTGGACAAAGCACCAGGAGAATTTGCTGTAGGAAACAAACTTCCAAGAACGGGCCAGGGAAGAAATGACCTAACAGTCTCTCCTCTGCTCTAGTTTCTATGGTTGTGTGTTGGGAAAAGCTGTCCCGCTACACTGCTGTGAAAGCTTCTGCCCCAACAAGGGACATCTCTTATTTAAAACACAAAAAACAATGAACAGCTCAGAATCTAACATTAAAGTTGCCCTCATCAACAGGCAGGGGCAACTTTGGGACAATTTTCCTTAGGAACAGTATTTTCTAGGCACAGTGGGAAAAGGTTGTTTTCCTCATTCATGAACTTACATGCCAGGAAAAGCACGTTTCTGGTTGGAGTTTTGTTTGCTGGCTGCTGAAATTTAGGGTGACCTCTCCCATAGCCTAACTGTTTACCATGCCAGGTGGCGGCCCCTGATGCTATCCAACGCCAGACCCCGTTGGGACAGCTCATGGGGACAATGCGAGCCTAGACTGGAACTGTGCTGTCTGTCATCTAAATGGAGCTTGGGCTGCCTCAGTTTCCTGTCTCAATAGAATGTGTTTATCGCACACAGACCCTCAGCTGGCATAGGCACATAAAGCATTTAGTGTGTGTGTCTGCAGGCAGGTGTGTGAGAGAGGGGAGTGGAGGGGTTTGCATGTAGGAATGAGAGTCCATGCACCTCTCGCTAGATAAATATCTATGTCTGTTCATGCAAGATTGTGATTTTTGGGTTAAGATAGAGAAATTGACACAGAATACACTGTCAGTTTGAAAATATTTTTCTATGAAATGCATTATTTTTCTGATGGCCACTGTGGATGTGAAATGAAATATGCTATTTATCATGAAATTGGTACATGTCCAAATTGGGTGTTTCCAAAGTAACATACATACTCTGCTTTGGGATATTAACTGTGAGTTTATGCAAAGATGAGCTCCTCTGTGTGTGTGTGTGTGTGTGTGTGTGTGTGTGTGTGTAGTGTGTGTGTGAACATGCATGCATGGGCAGGGTTGAAGGCAGATGTCCATAGGGAATGACCCACTTAATAATAATATTACCTACTTTTGCAAGGCTTAGGATTTTCAGGTGTTCTTGTTGCCAGAGACAGTGCAAGGGACATTCCTCGCATGCATCTCACAAGATTGTCACAGTTTCACTCCTGAAAACCAGGTTTTTTTCATCTTTTTTTTTTTTTCTGGCAAGGGAGACTGTTTAACATTTAGATCCTTAATAATTTTTCCATATTCTTTCTTTCCGAAGTAATTTGCATTGAAAGCACGGAAACTTCATCCCTTATGGAAGTCACAGGCTGAGTTTGGAGATTACCTCTGGCATAGATTTATAAATGTAACTTTCCTATCCTCTTGAAAAGAGGCAAGCGGTATTATTGCAAATAACCTTTAAGATAATTAACTGACAATGCTGCAACTAGCATAAAATCTTCCTTCAGGCGACACCTAATTTAAGTGTTACTGGCACAAAGTGGAGACAGATTGTGCATTACCACTGCAATATTTACATAGCAGAAACCCACGGAGCAGGAAACGGGCTCAATGACGCACTAAATTAGGAACAACCATACTCCAGTGTTAATTTGCTTTCCATTCGATCCAAATCGCAGGACCAGAAATTGGTGCAAACACACATACAACCTCCTACTCTTAAATGACTAAACCGAAGGAGATTTTTGTACTTTTCCCCCCGAAATTAAAATAACTTGAAATTTATTTCTTTTCTCCACAAGAACCATTTGGTCAAACTGTGTTTATTTCATTACAACTTGCTCTCACTTTGATCTAAAATTATTTTCATATGAATGCTGCATTGAAGTCTGTAGAGGAAAAACTAAACAGACTTCTATTTTCTCTAAGGCTGCCAAGATATTTTATGGAAAGAATAAAACGAGAGATTTGAGAAGCTGTTAGTGAAATATTTAGGGACGGGGAAGGGTGAATCTACCTTCAGATGATGAATCTGGTGTCTGCTCCACTCTTCACACTCCCCACCAAATACAATGAGTTTTCCTAAAACCATTCACACATATTTTTAAAAATTCTTCCGCACAGTATTTTAAACACCAGTTCCAGCCAAGGCAAAACATAACAAAACATTTGGAAACAAAACATTTACCTTTCCTAATTGCTGATGCTCTTTAAAGGCAGCAATCAGTTCTTCCGCCCACTGGATTTTGTCGGGGGCAGGGGTGAACAGCTCCTGGACCACGGCTATTTGGTTCGGGTGGATTACCTGCTTACCTACAAGACATGAATATCACCAGAACCTTGTACCACTGACAGATGTTAAGACAAGATGTGTCCACACAAAAGGTTCCTGAATGTCCCCCAGACGGTGTGCTAAATAACGAGTTTAGAACTTTTTTGAAGACAAAAGAAAACAACAAAAAAATCCCAAACCTGTCATCAGGCAGGCTTTTCCAGAATAGCATGTAAGAACAGGTACAATAATGGAAGGCATTGTGAGGGCCACTTCAGAGCAGCTACCTCTCAGTTTTAGTTACAGGTGGATGCCAAGGCAGCTCACTGAATGTTAAAGGATGATGTCCACAAATTACAGCGATTATCTTGAGTTAAAGGAAAATTAAATTCAATGAGAATTCTTTCAAATTTTCTAAGTTCTCTTTTGCTTATTATGAGGGAGGACACCACATTCCATGGTTTCCTGTAGGAATGGCATGTCAGTTTGCATAGGGCTTGTGGCAGGTGTTATGGCTATATTAATGTCAAATGGTATCTTATAATGAATGATACATGTCTTTAAAATGTGTCATTTCTCATCCCTAACAGAAAATTGAATTTCAATAAAAATAGTATATTCAGTACAGTAAAATAGAAGGCAGATTTTGAACAATACGACCTCTAGATTATTCTAATTTTTTAAAATAAAAAATTACAGAAAATTTCTCTAGCCTCAAAATATCCAGATTTCCCCTTTATGCTTATAGAACGAAGACTGGCTATTTTCTCCTTCACAGCAACTTACACATCCCAGAAGAAATATTACTTCTATAGAAATATCTAAAAAATACTTGTGATTTGCTTTGAAGTTTAAGGATTTTAAACAAAAACATCATACAAACATAAGAGTCAAGGGGTTCTGTGAAATCATATTGTCATTAGGAAAATAATTTGTCAATCAGGGAAGTTTGGAATCTAGTCAGGTCATTAATAAAATGCAACATAATTTAATGTTGTTACAATAATGATGAGATTATATTTTATTACATGATAAGGTTATGGATATAATTTGGTTCCTTAAAAATGAATATACACTTAATGGGCATTTACTCTGTATATGTGTTGGTATATCAATTAGCTTTTCATTTGAAATAGCTGTTTTAACATTTAGTCAGTACAGACTACATGCTGGATGTTTTATAAAATGCCAAATGTTAAAACGTTACTGTCATTATTTTGTCCAATAAAAAGGAACAATGTTTTTTAAAAAATGTTTTAGTGTTTCATGAGAGGAATGTAAGTGGCTAAATAAAACATCTTTGCTTTTTTGTGGCACAATTAAAACACCTTCATGTTGCTATTTCCTTCTTATCTGTTGGCATGCTAATTATACATTAAAAATCTATATAAGTAAAGATTAAATTATTTGAAGAATAATTTCTAGAAACATAACATGAATGATGTCAAACAAGAGCTCTTTCAAATAGTAGGTATTTAATATTTAAGTAATCTAATAGTTACAATATTGTTAATAAGGCTGTCAGTTCTATCAGTCATTTGCTACTAACTGTTAGTCTTGAATTTCATAATTTATGTACATAATTTCCACTGATGTGTAAAAAGCCAAGTTTCATGGAAAACTCTTGACTGAGGCACTACAATTTGAGGAGCAAACAGAAACTCCTGAAAATATTGTGAAATCTTTAATGGGTCTCAAGTACTTGTATTTTGGTAGTGAGGCTAATTTTAAGATGTGTGAGATTTTAGAAATCCATGTACATTCATACATGAGGATCTTGGGCTGGGGATTTAGCTCAGTGGTTCCACCGCCTGCCTCACAAGCACAAGGACCTGAGTTCGATCCCTGGTACAAAAAAAAAAAAAAAATACATGAGGATCTCTTTTGTAGCCTTCGTCTACATCCCAACAACTGTATAACAGGCTTGCATGCCATGTGGGAACAGAGCAAATATTTTATCCGGAAGAGTTATTATTGACAAGTTACTGAGAGGGTGCAAAATTGGACAACATTAAAATTTATGGCCATGAAATCCTTTTTACAGTACCACTTGGTATATCTTGCTTTAAATCAATACCTGTCAAGTCTTTTAGGTAACTGTATGATGGTGTCATTTTTGTCTTCTACAAAAGGCTGCGAAAAAGAAGAAAACCTATAGTGCTTCATACTTATAATCTTTCTTCTCAGCATGTAGTACTGGAGTAACTGTAATGACTAAGTCAGCTGGTAAAGCTTTATCCCTAGATTTAGTTTGGGTGTCTTTTTATTAAAAAAAAACTCTCAAAGTTAATGGCTATTTATACAGCCAATGCATTGATTTAAAATCAATCAATATGGATCGTGACACTATGAAATAATGACTGCAGAAAAGAAACCATAGCGTACAGTTGGTATATGACTAACTTTTAAACATGACTTATTAAGAAAAACTATATATATTTAAAAGCACAGAATATCTTTATAGCCCAGATTGAGTCTTCCTTACCAGTACCTATTACAGATAACACAGTGCCAGCCCTGGATTCTAACTCTTTCACCTGCTTCAGATAGATATTTCAGAATTGGGTCACAGTATTTATTCCTTCCTCCCTCCCTTCCTTTATTCTTTTGCTTCTTTTCCTTTCTTTCCTCCTTTCTTGTGTGAGGCCCAAGGTATGGCAATTAAATGCCAATTAGTACAAATAGAGAGTGGTCTAAAATACTCAGTAAAAGAGCATTTTAAAATATTATAAATAATCTAACTTTTAATTACCTTTGATTAGTATGCAGAAATATAAGTGGGACAACAAAGACCTTCTCTGTGAAAAAAAAAAAACACGCAAAATGGCCTTGGAGTGTGGCCCATGTCTGCGGCCACGTTCCCGGGAGTGCACTCTGGGCACGGTGCTCCAGTGGCTCCCGTGCCCCGCCTCCGTTTCTCTGCGATTTAATGCTCCCCGTGTGGAGAAACAATAGTGCCAGGTCCATAAGTTCCTCGTGCTGAGTTGGGCACAGTCTAGAAATTTAAACCTGATTTGAAATCACTTGTCTCCTGCGATTGAATTGGGGACCAATTTAATTCAGTCCTCTGTCTTGGGGACCCCCTCAAGCTCCCTTCGAAGCTCTGGGGCAAACACAACTCCAGAGGAAGATGAGGAAACCTATACCCAAGGCTGGGGATGCAGGCCAGGGCTTTCTCTTTTTTATTGAATTAGTTCGCATTTCGGAGCAACATCTGGCTGCCTGGCAGCCAGAGCCACACATTTTCGGCCAACAACATCGGGGTCTATTAGATAGATTTCATGGAGCTTTTCTCTAACTGTCCCATTTGGGGCACAACCTGGCCCGGTCATGGAAGAGGCAGGTTACAAGCTCAGGCCTGGGGAGGAGGCAGAGGGAGGGGCGCCTTTCTTTGCCAGTCACTTAAATGTAGGGAACATTCACTTAATGATAGTTTGTAGCACTGAAAAAATATTTCTCTGTAACAGACCACATTTTTTTTTAAATTTTAAAAATCAGGGGCTTAGTTTACTTTAGTTCTTTATCTTAAACACAGAGAAAGCAAATGTCAGAGCTTTAATTCTAACAACCTTAATGTTGATAATACAGCTTTTTCCTTTTTGTGGTATTGGGAAGGAAACCCAGGGTCACTATGTCACTGAGTGACATCCTCAGTCCTTCTTATTTTTTAATTTTTAATTTTGAGACTCTTGCTAAGTTGTCCAGGCTGGCTTAGAACTTGTGATCCTCCTGCCTCAGCCTCCCAAGTGGTTGGGATTATAGGTGTGTGCCACTGTGCCTGGCTATTATATTGCTTTCTAAATCTTTCAATTTTATTTCAGGTTAAAGCATCACCCATTAAGATACCATTTATGGGGCCAGGGATTTAGCTCAGTGGTTTCGCCGCCTGCCTTGCAAGGGCAAAGGCCCAAGTTCGATCCCTGGTACCAAAAGAAAAAAAAAAAAAAAGATACCGTTTATGTTTGAGGGCACTGTTCTTTTAGTAACCCTTAACGAGATACAATTCCCAAAGATCTATAATAGGGATAGCACAGTGCTTGTTTTCACCTTATTATTTGAGTATATTTCTAGTATAAATATTCTTGGAACTTTCAGTGTGAAAACAAATAAGAATAAAAGAACACATGGTATTTTCTGTGATTGCTGGTTGTGTGTGTATATATTCACATGTGTGTTTATGCACAGGAAATTATTGTGGTTTTTCAAAAAATAGATTTCTGCTGCAAAAAAACACTCCAATTTTTGATTGCTCCCCTGGCCCACGGGGAGCAGAGTGAGGGGACCAGCCAATCGTCAGCTGCCTGCCTATGCCCCAGGCCGAGCTCAGAGGGACCTGCTGCTCCTATTGCCAGCCGATGCCGTGTCGCCAGCTCACTTACTGGGAGGTAGGAGAGGCTTGAAGTGGCAGAAGAACAAAAAACTAGTTCTGAGTAAAAAACAAATTATAGAAGGACATCAGCAATTGTTTTTCAGAAATAAATGAACATGTTGGGTATTTTAAGAAAATTTTCATCCACGCATGGACCCAACTTTTTATGGCAATTCACTCCAAAACACTCCTGTAAAAGCAGCTTCCCTCGGATCAGCCAAAACTGTACTAAAATTCTTAAGAGGACAGGAGGAAAAAGGCAATGAATATAAAGAAAAAATAAAACAAGGGTTTGCTTTTTGATTTGCAGAGCCAAAGAAAACGCTGACAATTGATTTGGCAGGTGGTTTATGCTCTTGGCCTTTTCATGTTGGAGGTTGTGGAATAATTACAAGTGATCGCTGAGGACATGAGAAATGTATTTCCTGGCTAAATTTCTATTTTTCCAGAGCACTTGCTAATCTAGATGCAGCTTCTAAGACATCATCAGAATCCTACCAGTGAAGCCCATGGCGGCGGCTTCTCTCGACTGTCTACGCAGCCCATCTTCGTCCCGGAAGTCAATGTACACCAGATCTATGGCTTGTAGGCCAAAGGCCTTGGCCACGATGACAATCTTTTGTCGGGCGTAGACAATGTCCTGGGTGTCTTTACTACTTGTTGCGCCTGAAAATGGGATGTGGACACAAAAAGAGGCTTTAACTCTGGAAACCAAACCCAGACATTTCTTATAAAAATTCAGTTTGTAAAGACATCTATGTCTCCCTGGGAATTGCTCCTCAACAAAATAATATTTCTTCAAATAGAAAGGAAGAGTGGGTGTGGGCAGGCGGTGTTAAATCTCATGTGTCTATTTCCCTGGTAGGGCATCTTCCAACACAGTCACTTCTGCAGGCATCGAGGAGAGGCCCCTCCTCCTTTCAGGAGGCGGAATCAGGGTCCCAGGGACTCCTGATAGATTTTCTCCTTCTTGTCATCACTCCCAAGTGTCAGCCCAAAGATGGCTCCACAAAAAGTGGCCAGGAAGCTGCGAGGGGAAGCGGCCACCTCTCACTCTGGGCATAGAACGGCAGGTGCCGGCCTGGGCCCATTGTGCTGGGTGTGCGACCCCTGTCCTGACTGAGGTTCTGCATCAAACATCTGGCTGGGGCACTCAGGAAATGAGACAGACACTCATTTTGGGAGAGGCACAAAGTGTCAATCTGCCTGCGTAGTCCGCTGAACTGTCGGCCACACGGAAGTCTCCAGCAAAGACTGCTATTAAAATCAATTCCTTTCTTCAGCCTGGAGGGACGAGGAGGTGTCACTTTTTATACTTGGATGATGCCTGACACTCACTGCTCAGGGAAAGCGTCTCCAGGTCCCGTGGCCTTGGCCCTCAAGGTCTCCAGTTACACAGAGGCCAGGGCCGAAGGGACAGAAAAAATTGGTGAAAACTGGTGGTGTCCCAGTAAATATTTAATGAGAAGAATTCTGGAACATATTTTAAGATAAATTTTAGACTTGTCTTAAATGATATTTACATACTACAGTTATGTAGAAAACAATTCACTGAGGCCAATGTAAAATTGCCTGAAATTTGTTTTAGAATCCTAGGCAGCCCCCAGATTGATATGAAGACAAAATATCTAAGTTATTGGAAGATTTTTGGCATAATAAATTTATTAGGAGCCAACTAGATGCCATATATTCGTAAACATACCTGAAGCTGCAACAGGCTTTTTATTAGTTATTTTATTAATGAGCAGAAATAATAATGCAGTGTTCTGGAAGCAGGACAGCTATGAGGAGCCCTAAATGATCAGGAAGTGGTGTCCATGCCATTGTTATGAACAGACATTTGCATGGTTGGTAAAGAAACATTGTTATGCAAATATCCATTTGTGAGGTGCAAAGAAAAATTACACACACACACACACAGAGGGAGAGAACGAGAGAGAAAGGTCTTCGACACCTATGCTGGCTCGAAAATCTTCTCCTCCAAAAACGACTGCATCTAGGAAAAGACCCACTTGAGGCCCAATCTTAAGGGCTTCTTCACACACTGCCTGCAAAAAGCAGAGGAGAACCAGGTCTTACAGAAACGTTCAAAGCAGAGAAGGAGCCGGGCTCCTCAATCAGCAGGGAGACCCGACTCCCAGCCTAAAACTGCAGCCCAAATTTAACCCTTCCCAAAGGCGTTTAACACCATCCAAAATAAGCACTCTGTAGATATCTGCTTTGCTCAGGGGATTATAGTAATACCCATTGCTACACAGTAATATAGTTATAATGTTCAAATTGTAAGTCACCCAACTTCTAGAGAAATTTCAAGTTAACTCATTTTGATTGTACTAGAAGTTATTTATATTTTTCCAAATTTGTTTTTGCTTTAAGAGGTTCTTAAATAATAAACATAAAACCATGGGCAAGAAGGAAAGAATTTTAAAATCAAACTAATTTGATTATTTGCATTAGGATCAAGTAAATGGTCTCAGGATTAAAGGCATTTGATACAAAACCTATAGCTTCAGAGGGGAAAATAAAAATGCAACAAGTCCTCCACGGTGGTTTAATAAAGCAACTTTGACATCTCTGAATGAAACTGAAGATTAATAACATTCACTATAGACAGGACTGGGAATCTTGAAAGGTGGGGATGTAAACTGCTAATACACATGTAGGTGGAAAAGAAATGAGGAACCAGTAGGGACACTGTTGATTAATTTCAGGCATTGCCAGGGCCCCTTAGTACATTATAGAATAAAAAGGCGAAACAGTGCTTAAAATTAAATCACTGTATGAATCTGGTTGCTTCGAAGGGATGTGTTGTCGATCCCATTCCGAGGGTTCTAGGGTGGGCTGGAGGAATTTGTGGTTATTTGTGTAAATGAGCTGATCACGAGGTGAGGCTTGAAACAGCCCCCCCAGACATTTGCACTCAGCCCCTCCTGCACAATCCCACAGGTCTCAAAGTTTTCTCTCCAGCATCTGCTCACACAGTCTCTCCCCAGCCCAGGTCAACTATCTTTTTCCTTTGTTTTTAGTAATCTCTTTCTCTTGCCCTCTGCGGGAGAAGAAGAAAAAAGAGGGCTAGAAACTCTGTGGAGGGGGCACCGGGGTGCTAAGTTGCTATCACAGGCCAGGGCGATTGAGAGGCATATTTGGAAAACAAAATATAAATGCCCACGAAAAAAGGGAACAAAAACAGGCCAGCGATGGGTCTGGCAAGGCAGGTAGCTGAGGGCCCCACAAAATGGTTGAAAACACTTGACTTGGCCAATTCCCCTGAATGTATACTTAAAAATACTTTTAGTTCTAATGTGCCAAAGTAAAATAGTAGACTGTCGATTATTTGTGTACACGAACTTAGAAACAATAATCTCATCTGCTACAGTCTGGATGCCTTGCTTACAAGGAGGTGAGAAAAGGTCTCCATGAAAAGGCTACTGATAGAAAAAGAACAATTCAAAGTTAACTCATAAGGGTAACAGAATTAATTTCCCATGTACATTTAATCTATAAATGTAATCATCCAAAGCATATATTTACACGGTGATTATTTAATTAAAGTTATTAGAGATATGTAAATATTTCGTTTAAATCTTTAGGACTGGGAAGCTTTTCCTTTCTATTTAACCTATTTCTTTGTTTTCTAAGATGCTGACAACCTGGTTTTTGGACTATTACAGATAACAGATGGTGCTCAAGGTTTACCTTGCTGGTAAATCTTTCCTTAAAAATATTTTAAATAGATGTTAAAATCGAAAGCAAAGGTTCTCTTTTGGTGATAAATAAAATACTAACTTATGTATCCAATGTTATGGTTTTCTTACCTTAAAATTGAGCAAACCCATTGCGGTTTCCACAAAAGGGATTAAATTCATTGGTTGTTCGAGTTTTCGGCCTTTTAAGTGGAATGAAAATTTGCCCGCAAACTAAAATCAAAAGTGTCATAGGTGATTAGTGGGAGAAAAAAAAAGAAAAGAAAAGAAAAGAAAAAGGTACAATCCCTGAAATGTAGGCGCAGAAGTAGTAGAGTATTTGAGTCTTTGGCCTGAGGAAGTAATATCCCAGCCTCCTTCATCCACACAAAGGAATTAAAAAAAGAAAAAAGAAAATGAAAAGAAAAAAGGTTACAAAGTTACCACCAAACTAAACAGTAAAACCCCAAGCATTACAATTTCTTTTTTCACCTAAAGAGCAATTTGAGGCCTAGGAGTCAGGCTGGAAGGAGAGATTCCTGGGTTTAAATGCTTCTCGTGAAAACATATTTACTGGAGACCTCTGGCCCTCTGCGTTAAATGCAAATGTGGGCCCTTAAAACAATGCGGTCCTGCTCTACCTGCGGCTCTGTTTTTGTTCCGTGCCCAGCACTGACATCGCCGGAACTGTTCCGCAGCCTTCTACGTGGAATCCATAT
The DNA here is from genome assembly GCF_000247695.1 of Heterocephalus glaber. Next base: position 11,277,488 of record NW_004624793.1, read on the forward strand.
TATTCATTATAGCATCATTACCCTTTGTTCGGGTGGTTTTTCTCCATAATTTTTTAGCTTACCTAGGAAGACCTTAAAAAGGAAGTTTAATTCTTTGAAGACCAAAGCTCGCCAATTTTTTCCATGAGACCAGTTCACAGCTAGCTCTGGCTGCCAGTGGGGTAGCCCAAATTCCAAAATCTATCATCTGGAAACATACAAAAGCTCTGGCCCAGATTCCCCCCACCCCCCCTTCAAAAGGGGGGAAAAACTCCCCACAATCTAAATTGTAAATCTATTATGTCTATCTAGATCTAATAAGATGTGGAGAGATTAAAAAAAAAAAGAAACACAGGTGTGATAAAGATATTTTTGTAAATAAAGATGAAAACATAAATATATCCATTTTAAATTTAAGGGATATTCAGCCATTAATGGATATCAAAGGAAAAGGGAATTTTAATCATCTCTCCATTCAGTCTCAGTTGGGTAAATCATATCTAAGAGATTTGCATAAATATAAACCATCAAAGACTTTTCATCTTCAAAGGGGGTTTCAAGACCCTATAAGCTTTGTACTGTAATCATCACAGGTCACCACCCTGCAGGAATAAGGCTGCTATGGCAACATAAAAAAACTAATGCTTAAGGCTTAGCATAATATTCTGACTAATAGAAAGGAAACTCATTTTAAAAGCTGGCAGCCTATTTACCAGAAGCGGGATTAGAGGTGTTATTTCCCCTTTTAGCTGCCCCTCCTCGGCTGCAAATCCCCCCCCCCTTAAAAAAAATCTAATCACTGGGATCTTTAAAAAGCTTTTGAGCAATTTGCAGTAACTTTACAATTAGGCTAAAATAAATCACAGCTTTCAGTAATGAAGGACGGTTCCCCTTGCTCCTTGCCCTCCCTGCCTCAGGCAGCCTCACCTCCGTAACTTTCAAGGCAAGGGTTAACTCAGCCAGGACGAGAGAAGCCGCAGTGCAGTGCGAGGGGACAGAGCCCTGTGGCCTTCGACGCGGAGGGAGAGGAAACATAATTTAGGTCACAATTATGCTAGAAAGCAGGTGCTGAAATATTAGTGGTTTTTTGGTGTTGACTATGTAGATTTTCTTTTTTCATTAAAAAAAAAAGAGAGAAAACTTGCAAAAGCCACTTGCCCTGTTCTCTGTGATAATTCTTCTAACTACAAAAATTGTAAAGTTTACAACTGGGCAAAGCCTTTAAAAGATTCACCCTGTTCTTAGCAAGTAAAATCTCGAATGTTCTTTATTTTTAAACCAGTAGGGGCATTTAAAAAATTAAATATGGCAGCCCCTCTGCCCTCTCCCCCCTCCCACTCTTTCTTAAAAAATTGCATTAAGTACTAACACAAAAGGTAACTAGTGGAGAAGTTTCAATTAATTTTTTTCAAAAGGAGACGATTAAATGTTTCCGGCCTGGTAAAGTGTTCATTTCAGCGAGGTGGAGGGAGCTGGGGTGGGGGGAGGAAAAGAAGGGGGAGAAATTACAAAGAGATTGGGGAGGAGATGAAGTAGCGAGGCTCAGCAATTCTTTCAATTCCAGTGCACACCCAATAGTGTGTTGGAAGAATGCACACTGTTCGGGATTTGTGGGAGAATTGTCCCGCGACAAAAGAGGCAGAGCTACGCTTGTTATAGTCCAATAAGCTGTGCCAGTCAAACAAGAACCCACACTAGCGACAAAAGGCGAGCAAGAGATTCTCACACAAAAGGAAACAAGTAAGCCCATCTTTGAGTTGTGCATCAGGCTCTGGGTTTTACGCTTCGCATAAATACAAATGGAGAGGAAAAAATAAACAGCCCCAAAGACTTTCTGTGAACTAGAAGTGCTGCTTCAATTCCAGCGCGCTCCCGGGCATCCGAGGAGGCTGGGCTGGGTCCCCTCTATGATAAAGGGTGATGCCGGAGATAAGCGGGCATCACCGGTGAGACCTGACAGGGACGGTGACTTCTGTCCACTTCCATCAACCTAAGACATGTCCCAGAGGAGTCAGAGCCCTCAAGACCCTAACACGCTCCCACGGAACCTCCCAGTTTTCAGGGTGACCTTGGAGAGAACCTCAGTTTAGTAATAAGTACTGGCCCTTCCCTACAGGTCTTTAAGAAGAGCCCAACACAGAGCTGCCCAACAGAGACACAAGGGCATCTGTAAGTATGACTTTAAATTTTCTTTTCTTGTTTTTTTTGAGATGAGGTCTTGCTATATAATCCAGGCTGGCCTTGAACTCACAGCAATCCTCCTGCTTCAGCTTCTCAAGTGCTGGGATTACAGGCATGTGCCACCATGCCCTGCTTTTAATTTTAAAATTCCTAATAGCTATGGGTGGTCAAAGAGTTAAAGAGACAGATCCAGTTAATTTTCATAATATCTTGTATTCCACCTAGTAGATCCAAAATATTATTTCAATGAGCAATCAATGTAAAAATTACCGAGGTGGTTCATACTCACATTCTTCTCCCCTCACCAAGTCTTCAAAATCAGGTGTGCATTTTACACTTGTAGCACATTCCGTTCTCACGGGCCACCTTTTTTTTTTTGGTCCTGGGGATGGAACTTGGAACTTTGTGCTTGTGAGGAAGGCAGCCAAATCACTGAGCTAAATCCCTGGCCCTCAAGGACCACATTTCAAGTGCACAGTAGCCCCATGTGGCAGATGGCCCCTGTGTCGCACACAATAGGTCCAAGCTATTCAGATTTAGTAAGCAGGCGAGCAGTTTTATTAGTATTATAACCACTCAGTGTTTTGCTGTGATTGCATCTAGACCCTTCGAGATAATATTTGTTGTTGTTATTGTTTTTATTTATTTATTTTTTTCTTTTTAAAAATATTTTTGGTACTGGGGATCGAACTCGGGACCTTGTGCTTGTGAGGCAGGCGGCGGAACAACTGAGCTAAATCCCTGGCCTATTGTTTTCATTTTTTGAGACAGGGTCTCACTACTGAGTTCAGGCTAACCTTGAACACATTAGGTAGCCCAGGCTGCCTTGGAGATCCTTCTGCCTCAGCCTCCCAAGTGCTAGGATTACAGGTATGTGCCACCACTCTTGGCCTTGAGATAACACTTTGAACCCTCTGCTCACTCGCCCTGACAACAAACACAGCCAGCTCTCGAATCTCATAGCTTCCGCCCTGAAGTAGCAAAATAAAATGGTATTTCATTCAACAGAGACCTGCAGAATAATAGCAACCCCTAAATAAATTTATCCCCCCCATACTGTTTCACAGTTAAAACAATGATAGTATAATTGGGCCTATTTCAAAAGCTTTCTTAAGTAATTTGATGTGCCAGCCACTTTACATTTCACGTTTTTATTGGCTGAAAAGTCTGTCCTGAAACTCAAACACACCTGTCAGCAATTTAAAAAGGACGTACTAGAGAGCTGTTCAGGAAATAATATCTTTGCTAATTAAAACCACCAGTTAAAAGCTTCCTGTGTATTCATCTAGCTGCCCCCAGAGGTGACCTTTTTGTCCCTTACTTTGGCTCAGTTTTTCATACACAGCTCATGTCCTCAGCGGCCTATGATGACTTCAGTGTGGCTCAGCAAAGGCTGTGTACGTCATGGCTCTTCTGGGTGGAAACCTTGGCCTGGGCCCGGGAGCGGGGGTAGGAGCAGGGACAGAGGGCTGGCTCCTATCCAGGGACTGTTCTAGGGCGCTTCGGGGAGGCTGATTTGTCCAAGCCTCAAATCCCATCAGGGAGCAGAAGCATCATTTCAAAAGTAGAGCTGTTCCCTGGTATACTTGGGAAAAGCCAGTTACTAGGAGGAGGGAAGGGTTGCTTGCGCTCAGTCTTCTGTCGCTGTTCCCTTCCTCTCTGCTCTTTGTATGAATTTTCCCTTTCCAAATCAAGGGAATGGTGGTGCATGGCTGGAATCCTAGCACTCTAAGAGGCTGAGGCAGGAGGATGGTAAGTTCTAGTCCCTCCTGGGCAACTTAGCAATACCATGTCTCACAACAAACAATCAAAAAGTTGGAATGAAGACCATGGGTTCAATCTCCAGTACTGGAAAAAACCACCAACCCAAATCAAAACCCAAGGGTACCCAGTCCTTCTTTCTGCTGTTACACTGGCCAGCTGACCTGAGTCTCAGAGCAAAGCATTCTACTCACCCACTGGATTTCTTCAGGACTTTCCACCTTGGGGAGCATCAGGCTGGAAGGGAGCACCCGGGACTGCAGAACAGCTGCCAGGTCTTCCTCGGCCAGGCCGCTGGACACCGAGCTGACTCGCACACACTTTTCAGCTGGGCCCAGATCAAAGTCTTCAAGAGTTTTTACTATTTTCAATCGAGCTTCATTCTGTAAGTGTTGATAAAAATGGACTTCTAAGTTTAGTTTGATTATGAAGAGGAACAGAAGTGAACTTTTCAAGGATTCAGAGTCTCGACACCATTATTAGATCTCAAATTTCCTGTCTATCATAAAAGTGATATTTGAAAAGTCACCCAATCTGGCAGATGAACCTCTGATTTCTAGACTTCATTCGAGGTGGCTTTCTCATGGTTGAGATCTACCACGACACAGCCATGGCATCCTGCTCGTCACTACTCCTTTCCAAGTGGGAAGGCACAATAGGCAATTATTTATTGATCGGGCATTAACTAAGTTCTTTAACTGGAATGTTCTCATTTAATAAATATAAGACATCTGGATCATGGCGGGCTCATCTGTCAGCCTATTCACATTTGGGGGGTAAAAAATAAAGATTTCTTTTTCCTTTTCTCCATGTATATGTTTTTTTACTCACTTGTTTTATTTTTTGCAACTGAGTTGCATCTTGACATTCAATTAAGAAGGAGCTCGCAGGAATGTGACACTCCACATTACAAGAAAATGTCCCACTTATTCAGGTGGATGGCAACAACAGTACCAGGGAATCCCTTTGTGAAATACTTAGCAAATACATTTTTTTCCCCTTTGATTTGACAGACTTTGCTCCACAGTTAAGAAAAGCTGAAAGGTTGAAATTCTGCTTCAGTATTTGAATTATCCCATGAAAAACCATATGAGTCCAAATATGCTCTTTATTGGGGTTGGGTTGGGGAGAATGAAGGTGGAATGGAGGACAGAAAGGTGCCCTGAGAGGGGATTGGTGTCAGGAGAAAGAAAGCACCGGGAGCCATCACTTCCTGCCAATTTCAGTTTCAAAACCGAATTCCTCCCACTGCCAACAGCCCTCCACAAATTCGCATTGTCAGAGCAAATGCTTATCAAAAGTAGTTTCATGTGGGAAGGGTTTTTATGGCACTAATAAAACTTTAAAGCTGCTCACTGCTGAGGAGTGGTTTTTTTTTTTAAGTTTTAACACTATACTGACGTTTCAATAGCAATGATTATCTAGGAAAATAGCAAACCAAAGAAGGGACAAGAAAGCATTATGTAAGCCAATATGGAGTCTCAGTCCAATGCAGGAGACAAGCCAGGACGGGAGAGTTAAACCAGACGGATGTAGGTCTACGACCTACTTCCAAATGTGGTCTGAGTTAAGTGGTGTGTGTGAGGAAACAGTAGCTCAGAGTTGTCAGGTCAGATGGAAACATTACCTAGGACCAGTGCAGGGCATCTCTGTGGAATTCTGATTTGTAGCACTCTGGCCACCAATAATTAGGCCAAGCTTAGACAAAAGCAAGAGGGAGCTTGTGCTACCGAAAGTCAGGAGTGTAACAACCAACAGTGTGCTTCTACATCACACCTTTGGCCACTCCACCACTATAAAGCTCCTCATCCATGTGTTCTACCAACACTCGTTACAGCCGCTGGATGGGAATCCAGGAAAGCGAAGGCAAACGTTAGCTCAGCGTCATGGGTGCCAGGCCCTCTCGAGCTGCAGGAGAAAAGCTTCATGCTCTCTCTGGTAGCATGGGCCATCAGATCCATGGCCTGGGAGACCCAGACAGCTATCAACCCTGGATCTCTCCACTTTGCAAACATTCTAACTTCCAAGTTCTCTTTCAGCAGCAAGTCAGCCTTAGCCAGGCGTGGTGGTGCACGCCTATAATCCCAGCAGTCTGAGAGGCTGAGGCAGGAGGATCACAAACTCAAGCCCATCCTGGCAATTTAAGTGACTCGGTAAGAATCTGTCTCAAAATTAGATAGACAGATAGGCAGATGGCTGGGGATGTAGCTCAGACTGAAGGCCTGGGGTTCATTTTCCAGTACCACACTCATAGAAAAACAAAAACAAAAAAGTCAGCCTTGCAAAGGGTCTATTAAGACAGAGTAAATGGAAAATAGAAGGGAACTCAGAAGACCAGCGAGGCTGAGACGCCCCCTGAAGCTGGAGTGACTGGATTGTCATCTCCCCTCTGCTGTAATCTGCTGTGTGCTCAGCAGCACACGCTCCCTGGCAACACCAGCTTCCTAAATTGTTAATGCTGGTGTCACACAGCATCTGACCTCTGAGCTGTTTTTCTGTTTCCCTTGGATGTGAACGGGACTGTTTGTTCAAAGCTCGTGTTCTAGTCCTGTTTGTGAATTTTATCTTGAGTCAGATCGCCATGGTTTCGGCACATTCCGGTTTACTTAAGAAAATTCAGCCCTTGTGAAATTGGCTGCAAATGAAGTCCCTAACTCCAATTTTGGGCATAATCTGATTAGTACTTTTCATGTTATAATGAGCAGTGAATGCTCAGCATTTTATTGGGCTTTTTAATTTTGGCTCAGAATTAAAGCCAAGCTCTTTCCACTTCATCCTTCTGCACCTTTCCAAAAGAAGACAATGGCTTTGGAGGTACATTGCCACGAGATGCCCTTGTTCATGGGCTGTTGCTTGTTTTGATTTACATAAACCAAGTGTGCATCCGTCTGGTCTGGATCCCAAAATACCCAACAACTTCATGAATTTACACCAACCGACAGGCACGTCGGTTCTTTTTCCCTTTTTGGTATTTTAATGGTGAAACATGTTGCTGTGCTAGCAAACACACCCATGCCATCTGTTGGTCTGAAATGAATGAAGGCAGTTTCTAAGAACCAGTAAGTTCAGCGTCCGGTGTTCGGTGAGAGTCACAGTCTACCCAGTTGCGAAAAGCAGGAAGTTCTGTTCCTTCCATCTTCTCCCTCTCGCTCTGTGCCCACCATCATGCCTGCTTTCTCGTCTCCATCTTTTCACCCCCATGTTTCCCTTGTCTGTTTCTCTGGCCCATCCCAGCAGAGGCGCCATCTCTCAGACGACTCTCGGGGTGACCTGCTGGGGCCTCGGGGAGGGACAAGCCTCCTGGGGACAGAGGAAAAGGAAGTAAAGAAGCCACTGGAGGAAGACCTTTGGGGGATCTCGAATCCTGGAAGCAAGGTGGGTTGTTCCCACTGAGGGTGGGAGGGGACTGTGTTCTCAAGGCCACGCTGCAGGGCAGCCTGTGGAAGCGTCCTCACTGTGGAATGAACTTGCCCCCCTGAGATCCGACAAGCTGGAAAAGACAGAGTAATGGAATTAGGGCCTTTATCCATAGTTCCAGGAGAGCTCTGAAGAGACGAATTGCCGTCGTCCGTGCTGCATTGGGTTTGAGCCCAGACTTTGCGGAGGTCTCAGAGATGGTTGGCAGAGCTCAGGATCTTCTAAGAATGATTCTAAAACATGGTGTTCCCAAAGTTCCCGCACCCGATCGATATTTCGTGCCATGGGCTGTCGGTGCAGTGGACCGAGAGCTAATAAACTTGTCCTTATCCATAAGCCACCATATTATGTGACTGTGTCTGGGCCAGGAACCAAGGCGTGCTCTGATTTCAGAGGCTGGATTCCTGTCACCTGCAGAGGAGACACGCTCAGGTGACGTCAGAAAGCGGATAAATCAACCATCACCAAGACCGGCAGACTCCGAAATTAAAGGAGAAAATATGGCTGCAGTTGGTTCCATCGGTACCCATTAAAGCTAATAACTAATCATCCTTGCAAGTTTCTAGCTCAGAATGATCAAATCGGCAAAGAAAACAACATCCGTCCACTTTTACACTCCAGTGGAAGAGGTGGTCCCTCGCGGCAGGGCGGCACAGTCTCCCATCTGGAGAATAAATCGAGTGTGAAGTACAGTATAGTTTGGGACCAGGCGCCGTGGCAGCAGCTCAGCAGTCAGTTCATTAGTTCCAAACTTCCAGGGATTAGAGCGGCATCAATTCTACTGTCAGATAGGATGAGACAGACAGGACACGAGAGGCAAAGAGGATCGAGACACCGAAAGCAGCCCCTTGGGTTTATTTCTACAACGACAAAGTATAAACACACACAAATAAGTGCCTTAAATAGTAGCATTATCAGTTTCATAACATCTGAGTTAACACCTTGCCCTTCAAATTCCAGCTCCCTCCCCAAATCTTGAATGTTAATGTGTAGCGGTTCCGGAGGAAATCACAAAGACAAGCCCTGCGTGCAACAGGAGCCAGGAGAGAGCAACACGGCCCAGCCGGGGTTCGGCGATGAAGAAGCAGGAAGGACTTCCTGGACTCCAGGGAGGTGCACTGCATTTGCGATTTAATAGATTGTATATATGATATCTGCTACATATGTTTAATGTTTTCATCCTGCAAATGGCAAGTCGCCACGCCATATATTTAGAAACACGTGTAAATTCTTCTCTTTTCTAGATTCGCCCACCTGATCTCATTTCCACTTCACCTCGTGTATGAAGTGGCTTCGGTCATGGAGTGGCCCCACTTTTGAGAAGGCCCTGCTGTCGGTATCTTTATGAAAATGATGAACATTTTGGAGTCAAGTCTGGTTTAAAATAAACTCTGTCTGAATTTTTTCATTTCAGGATCTCCTTTTTTACACGACTGCTTTTTATATATTTATATTTGAAAAACAGAGTGCCTGTAACATAAAGTAAGTCATCGCTGGTAAATACCGGATTTTTCTTATAAATGTATCAAAATTATAATAATGATTCAGAGATTGTCATAGAGACTGTGTTGAAAAAGCAAATAAAATCTGTTTCTTGTCCAGTGGTGATGTGTTTCGTCAGGTGAGGTTGGAGAGCTGACTTTCTATCCCCTGGTTTTTCTCTCGTGCAAAAGAAAGCTTGGTTTGCTTGCTTCCACAAAAGAGAAAATGTATGATATTGAACACATCCTGTGTTAACTGGTTTAAAATTTCACGCCTTGGTTCACTGTACAAGCCGTTACATGCTGGACATCCTGTTCACTCTGAGAACGTGGATTTGGGTAAAGCAAAGTTTCTGATGTTAATTAATCATGAAAGGTACATTACAACACAGGTTTATAGTAAAAATACAAAATCACCTTTCATTCAGAGGATGAAGAAGACTCAGGTGTGTCTAACGGGAAGCTGATAGGATGTAATTGGAATTTGGGGCCTTCAGAGATTAACTGGGAAAAAGAAAGCTCTACAAAACACAGCTCTAAAACACAAATATCTATGAAAAGAATTTATTTTGAAGGTACCTGAGCAATTAAAAATATTTTTAAGGAGGCCGGGGATTTAGCTCAGTGGTTTCATCGCCTGCTGCGCAAGCGCAAGGACCTGAGTTCGATCCCCGGTATCAAAATATATATA
>NW_004624793.1:11287097-11345396 GCF_000247695.1 Heterocephalus glaber
TTTTTAAAGCTGTTGGAACAATAGCTTTGGGTCATAAAAGCCTTTACATTTGTTAAAAATCATGGAATATAGACTTTAAATTGTGCATTTCACTGTATATAAATTTCAACTCAAAAGCAAACCAAAAAACTGTAAACAAATATGGACTTCTAGTTAATAATATGCACACAGGCGTATTTAAGAGGAAATGTACTACTGTCTGCCACTTACTCTGAAAGAAATAAAAGGCAGTAGGATGAATTTAAGGATGGATAGGAGAGATGGATGGAGAGACATAGGTTAAAGCAGGGAGAGTAGGATGTTCATGGGAAAATAAAGCGGGTGAGTATATGGGTAACAGCTTTTCTGATGTTTGAAATTTTTTGTAGTAAGACTGAGGAAATTTTTTTAAAGGTACCTCAAAATGTTGATTTTTTTTGGAATTGACTGACACATGTATGTGGTCTCTTTACACTATTACCTTTACATTGGTATACATTTGAATATTTTTTAATGATAAAAAGTTTAAAATTAACCACTTGAACTTTATTTTACTTGTTATTTGTAGGAAATAATTTGGGGAAGATTATTTTTAGCTTTCGATGTCTTTGGGGGGGATAACAGCTTTAATGAGACAAAGTTCACACAACATCCAACTCAGCCATTTAATGTGTACAACTAATAGATGAGTGTGGCGGCACAGGCCTGTAATCCCAGCCCTCGGGAAGCTGAAGCAGGAGAACTGCCATGAATTTGAAGCCAGCCTGGGCTACACACTGAATTCACGTTCAGCCTGAACTACATAGGGAGACCCTGCCTCAAAATAAAAAGAAGGGTACCACCAGTGTACTTTTCTGTCTGTAGTGTGCTTTGTGGGACTTAGAAATGGAGGTATGCAGTATGTGGTTCTCTGCGACCAGCTCCTTTGACCCAGGACAATGTTTCAAGCTTCATCCGTGTTGCAGCAAAGGCCAGTGGCTCCTCTTCACTGCCAAGCAGTGTGCTCGGTAAAATATAAACTTTCCATTCTAAATTTTTTTGTTTTTGTTGGGCACACCCATAATCCTGGCACTCTGGGAGGCTGAGGCAGAAGGATCACAAGTTCGAGTCCAGCCTGGGCAACTCAGTGGCTTAGTGAGACTCTGCCTCAAAAAGCAAAAATGGGCTGTGGTGTGGCTCAGTGCAAAGGCCCTGGGTTCAATGCTCAGTACTCTGCCCTCAACAAAATTTTGCTGGGCTGGGGATTGACCCTAAGGCCTCACCCACACTAGGCAAGCACTGTACCACTGAACTACATCCCTAGCCCTATTTTTTATCACTTTCAACAGAAACTCTTCTTCCATTAACCAACAATTCTCCATTCTCTTCACCCCCAATTCCTGGTAATCTCTAATCAACCTTCTATGAATTTGCCTACTCTAGATATTTCCCATGGGTGAAACTGTATAATATTCTTTGGCTCTGGCTTAATTCAGAATAGCACCTTCTCCGGGTTCACTGACATTGTGGCATATATCCACATTCCTTCCTTTTTGTGGCTCTGTAATATTCCATTGGAGAGCAGACATACCATTTTGTTGTCTGTCTACTGACAGACACTTCTGAGTAATGCTTCTATGAACACAGGCATACAAGTAGCTCTTTGAGTCTCTCTTTTCAGTTCTTTTGAGCGCAAACCTTGGAGCAGGTATGAGTCACAGTAGGACAGACAGTAATTCTATAGCTTTTGAGGAATTACCAAACTTTTCCACAGTACCTGCCCCATTTTATGCTCCCACTGGAATGTACCAGGTCTGATATCTCTACATCCTCACCAACACTGGTTACTTTCTCCTTTTTTGGTACCGGGCTCGAACTCGAGTCCTTGCGCTTGTGAGGCAGGCAGCCGAATCACTGAGCTAAATCCCTGGCCCCCGTTACTTTCTTTTTTATTCCTCCATGTATATGTGTATGCATGTTTGCACTGGGGACTGAATCCAGGAGCTCAGAGCTGAGCTATATATTAGTTTTTCAGAATTTTGAGATAAGGTCTTGCTAAGTCACTCAACTGCCCCAGGAGGGCTTGAATTTGCAATCCTCCTGCCTCGGCCTCCCAGAGTGCTGAGAAAATAGGCATGCACCACCATGCCCGGTGTGTATCTTCTTTGGAGAAATGTCTATTGAACTCTTGGCCCACTTTTGAGCTGGGTTGTCTTTTTTTGTTGTGTTAGATAAGAGTTCTTTAAGTATTCTGGGTATTAAATCCTTGTTAGAGAAATGCTTTGCAATATTTTCCTCTGCTCTGTGGCTGTCTTTTCACTTTCTTAATGGCATTCTATGAAGCAAAAGTTACACTGTTGCTGAAGTCCAATTTATCTATCTTTCGTTGTTGTTGTTCTTCATGCATTTGCTATCATTTTGAGACCACTTCCCACAGGTCTGTGACTATGACTTCCTCTAGGAATTTTATCAGTTTGCCGCTAATATTTATGTTTTGAGTATATACAGAGTCTGCCAAAAAAATGTGTACACACTTATCGCTAATAAATAAATGTCTGGAAGCCCATGGCCACCACCCCGAGCACCTCTTGTAATTATAGAGGCCAAAGGTAACTTGTATGACTCTCACGATGGCTCAATAAATTTAGTATTAAAATATTCATACAAGCTTTTCTTTTCCTGATGTAAACATTTTTTTGGTGGACTCTGTAATTTTGTATATGGTGTGAGGTAGGGGGCTATGATATTTTTATTTTGTGCTTTCATTATTTTTCATCGAAATACAGTGGTAGTTCCCTGGGAGGAGAAAGCTCTGGCAGAAAGAAGGGTTCACTGCCTCTGCCCCCCCCCCCCCGCCGCGGCCTCGTGAGGGGGCGGTGTCTGCTGCCCTAAGGCCAGAGCTCTGTCTACCCCCTTCCTCCCTTCTCTTCTTCTCTTTATTTTGTTTTGGTTGTGGTTTTTAAACAGGTTCTCGATATGTGGTTCAGGCTGCCCTTGAACTCACTATATACCCCAGCCTGGCCTCAAACTTGGGATAATCTTCCTGACTCAGCCTCTCAAGTGCTGAGATTTCAGGCATGTGCCACCAACTATGCTCTCTTCTCTTTTTTACCTTACCTTCCCCTTCCTCCTCCAGAAGGGTTTCCCACGACTCTATGTGCCAGGCCTTGAGGTCTCTCTGAGGCCCTCGACAGACACCGTCAGGGGCCTCTGAGGTGGCTTAAACCCAAAACTGAGGGCCAGGGGTTGCAGCCAATGCCTTTTATCCTCCTGTTAAATGGGACTTGCTAGTGTGCTCTGAAGTATGCTTTGCACACGTGCCCTAAGAGACACAAAGCCCCCAGCATAGCTCTCCGTGGCCTTGTTCCTGACCAGCGGCAACCTTGACGCTGGGATTTGGGGAGCTCCAGAAGATGCAACCTCGAGGCTCCTCCCAACCATCTTCTTCTCCTTGCTTCTCCGCCAGTGGGGCAGCACCACAACTTCCAGTTTCTAGTGGGATGGCAGAAGCCCTGTGGACTCAGGCGCTGGGTCTGCTCCAGGCGGGCTGCTGCAGTGGGGAAACTGGGTGTCTCAGCCTCCCCTGAAGAGAGGCCACCTGCATGTGATGAGAGGATCAGGCCAAAGATCCAGATACTTGAAAATATTTAGATAACCTAGAGGTCTGTCTTTTAAGAATGTTTATGATTCTAGCAGGGCCTGGTGGTGCACACCTGTAATGCCAGCACTCAGGAGGCTGAGACAGGAAGATCACAGCAAGCTTGAGATTAGCCGTGCTGCACAGTCAGTTCAAGGCCAGCCTGAACTACAAAGTAAGATTCTGTCTCAAAAACATACGAACAAAAAGAATGTGATTCTGAAATCTTCCTAAGCACCATGCTTGCCTTCTGCATGATGACCCTGGCCTGGCACATTTACAGTTTTAGCTTTAAGAGAGGGATTAATGAAATGCTACTTACTACACCAGGTGCTGGGGACAGGGGTGGGGGTGTAGGGAGGAGACACACTATATAAGTCACTCCCAGCTGAACTCCAGGAAGTCGGCTGTTGTTTGTTTGTTGGAACTCAAGGGTAGGGGCAGCACGTCCGCTGAGGTGTGGGGCTGGGAGGGAGCCTGAGGCTGGGGCTGACCTACGGACAGAGCAGGGTTTCAACAGGCACAGAAAAGGAGGGCAGCATGCAGTAGAGAGCCAAAAATGGTCAAGGGCGGAAGCAGGAAGAGGGAATTAAAAGGCACATGGGCCGGGCTGGGTGGCACAAGGAGGTCTATAAGTTTGAGGCTACCCTGGGCTACATAGTGAGTTCAAGGCCAGCCCGAACTACATAGAGAGACCATCTCAACAAAACAGAACAACAGCAAAATACTTCTAAAGAAGGCAGATGGGTGCTCTGTAGAGATGAATCTCGGGAAGGCGGGATCCTCGCTTAAGCCAGGAAGGAGATGGAGTGTCCAAGGGGCGGGGACAGCCCAGGACTTAGAAGTCGGGAGAGAGGGCTGTCGGTGAAGGCCAGACAAGCAAGTGCAGTCTGGTGGGAAAGGGGCTTCTGGGAAGCGGCCCTGTGCCCTGGCTGCACATGGGGGGTCAGCAGTCCCCGAGAAGTCCTTCCTGCCCCCAGTCCCACTCTTGTCCTGGGAGGTCCTCAGCCCTTCGGCTGCTGGGTTCCATTTCTGGGGTGGGTGCTGGCACCCAGGATTCTGACTGGGGACTCGGTCCCAGGCACTGTCATGGAGGTGGGAGGGGCACAGCAGAGCCGGGGCGGGGGGGGCAGCCACCTCCCCTGCTGCACCTTCTAATCAGTCCTTGCCACCTTGGCCCTGGGGGACGGGGGGCAGGCCCCCTTCTCCAGCAGGTACAATGTGCGCCCCAGCAGGGCTGGCTCTCCCTCTCCCTGCATTTGTTTCCTGACTTCCCCAGGTTAGAGGACAGAGGACATAATTAACTGTTTTGGTTTAAAAGCCCTCCTGCTGGGTCGAGGTCTTCGTGGGAGAATCAAAGTAAACAAGCAAAAGCAGTTTCCTTATCCAAGGACTCTGGCACCTACCTTTCTCCACCACGAGGGAAGCGCACTGCTGCAGGTGCATGGGTCCCGGGCAGGGCAGGGCCCGGCCTTTCATTCTCTTACTGGCAAATCAAGAGCATTCGGTTCGTAATTTAATGAGCAGCCATGCTGTGGTTCTAGACATGCACCGATGACAGCCCTGTCACCTGTCCCCACTTGAGCAGTTTTAGAATGATGCTCATGACATGTTTTGGCGACTGACTTCCTGTAGCCCTCAAGCCAGCTTGAGGTACAAGGCTGAAAATGGATCCCAACTGTCTCCTCATGCAAAGAGCAAGAACTGATTTTTTTTCTTTTAAATGCAAAAGGCTTTTCACTTCTGTGGAGGAGAACGACTGTCTCCCTGCCCATCACTAAATTTTGGTGGTGAGCTTGGCCTCTCCAGGCTGTGGAAGGTAAGATTTGAACGTGGGCCCACACTGGAGCTGGAAGATTCCTATCTGCAGGACAGTTGCTTCAACAACAATTGGCCAAGGTGTTGACACAAAGAATGTGGAGGTTATAAAAGTGTACAGATAGAAGGATACACTTCTGGGCTGGGGATTTAGCTCAGTGGTTCCGCCTCCTGACTCGCAAACTCAAGGTCCCTGGTATCAAAAAAAAAAAAAAGTACATCAGAAGGATATGCTTCTAACCACAGGGCACAAGCAGCCTTGCCATGAAGCGAAGCCAACTAACAGTAACTTCCAAGGACTACAGGATGAAGTCCTTGATTTCCTGTTGTCCCAAGCAGGCCTTAGCCTGTGTGGCCAGGCAGCACCCCACATGGACTCTTTAGATTTGCTAGAGCACAAATGAGTCTTCCTGCAGCCAGGACAGAACTCAGGTCATGCAGTAAGCTGTGTGTGGCAGGAAAAGGGGACAGAGATAGATCCTGCAGGTGTGTGAAAAGGGATAACAATTCTCAAAAACCCCTTTTAAAGTAGATGAGGCTCTAAAACTAAAAAGGAATAAAAAGAGACCCCCACAAAATATTGCCAGTTTGGACAGGTGTGATGGTGCATGTCTGTAATCCCAGCACTCTAGGAGGCTGAAGCAGGAGGATCTTAAGTTCCAGCCCAGCCTGGGCAACTTAGTGACTTAGCAAGATTCTGTCTCAAAGTGGAAAAATAAAAATTTAAAAAGGGCTGGGGATGTAGTTCAGTGCAAAGGCCATGGGTTCAATTCCCAGTACCACAATACACACACAAAGAAAGAAAGAAGGAAAGAAAGAAAGAAAACTACTACTAGTTGGTTCTATCTTCACATATTCTGATTACTGCTATTCAAATCTACACTCATGATCTCATTTTATAGTAGCTGACCGTTAAAAAAATATATTTGTTTTTGTTTGTCTTACTTCCTAATTATTTCCCAAAGAAAACTGTAACTAAAAAAGTCTCTGTTTCTTTTAGGTGGCAAATCTATCAGTCTCTTAAAGGATGGTACTTTCCCACTCTGTTCATCTATTTCACTTCTAAAATGAACCAGGAAAAGCAAACAATATAAGGTGGAAAACTTGAAGAATGGAGGACGATGAAGGGCACCAGGACACTGTATCGTTTAAAAAGCAAATTGGGAAGTGCTCAGGGAGCATGGTTTGGTAGGGGCAGCTCTGAGGTCCAAGGGGACAGGAGGCAGCCAGTTGTGGTGGAGGAGGCGGCTGCACGCATCGTGTCCCGGCACCCACCGGTCCTGGCCCTCGTCCTCTGGTGCGAATTGCCCCCTGGAGTGCCGTGGCTGGCGCCACGTTAGATTCCCCCTGCCTTGCCCACCTTTTCCCTTTGGCAGCTCTTCATGTCAACTCCACTCCTTCACTGACGCCAACCAGGTGCACTGCAAGACTACTTGGATTTTTCTTTCCTCTCTCTGCGCCCAGTAAATTTTCACAGTGCGTTTAACGTGAGAACAAGCAGGTTCAGTTCCTGTGTGGCGAGCCAGATGCCCAGCAGCACAGAGGACTTGGGTTTCCAGGGCAGAGGCCCAGCCTTGCCAGACCCTGCAAAGGCTCCCGGCAGAGCTGGCCTGGAACGGCACCAGATGTACTGCAGCGGAACAGATGTGTGGATGCTCGCTGCTTCCCTATGCGGGTGTCAAAGCGAACCTGCACCCTCCAGCAGTATGAAGACGGGGCCTCTGGGGCTGGCCGTCCTGCCCGGAGAGGCAGCTGGACATGCAGGGAGTGGAAGGAATGCTGCCCCACGTCCCAACGCGTGTGGGGGCCTCAGGAGCATTAAGGTCCTTCCTACCAGTGCCCTGTTAACCCTGAGTCACAGCACAGAGTGGCAAGGAAAACCAGGATTTTTTTCTTTACTACACAAAGAGGATATGCAAAAAGTGGAAGTATAAAGAAAATGTAAAACTCTTTGAATCTGGCCTTTGCTGTACACCTAGTCAATTGCTAGACTATGCCTGAAACCTTGGTGGGCAATGACTTTGTTGACATCCAGCTGCTGCTTGAGGGGGATTTCAGGGCAGAAGCCAAGCTTTGCAGCTATCCGTGGAGAGCCCAGAGGGGAGAAAGGCCTGTCCCCGCAAAATGGCAAGATTAGTGAGCCTTGGAAGAAGACAGGGCCAAACCAGAGGCCCAAGTCACCCCACAGTGCCAGTGGCAACTTAACACCTAGCGCTGTGTGGTCAGTTGACCGGAAGGACAAGGGGGTCCCAACCGCGCCCAACGCCAATGGCCTTGGTGAGAAACGCACCAGTGCTCCCTGACTTAAGATGAGTTCCACCTGTGATGACCCCGTCATCCATTAGAATGTCCCATGTCAAACCCCAGCCTGCCGAACACGCCAGCTTAGCTGCAAAGCACACTGCAGTCTCGCTGCCCTCACGACAGTGCTGAGCGGAGCCAGCACAGGTCCTGCTGCCCACAGCTGCTGAAGGACAGAAAGGTCAGACTTGGCAGGAGGCTCCACAGCTTGCCTCCGGTTCAGATGGGCAGAACTCACACCTCAGGACTCGTCTTTGTGTGTGTTCATTTTTGTTTTGTTTGAGACAGGGTCTCATTATGTAGCTCAGGCTGGCTTCGAGCTCAGTCCTGCTGCCCCAGCCTCCCAAGCATGAGCTGCCACAGCTAGCTAGGATTCCAATCTGCGCCTTTGACCTTGGGGATGGGTGCTTTCCCCAGGAGACTTAATGAACAGCTTAGTTTCCTCCTTGAACTTGCTCAGCTCAGATTCCGTGGCTGGGTCAGGAGCCCTCACAGATGCAGGAGTCCCATTCTACATGCCGCCTGCCACCTGTCTTTTGCATTCAGCGACAGGCAGCAACATTCCTCTTCATGTAGGCATGTCCTACGCAAACACTTGCAACATCTGCAGAGTCCTCTGTTGTGTGGGTATGTCATCATCTACCTCAGCAAGCCCCAAAGGATCAAGATTTCAATTTCCGAGCCAGGGATTTAGCTCAGTGGTTTTGCCGCCTGCTGTGCAAGAGCAAGGACTGAGTTCGATCCCCAGTACAAAAAAAAAAAAAAGATTCCAATTTCCCCTGTTTTTTTGCTATTAATCAATTCATTTCATTCAAGAGCTAAATTTACTGAAAATGCTTTATGCCCAAGCTGCTAGTTTAGGTATGGAGAGAACAACTCCCTGCGTATATGGAACTTACACTGCAGCCAGGCTAACAGCTGATAAACCAAGAACCCTTACAGGCTGTGAAGAGGCTAGCAAGAGGACGGAGTAGGTGGCAGGTCAGGAGGGGCGGCGGGACGCTTGAGGTGGTAGCGGAACAGCTTCTGTGAAGGTAAGCGAGCTGCCTCAGTACTTGAATGACTAAATGAAGCCATGACAAATATCCCATAACAGTCACCTTAGCGCCTTTGTCCAATTACCTGCGCACTCGGGTTCCCAAGGACCGGCCATGGGGCTCCAATGCTCACAGCCTCCCTCCAACCCAGCAGGTCTCGCTTCAAGTCCCCCTGTTCTCTGGGATGGCCAGCAAAAGCAACAGGATGGTCTCTTAACAGCACCGTGCCTCAGTTTCCTCATTTGAAAGATGGTGGTAACAGCCGTGCTTGACTCAGAGTACACCAGATTCTAGATTTAAAAGGACATGTGCGCGTTTAAGTTTTTAAAGGGATGTACAAACTTTAAAGGGATGTTAAACTCCCACCTGCTGGCGCCCACCCTCTTGGGTTTGGTTCTGTGGTTACAATGACTTGGCCCAGTCTTCAGAAGCCCCAGTGTGGAGAACTTTGACCACACAGAGGACAGGGAACATAGCTCAGGGCTCTGAGGTCCCTGGTCCTCAGTGAAAGGAAAGCCCCAGGGAGCAGTCTCTCAGAACTCAGGAGGGTACCCAGGGCCAGTCCACTCACAGACAGAGGGAGCTGGCTTCCCACGGATGGGCTGCAGGGTATGCTACCCCAAAATATGGCTCCTTCGCATGCGAGAGCAGCAGAAGCAGGAAGTCACCCTCACTTTCCCCCCTTCTTCCCGGAACCAGGCACAGGGCTTTGTTCTGGCACGGCCCTTCCTACGCCCCGAGGAGAGGAACATCCACATCCCCCAAGATACCGGTGTCAAGAAGGAGCTGAACCCACAGGCCTGGCCAAGCTCCCCGTTTGTTCTTGTTGGGTCAGAGCCCTGTCTCTGACTTGTGCAGGACCGACTGCTCTGCACCAAACCAAGTATGAAAACCACCCCATTCCCCTTGTTTCTCTGGGGCTTTGTCCTAAGGCTCCCACATCACAGAAAACTAACCAAATATGTAATTATTTATACACATAAATTCAAAGAACAGAGACTCTACCATCTTCCAAGCATACCAAAGAAGCACCAACAGGTAAAAAAGCACTCGCATTGAGGAACTTCAAAACAGTTGACAAAAATATCAAGTGGAAACTGACACTTGTAATTTAAAAGCATATCTCACTTATGGTTAAGAGGCTATATATGTACCTCTTTTAGTATTTAGCAAGTTATATCTTCACTCTTCTTAGTGATGTTTGTTCTGCTTGATTTGATAGGTTTGGGTGGGCTTGAACACGGATGTTTTTAAAGGCTCCCTGGGCAACTGATGACAGCCACAGCTGAGAACTCTACCCTACAGGGTTCAAATGGCCCACAGGACAAGCAGCCCCCAGTGCTCAGGTGACAAAAGCTGCTGGGGAAGAGGAAGCCAACAGCCCCTCGAGCATGTGCCATACATCCTCAAGCAGCATCTTAGTCGTCGCGCAAAACCTCACCAGCGCGCTCCGCTTTACTGCGCTTTTCTACCTGTGACACTGTTGGCAAATCCCGCTGCTGAGGTAACTGGCCATCGTGATGATTTCAGCTCTTGGCTGGTGATGAATGTACTGGAGGGAAGACTCGCATAACAGCTGAGCAGGAAGAGCACCACAGAGGGAGACCAGGGACGCTTGTCCCGCATTTTACAGCTACACAAATAAAGAACTGCAAAAATGAGATCACCGCCATCTTGGAAGAATTAGTTCACTGGCAGTGCTTTCTGACCTAAAGAAAACATGTAATCCTTATAAGAAAGCAAGCGCGCACACACACACACACACATTTTAACAGCTACCTGTGATCCAATGCACTGTGACACCATCTGGCATGCTGGAGCCGGTCCATACATCCATACACAACCCGTGGCCACCACTCCCAAGTCCCAACTTCCCGCCTTTGTCCTCCTGATCAATAGTCTCTCAACCCCATGGAGTCCACACACCTCCGTTTATCGACTTTTTCCTGGCCCAACCTTTTCAACAACTGCCCTGGAATTTCTGGAATGTTAGCAGTTCCCTCACATCAGCAGCCACTGCCTGGAACTCCGTCCATTCTCTTGGAGCTGGGGCTTGGCCCTGTCCTACTCACTCTCCCATGGGAGGAAGGCCACATTCCCCTGCATGGAGGCCCAGCCCGGAGGGAGGCCTCCTCCTCGTACATGTCCCTGTCCCCCAGCACCCCTGACCATCCCTTCCCTGATGGGAGTCCATGCCACCCGGTCATGTCACTTTTCAAGTCCCCACCGCACTCATCAATGGAAATGTCTCCCAACTCCTGCAAATGGACTCCATCTCATGCCCTAGGCCAGTGATGATGAATCTTTTAGAGCTTTCAATGATACAGATAGCCCACTGCGGCATGCAGGCCATGCCGTAGGTTCACCACCACTGCCCTAGGCATTGCCAACACCCACCGTGATACCTTGGGCATACTCGGGACTCGCTTTTTACGAAATTGCTTTATCCCTAGATTCTCAAACCCTGAAACCACCCCCTCTGATGCTGCCTCCTCAGTTGCCCCCTGGTCCTTGGCCTTTAGTTGCCCTACGCCTATCCCCAAAGCCCTGGCCCCAGGGAAGTGGGCTCATTCTCACCCTCTACCCCCCGACCTGGATTTCACTGTTAACTGTTCCAGCTGACCCTGTCAGCGTGTCCTCAATTCTTGCTCCTCTTTAATTTTCTTTTCCTCCTGCCTTGGTCTGGGTTTGGTTTGCTGGAAGTTAGACTACATTCCCCATTCACTCCTTGTTCAATGACTCAACTATGTCAGGCCCTGCCCTAGGTCCTGGGGATATAAAGATGTACCCTTGTCCCAGGGACGAAAAATGCAGAAAGGGCGATGCCGGGGGACGTAGGTGCAGCAGGACAGAGGTCACTAGTGGCTGACAGGGTTGTGTCAGAACCGCTACTGGCCCTCAGCCTCTGGATTCCTGAGAGAGAAATCAAGTTCATAGGTGTGAGCTGCTGTGGCCCTGGGTCTTTTGTCGTAGCAGCTAACCCCATACGAGACACAGGAGAAGGGCTCATGGGGCACATGTGGAGGCGGGCCACAGTGACACAGAGCTTGTCACGGGGATGAACGGTGCAGCGATGTGAAGACAGGCTTGGGCTCTTGATGCTCAGCAGGCTCTTTACCCACTTGGAAAATTTCCTTTCTCACTCTTCTGTGTTCGTGCTAGGAGGGAGAGGTGTGTTCCGACAATGGCGGGGAACAACAGGAAGAACATATGCGTGTGTGTGTGTGGGTGTGGGTGTGGGTGTGGGTGTGTGTCTGGTTCTGTTTTAGACGCATCTGTGCAGGGCTTCTCTCTTGAGCATCAAACTCCAAACCAGGCCTGGGTGTAGCTCAGTGCTACAGCACTTGCCTACCATGCACAAAGCCCTCAGTTTGATCCCCAGCACTGCAAAAACAAAATAGAATAAATTCGAAACCCACAGAACAATAAGACAGAGGTTCGCTCATTTTCAGTTCTTTCCCATAAATTGGTAGGAAGATGAGTTGACTATTTCCACACTACTGAGCTCTTGAGACAACGCAAAGATTCTAGTATAGTGGAACGTTTAGGGATTACTTGATTTTTCTTTCCCTTGAAACAATAAGAACTAGTGAAATAAATACATATTAATGAATAACATGCAATAATATTTTAAGATCTATTAAGCCTTGCCATTAACACGCATTGATTATGTAACAGATTCTTTGGGAGGTTTTCTTTCCCTCTCCCCCTCCTTCCCTGTTTTCTCTCCCTTCCCTCTTTTTCTCTTTCCCTTTCTTTCTTCCTTCCTTCTCTCCCTTCCTTCCTTCTTTCCACCCTTCCTTCCTTTTTATAATTTTTAATGGGTTCTTTGAGGGTTTTTCTCTTTTTTTCTTTCCCTCCCTCCTTTTCTTCTTCCCTTCCCCTCCCTCCCCTTTCCTGTTTCCCTCCCTTTCTCCCTTCCTTCCTTCCTTCCTTCAACAGATTTGCAACAATTCTAAATTCAGTTGGCCTCTGCTGGTGGTCTGTGGAGCTGCTACTGATGTTTTGCTCCCACCTAGGAGCAAAAGGGTTATCATGACCCCTCAGCTCCTCATTCAAGGGGTCAGAGGGCAGCTTGGCCTGTCCAGCTAAGGCAATGCTCCCTTGGAGTATAACTTCAGGACTAGAGAAGTCTGTTTGACAATAAAATCCCTTTTCAGGGAATATTTTCAGTTTTCAGGTAAATCTGAGCTCCATACTTCGTCCAGGTGGGTATTCTCTGGGTATCCATCCTGGTCAGTCCTCACCATCCCCTGACATGACTGCCTGTGTGTTGGTTTCTTCGACCTGGCAAGCATTCTCTAGGTATTTAATTGATGTTTGTTGAATCAAGCTGAAGAAGAAGAAAAAGAAGTAGATGCAAGGCAAGTGGGTCTGCAATGGGCCCTTTGGAGAGCTCCTGTGAAGCGTGGAAGGAGAGGACAGAAGCACAGCTCGGGCTGGTACCTTGGAGGAGGAGGACCCCGGGAAGCTTCTAGGGTAATCCTGTGCAAGGCAACTGCTTTTGCAGTTTTCCTAATGGAACTCAACCATCAAAGCAAAGTTGCTCAGATGTTGAAATTGGATTGTGAAAAACAAACAAGTACACAATGTGCTGTTATTTAAAAATCACCCATTTGGAAAGAAATAAATCCAATATTGTTACTAACACTAAGCTGTTCATCCTCAATTGTGAGCAAGTAAATTGGTGAACATCATACATATTCGGAAACTGAAATGAAGGCTTCTGTTGATGTATTGAGACAGAGCTCTGAGAGCAGGCCAACAAATTCTGGCCAGAAGACCAGAGTTGACTATTTGATGAATGCATAACCAAACAGTAGAATTTTATTGATACTATTGCTCATTGAAGCTGATATACCCCAAAATGGTGAGGTTAATTAAGAATGCACATCAGCCTGGCGCGGTGGTGCACGCCTATAATCCCAGCCCACTGGGAGGCTGAGCCAGCAGGATTGCAAATTCAAGCCCAGACTGAGCAACTGAACAAGACAACAAAATCCTGCCCCCCCACCCCGGCAAAAAAAATGACCAGCATGTAGCTCAATTGGAGATTCCTGGGTTCGTCCAGGACCACAAGAAAAAAATGAAGCTATTTTGCTGATAGTGATGTGTTTCCTTATATAAAAAAAAAACCCCAAATTTAAGAAAATGGTGGTTTATTCAGAAGATGGCTATTATGTGAGAAAAAAAAAAATCCTTCAAAAATCTCTTCAAAAGAGCTGGGGATTTAGCTCAGTGGTTTCGCCGCCTGCTGCGCAAGCGCAAGGACCCGAGTTCGATCCCTGGTACCAAAAAAAAAAGTTCCAAAAAAAAAAAAAAATCTCTTCAAAAGAGATCTAATATTCCCATTTAATTCTATGAGTAAGACCAACCAGGATGTCCGCAGGGAAGGAGATGAAGGAGGCCCCATTGATGAGCTCTTGAAATACACTCCCCTGAGGTGTGTTCATTTCCTAGAGCTACCTCAACAGCACCACAAACTTGGCCACATACAGCAACAGAAGTGGACACCCCTACAGTTCTGGAGACCAGAGATTTGAGGCTGAGCTATCAGCGAGGCTGTGCTCCCACTCTGGAGACCCCTTCTGTGGCTCCTGGCAGTCTTTGTGGCCACATCAGCCCAATCTCCGCCTCAGTGGCTTCCCCTCTGTGTCCCTTTTTGTTTGGAGACGGGGTCTCACTGTGAGTTTAGCTTGGCCTTGACCTTGCTGAGTTGCCCAGGCTTGGCTCCCACTTGTGGTCCTCCTGCCTCAGCCTCCCAGAGTGCTGGAATTACAGGCCTGTGCCACCATGCCTCGCTTCTATGTGTCTCTTATAAGAGCATTTATTTGGTTTAGGGTACAGATGGATAATCTATGATGGTCTCATCTGCAGGTCCTTAACTACAACTGTAAACACTCTCTTTCCAGTTCATGTCACACCCTCAGATTCTGGGGAAAAGGACAAGGACCTGTCTCAACCCACCCCAGCAATATACCTCATGAAGAGCAGAATGGACAGTTCCTTAAAGGAGCTATTAGCTATCACAGTATGATAATATGGCCAAGTTTTCCTTTTCCACCTTTCCCTTTCCTCCCTGCTCATGTAGAGCAACAGTTCCTGGACCACTGAAATCTTTGACAAGATCTCTAGGGGTGTCACTGTGTTCCTGTACACAAGACTTGGGACTGTCACAGACACCCAGGGTAGGTGAGCTGGACAGATCTTAGAAGTTACTCGGGGCAGCCCTAAGCTCACACCTGACTCCTCTGCAATGTTCCTAGCCCCAGGGGCACTCACAGCTGCTCAAAGGCCTTGAAGGTGATCCTTTGCTCATGGAGAGCTCCAACACTACATTGCATATCCTGGTGCTGACTGGAGGCACAGCTAGCCTCCTCATCTTTCTACAAATCCGTGCCTGTATCAGTCACCTTCCACACTGCTGGACTATAATACCAATAGCCACAACTTTTTTTTTTTTTTTTGGTACCGGGGATCAAACTTGAGACCTTGTGCTTTTGAGGCAGGCGGTGGAACCACTGAGCTAAATCCCTGGCCCCCAATAGCCACAATTTAAAAGAGGAGAGATTTAATTTGGCTCATGGTTTCATGAGATTCAGTCCATGGTAAGCTGGTTCCAAGTCAGACATATCATGGTGGAAGAGCATGATGGACAAAGCTGCTTAGTCCCTGGTAGCAGGGAAGCACAGCAGGGCAACAGTGCCAACAGGGAAGGGGCCAGGAACCCTATATAGTACTCGAGGTCACATCTCCATGACCCACTGAGACACACCCAGAAGTGTGCTTTACTAAGCCCTTTGGTAGCTCACAAGCCAATCAAGTTGACACTTTCATTTAACTCCCACAGAGCCTACTCTTTCCCATTCTGCTGCTCACTTCTGCTGGAAGAGCACTAACCAGGGGAAGAGGAAGATGACACTTCGGTACCACTGTCTTTGGAGCATGTGCTTGGAGTGCTTCTTTCCACTGAAGTGCTGCCTCTTCCATGGAGGACTAGTGGATATCTTTCACAACTCAGAGAATGCATTTTTACATGGTTTGCAAAGATGCAGAATCCTAAAATCAATGTTAGGGCTAAAGCCTGCTCGGCAATTATCTAGGCATTTTAGAAACAAGGAGACCAAAAGGCTCAGAGAGGTTACAAACAACTAAGGTCACTTGACACACTGGGGCCTGAGTCAGGGCCAGGATATAAAGTCTGCTGATGCCCATCCCAGTACCTGCTCACTACATCACACGTGGGAGGGACTGGGACACAAAGCCTGCTCCTATCGCACTTGACATGGCCTCTGTGGTGTCACTCCATGCCATCATGAACCCAATGATGACAGCCAACGGTATCTGCTGAGTGTGTGCTCCGGGCAGACAAGCTCTTTGCATTCACAGAGCTTGCACACTCATGTGGGTAATGATCACGTGGCACACAAAAGGCTCTGAGGCTCTGATCAGCTGTCACATCCAGGAGGTGATTGGGAAGAAAGTCACCTGAAGGGCTTGAAGCAGTGCCCATTGTCATCATTTGAATCAAAAGGACTTCATCTAGAAAATGATTCTCTTTACTTCCTTTCTAGTGTGCAACTCTAAAATTAAACAGGAACCCAAGGTCAGCAATGATAGCCACAGTAACAAAGCTGTTTTTATCAAAGCTCATCATAGTCTATAAAATAAAGTGTCCCTCTGGGAAGAGTAAAGTCACTCATTGGCTAGTCATAGATGAGAGCAACATTTTATGGTCGGCACAGTGAGAGAAAAGGATCCAGATGGCGGATCCTTTTGGCATGGACTTATCTGCTCCTGCTGTCTAATATGTTTCTTCCCCGTGTTAATTTCTCTTGCATCAGAACTATCACGGAAGTCTGCTTATTTCCAGGAAGACAAAAAGCAGAAAAGTTTTCTTCTGTTAGGTTCCGACCTTCCTCCTTTGACAGCAGTAGGGTGTTCTATTCCCCAGAGGAGGTGACTAAAACGCCCTGGGTCCTGGGTCTTTGGCGAAAAAATCTCGAGGCTCTGTCCCCTGAATGAGTCAAGACAATCCCTTTCTCGTGAACAGAAAAGGGCCTTGGCTTTTGTGGGCCACGTTACCTGGGCCAGACCTGACACCTGATGAAGATTCAGAATTTATTTTAAAACAGGTTTTGGCATGTTGGATGGAGCATGTTGTATTATTTCTGGCTGCAGAGTGAGTCCCGTGGGCTTGCCGCCCTGTCTTCTTGCATGAGGAATCCCTGCCAATCCAGGATCTGTGAACTGCTTCTGCCAGCCAATCTCTAATTTAGCATATGTACAAAGCCAATTTTTGGACACCATGATGGAGCCTGGCACCTCTGCAGCCCTCCATATTTGCAACGCTCACAGCGAAATAATGAGGAACTAGCAAGATAGAAAAAAAATCCGACATGAAAAGGCTTTCTAAATTTGCAGATAATTCGTCTATGTATTATATATGTATGTGTCTCCCTCCTGCTTTTCCAACATAAACTTCCCCCATGCCTTTCCTTGTAGTTATTTCATTTAGATTTTCAATCTGCGATGCACTTAGTAAAAGCCAACACTGACGAAGATAAAACCCTGCTCCCCACTGAGAACATCTGATTTTTAAAATGTAGAAATGCTGCTCTTTACAAAATAGGACATTTCCCTTTTAATTAGCTTCAATATACACCCAAATAATTTGCAACGTGGAAATGATACCATTTTAGAGTACTTAACAATAATTCCCACGCATGCAAAACCAATTTGATGAGAGGCCCAAGCTAGTGAAACCTTCAGTTTTGGGATAAATTGGGCTGCTTCTGAGGGGACAGCTGTCACCAGCACAGGAAAACTCACCTGACCCCCAGTCCTTTGTCACAATCTCCACTGACAAAACCTGAGTCTGAGGTGTGTCTGGTGGAATATTTGGAAACAAATGCAACCTGAATATCCAACATGCCCATCCATCTTAGATGAAAATAGGGATCTCTCTGTCTCCCTCCCTTCTATAGATGTTTCTGCCAATCAACTAGTTTTTTAAAAGAAAATAAGTTGTTTAAAAGAAAATAAGTAGCCGTAGAAGCTCCATGGTGTTGTTTCATGCTGTCTTTGAAAACAAACACATTTATTGCCTTTATACATCTGCCATATGCTGGTCCTGAGTCCCCAAAGGGGCATCTTCCAGGAGGGGCATTTTGATATTTCTCTGGGTGCAAATGAAATAAAATCTCTCAATTAAATTGGGGAGGGGGTGACTGCAATTTTCTTTTTTTTCTTTTCTTTTTGGTGCCGGGGATCAAACTCAGGACCTTGCACTTACGACGAGGTAGGCCGCGGAACCACTGAGCTAAATCCTCAGCAACTGCAATTTTCTGATGTCTGTGTCTTCCAATGCACAGATTTGTGACAGTGGCCAATTTTTTGGCTACTTTGGTAAGTGAGATCGCTGGTGAGGGATGGACGGGCCTTCCCAAAACATACTCGATGCTTGCATTTAGGGCTTCTGCCGGCAGAAAGTGAGAATCTGAACCTTGTATGCAGAGCTGTAAATATTTCAGGAACGAGGCTGCTGGTGAGTTCGTATGGCATGCAGAAGCTGGGCTTGACTGCAGGCCGGTGTGGCTCCCCAGGTGGCAGGGCCTGAATGCGGGCGTCTCGGTTGGCAGGGGGTGAAGTGCAGGCCTCTAGTCGCCTGAGTGGCCCCTGGGCTGATTAGCGACAGGGCTGACAGGCTCCTGAGGGGAGGGCCTGTCCGGTTTCTTCCCACAGTGGGGATGACGGCTGTGCACAGGGTCTCAAGGCAGACATGGGGGCGTCTCTGTGTGCTGCTGGTGGAGCTGCTCAGAGCTGCTCATCAACAGGCCCGCACTGGTGGACTCTGAGGCTGTTAGGGATGTCTGACCGCGTGGGTGGTGCCGGGTTCCTCCCACCCCTGGGGGCTCCACCCAAACCAGCCGGGCAAGGACAGAGCACTGGGGATGGAGAGCAGGATCCATATGTGCCTATGAAGCAGTTGAGGACAACTGAAGAGGCTCACACGTCACCCCTCAGGAACTGCTTCAGACTGAAGGCTGCGGTCAAGGCCTCAGGAACCTGGGCCCGACCTGTCTGCCTAGGGACGGGTGGAGGTGAGGGGTTTGTGACATTTGTGATTCACAGAGCGACTAGAACATATGCAAAGATGCCAGAAATTGCCCTAAAAATAAAAACATAACTCCTTAAACAGGGAGGAATTTGTCACTCACGAGAGATCGAGGAACCAAGAATTATGAGATAATTGTTTTTTCAAATGTAGCCTAAAAGGAAAGACAGGGTCATTGTAATAGAAAGCTTAGAACTTGAGCTCCGCTGCCGCAGCACCCTGAGACAATCCTCAGCTTGATGGTCTAATGAGATTCCATACTGACAGTTATACAAGACAACCAAGACAAGTACTGGATTAGAATGCAGGTGTTTTGTTTTGTTTTCATTTCTGAAACAGAGTATCACCATGTAGTTCATTCAGTTCAGGCTGGTCTTGAATTCACTGTATAGCCCAGGCTGGCCTTGAACTTGCAGGAATCCTCCTGCTTTAGCCTCCCGAGTGCTGGGATTACAGGGATGTCCTACCATGCCTGGCAGAATGTAGATATTTTGAACTCCAGACTTTTAATGAAGTAAAATTATCAATAAAGACAAAAAAAAAATATGTACTTCAGTTTTTCTTTTTTTTGGTACCAGAGATCGAACTCAGGACCTTGTGCTTGGGAGGCAGGCACTGGAACCACTGAGCTAAATCCCCAGCCCTGTACTTCAGTTTTAACAAAGCTTAGAGTTCAAGATCAGATTAGGAGAAGTAAAAAAATCAGCCAGATTATAATTTGGAATTCAGTTACAAGGTTTGTGATTCCAGTCATGCAGTTGATTTTCCTAGTGAGAAGAAAATATTTTGTACCTAGGACTGCCATGTGTTGGGTCGAAATAGGGTCAAAGAGGGCTGGGGTGAAGTCAGTGGTAGAGGGCTTGCCTAGGACGCACCAGGCCTGGGTTTGCTCCCAACAATAAGAGGGAAAACAGAAGAGTCAAAGAAAAGGGGACTCTCTCACTAGCGATACAGAGGTGCCAGTCAAAGCCCTCCAGGGAACAGCAGTGAGAGTGGCATCAGCAGAGTTCTCTTAAGGACCTGGGCCGCAGGGTGGGGTGACAAATCTGAAATGTGCCAGCTGAGATGGCGAGCCTGAGCATGGGCAGGACACTCGGGCAGGATGTCGGGCAGGGGGATTTCCTCTCCTGCAAACCCGGGCAGTAGAGAAGGCCCTCAGCTGGCCACCTGGAGCCCGCCCACTAGGGAGAATAAGCCACACATAAAGTCAACTACAAAACATCTTCTCAGAAACATCTGGGTTTGTATTGCATTAAATAACTAGGCATAATAGTCCAGCCAGACTGACAGCTAAAATGGACCATCACAGTAGCTTTCCTCCAAACCCTGAAGAAATAATAAAAGTCTCCAGCCCATGAAGACTGCAGCCTTCTCCCTTTCAGAAGAGCCCTGCGAGCCGCTCCCCGTCAGATGAGCCATGGTCCTCCTCACCAGATGGGCCATTTGCACAGGGCTGTAGATCCTGATCTTGTGTGCAGATGGTGATTAGAAGGCGGTTATTATGGTTAGGGTTAGGTAAAATGTAGGGAAAGAAATCTCATCTATGCCTATTTTTTTTTCAGTACTGGGGATTGCACCCAGGGCCTTTACACTGAGCTATATCCCCAGTCCTTTTTTTTTTTTTTTTTTTGGTACCGGGGATCGAACTTGGGTCCTTGCACTTTCACAGCAGGTGGTGAAACCACTGAGCTAAATCCTTGGCCCAAAACCCTCAAGATTCTTTTTTTTTTTGGTATCGGGGATCGAACTCGGGTCCTTGCACTTGCGCAGCAGGTGGCGAAACCACTGAGCTAAATCCCCAGCCCTCCCAGTCCTTTTTTATTTTGAGACAGGGTCTTGTTAAATTACTAAATTGCCCAGGCTGGGCTCAAACTTGCAATCCTCCCGCCTCCGCCTCCCAGAGTGCTGAGATTATAGGGATGTGCCACTGGGCCTGCTTAGACCCACCTATTTATGATTTCCATTCTGGTTCTGCCAGTGTCTCTGGCAGCCAGTGAATGAATGGTGATGTGTATGGTCCCCCCACCCAGTTCCTGGCACCTGCCTCCCTCACTATTGCTGAATATTCACTAAGTGTGTCTTTGAGTGCGATGTGTTCTCAACGTGGGGTAGAACCTGATGAATCCAGATCACCAGTGTGTTGTGTAAGCCAAGTGTCTGGGTGTTCTCATCCCTGAGAAACATAAGCTTTCTTCCCCACTAATTCTGTCTAATCTTTCCTTTCCTGATTTTTACATTGATGGGATTTATTAAATAACAAATCATCTGTCAGATAAAAGAGGACTGAATGGAAAGGATGAAAACTTGGAAGAAAAACATATCCTTTTGATTCTTATCTCCACAGTCAGCTCACGGTGAATGCCACTTATGTGGTACCTTATCTTGGTGAAGTGCCTTCCCATATCCTTATTTTCAGCCTTGCAGCGACCGTGCGAGGTTGGTGGCATCCTCCCCCAGGTACAGATGCCCGCTCTGAGGCTCGGAGGGCTGAGCAGACTTTCCTGTCATCTGCCATCAGAATGTCGCGTGGACCTGACCTGGGTGACCCTCTTCCCCGCTCTGCCCCGGGCTGCCCAGACTCCTCGGCCGGCCGCTGGTGACAGACCTTAGTTCATGGAGTTCGTAAATGTGCCAACAATCTGCCAGTCCAGTAAGCCATGAGGCGACTCTGTGCTGATGGAAAACCTCTGTGGAAGGCGCTGTTCCCACACATGGCCAGCATCCTCCCGTCTCCCTTCCAGGGTCTTGCATGGGGCTAGGGCTGGGGTGCGTGAGAAGCAGGATGTGACCTTTTCTCATAAAGTGAAGACTTACATCCCAACACATAATTAGGAAGAAAGTCAAAGTTGTTTCCTCAGCTGACTGTCACCGGTCGAGCGGACTCTGGATTACACACTTCTGCTCAGTGGTTTGACCTTCGAGGTCAGGCATATCCTGATGAAATCAGAGATGTGGGATGGAGCGAGAGGCCAAAGCAGCTAGAATGGCAATGACCTCTTTGAAAACGGAGGAAAAGAGAAAGCAAGAGCAGAAGGCACATGTGCTCACGTGAGTGTTTGTGAGAGAGAACAGAAAGAGGACTGTGTGTGTGGTGTGTGTGTGTGTGTGTGTGTGTGTGAATTAAGGACGACGAAAAGTGAGTGATAGAAGCAGAAAGGCGGGGCTGAGTGATACTAATTAATTAGACTTTAAGATCTTGGCAGCAAGAGGTGTGTTTATAAACAATCTTCACTAAAACATACCTTTCCAACTATTAACTGTCTTATTTGCCAGAAATAATCTCTGCTCTAATTATTCTGTCCTTGTCTCAATCCAAAAGTGGGGAGAGAAACACTAATAAGTGAACATAAGCATTCTTGTGCTATAATACGCATATTTCTGCATGAGGTTAATATTTCCAATGCTCACCTAATGAAGTGAGGCCAGTTCAAACTAATTCACCAATCAAGGAAGGGGTGGAGAATGGTTAGAAGGCTTTTAAGCTAACAGCAAAGACAATTTAGATTAAAGATATAAGAAATAATAGAAACTCAACCATTCAGGAATCTCTTAAGTAGCATGTGTATGCTAAGCTACCAGGAGTCCAACTTGTTTTTCTTTTGAGATTTAGGTCTAGAACTGTTCAGTCCATGTAGATAAATACTTCTGCAGAATGCCAAATACTTTTTTTCTTTTAAATTTCTCCTATGTATCCTTTCTGAGGAAATGACTACAGGATGTACTCCACTAAATGAAGGAATAAGCCAGGAAAGAAAACAACATGAGAGGGCCAGGGATTTAGCTCAGTGGTTTCACCGCCTGCTGCGCAAACGCAAGGACCCAAGTTCGATCCCCGGAACAAAAAAAAAAAAAAAAAGAAAACAACATGAGAGCCAATAAACAAAAGCTCCAAACTCAGAAATTAGGCCCAATGCTTTCCCCAATAAAAGAAGGGATGCTATCGGATAACAATTTAGTGGACAGCAGCTCAGATTGCAGTAGTTGGTGAGAACTTTAGAGGAAAAAATTTCAAGGTTACTTGACTTATTTAAAGACATTTTATAGCTCCACTGGAGAGTTTGGAATTGAACTAGTGATAGTTACATAGAAATAAAGCAAATTCAGTACGTGAGTAGATAAAGTAGCACATTCAGACAATGAAATATTATTTAGTAGTAAACAAAAACGAGCTATGACACCACAAAAAGAAAGAAATAAGTACGTTAAAGACATATTGGTAAGTGAAAGAAACCAGTCTGAAAATGCTATTTACCTTGGGAGTCCAACCACAGGACATTTTGGAGGAATCAAAACTACAGAAATCTGTGGTTGCCGGGGGCTCAGTGGAGGATGCTGAATTCATAAAGCAAAGGGATATTTTTAGGGTGATGAAACTGTCCTGGATGATACTGTAATGACAAATACATAGCATCATGCATTTGTCAAAACTCATAAACTGCATAATACAAAGAATGAATCCTAAACTATGGACTGGAGTTAATATTTTTTTTGGTACCGAGCATTGAACTCGGTCCTTGAGCTTACGCAGCAGGCGGTGAAACCACTGAGCTAAATCCCCGGGCCGGACTGGAGTTAATTTTAAAAATTTAAAATAATGTGGGCCGGGGATTTAGCTCAGTGGTTCCACTGCCTGCCTCACAAGCACAAGGTTCTGAGTTCAATCCCTAGTACCAAAAAAAAAAATAATAATAATAGTAATAAATACAAGACAATTATTAACTTTAGGAAAAATAAGAAAGCAAATATAAGGCAATAAATTGTACAGGTCAGTTGTGAAAGTGCTTACACAGCCATGTTAAACAGTGAATATTAATCTATTCATGTATATGAAAGCGATGGGGGAAAGTGTAAGAGTTCGATCCTCACCTATCTATTGGCATAGGAGGAAACCAATAGATATTTTAAAATGAAAAATCAAGCAACAGCAGGATAACAGTACCATCTAGAACACATAGAGGTAAATAGCAAGAAAGTTAAAAGATTTGGAAGTAGTTTCTTTTAGAGAGGAAGACGCAGGGAGGATTGCGGAAGGTTAATTTTTTAAATTAGCTTTATTGTAACAGCAAAGAGAACCCTAAATCAAGTCAGTTCCCCAGTTCCTCCTCACTTTGATGAATGGCTCAGTGGTCAGACCAGATTAATGAAGTCAGAGATACGATCTTTCTCTGAGCACACGGACTACATCTAACTCTTCATTTTATTGACAACCAGTGTCATTTGTTCCAGCAGAAACCAGCCCATGGCATGTGGAGGGTTTAGCACAAATCCACAA
Organism: Heterocephalus glaber; assembly: GCF_000247695.1. The sequence continues at coordinate 11,311,238 of NW_004624793.1, forward strand.
CCACCAGCAAGGAAAGGGACAGACTTCCTCAGGGCCCTGGACGACCTGGGGCTGTGCTGCACTTCGTCTTGGGGAGCCAGGTTTTCCGAGCCACCACGCCTGCCCCGGGCAATGCACCAAACACCAATGTGGTGGGACTTCCGCTCTCACAAGTTGGTGTCAGCCTCGTTTTTGAGACATTTCCCTAACTTCTTTCCTGACTCTGACCCTGTCTGGCGTAAGCCTTCCCTTCTCCAGTCCTGCTGTTTGCTCTTCTGCTTAAATTCAGACTTATCCATTTGGACTTGACTGTGTGGCTGTTAGATTAGCTACTCACTGAGGTCTAACAAACCACCTCAAAATTTAGTGGCCATAACCATTTTATTTCACCATGGTTCTGTGGGTCAGAATTTATGGGACTCACCTGGGCCTTTCTCCTGGGCTCCCTGGAAGTCAGTTTTCTGGTGGCATGACTAGGGCCGGGTCAGCTAAGATGGCCTCACTCATGTGTCTGAATGTTGGTGTCAGCTGTCACTAGGGCCATGTGTTTCCAAAAAGAGAGCTATGCTGCTTCAGATGGTGGCAGGGTCCCCCAACGTGTTCAGTAGACCCCGGAAATCACGGGGCCGGCTGAGAACCATTGTGGACAGAGGGTGACTATGCAAGGGTATGGGAGTGGAGGGCAGGAATCACTGGGGTCCACAGGCACTTCCTGGTCATGTTCTGGCTTCTCTCCAGCCAGACGCCCTTAGATGGGGATTGGTCAGCTCTCCAGGAAATGGATGCGCTACTTTGTTCCCAAGTTTAGTATAAACTCAGTGGGGCTTTTTTCCCCACTCCTTTATTTCCCTTGCATGCAAGAAAAACAAAGCGATGCACTTCTGTAAGGGGAACCAGATCCTCCCGAGTTTGGACTGAATGCCACTGGGCTTGGCCAGACCTGGTGAGCTGGGGAGGAAGCAGCCAGGCGTGGACTACTTTACTTACATGCAGTGCTGGGGTGCAGCTTTGCCAGCACTGCCAAGATTCCTTGGCTGTGCCCTTCCAAGGAGCAAGAAGCCAAATTTGTCCATTAAGAAAGAAAAACTTATCAAATAACAGGAGCAATTTGGGACAAATTAGGCTACATCTGTTCATTTATTTATTCACAGAATCTTGTGAATTGAGCCAGTTAAATGCCAGGCACTGTGTTAGGTGCTGGGCATGCACAGATGAGCACATTATAGTTCCTGACCATAATACGCTCAGAGCCAGGGAAGGGTCAGAGGTAAATGTAGGCGTCCTTCAGTATCCCAAATCTAATCCACCCCTGGAAATGATGGACAGCAAGCTTTTGGACTGTGTGAGCCAACATACGGAACCAAGAGTACTGTGTTCCCAGCCCATCTAAAAACCCCTGGCAATTCCCCCAAATAATGTTAAAAAGAAATGTAATTGCTTTATAACAATATACCAAGTATTTATACATAATATAAGACATGGACAACATGAATTATTTAATTAGTTAATAAATGGGCACTCACGGGGGTGTTTTGTACAGTACACGATACAATTTGTGTTTCCCTTCTATGCCACATGACACACGTATGGTAAGGTACATAAACAATGAAACCACAAACTAAGGATCCTTCTTGGAAGACACTTGCCCTTAATGACATGGTGTGGACATCAGTGATAATGCATATGTTTAAAGGACATGCCATGCCATCCTGGCTAGCACATGGCTGGGCGCTGTCCCCTCCTCTAATCCAAAGTCTCAGAAAGCCTAAATGTTTCTGCCAGCACACACACACAAACTGTGCTGGAATACTGACCTGGATGGTAAACTCTGGTTTAATACTTTCTGTGGGTTGTTATGACTACGCCAGTGGAAGTTTAAATAGTGCAGTATTCGTCTTGTACTAAGACAGAGGCTATGAAGCAACATGATGACCCCTGTTAAGTTACTGATCAAAGGAAGAAACAGAACTGTACGCAGGTGAGTACAGTCAGTGTGAGGTGGGACAAGGTGAGCAAAGTGTATGGAAGCAGCACACAGTCTGCCATTGTGCTATGTCTCTGAGTGATCTTTTTCCCTTTCTATCATTCTATCATCATCTTTACAGTCTTGTTTGCACCGTGAAGACAATACTTCACACCCACGGACATATACACAAACAGCGATGCATCTCCAAGTGTGAATACACACGAACACAGTGGCCTTGAAGCATGGGGGCCTTCCCACCTGCCAAGGCAACCTGCCCTGGGCCTGAGCTCAGCCCCCTCATCCTGTGCTAAGAACTGGACCAGCAGCCTACACAAGCCATGGCACAGCCAGGCAACAGGCGGAGGGGCCTGGATACAAGGTGTGACCACTTGCTTTGGGAGACCTGGGATTCTCTGCAGCCAGCAGCCATAGGGTGCACAGGTCCAACCTCACGGGTGCACCCCTCCAAGGTTAATGGTTGCTAAGGCAACCTGGATAGCTGGTAGACGTTATTCCTATGTGTCTGTGAAGGGGTTTTGAGGATGATTAATATTTGAATCAGTGATTGAGTGAAAAAAATCTTCCCTCTCCAGTGTGGAGAAGCATTATCCACTCTGTTGGAGACAGAAGAGAAAATAAGATAGATGGAACAAAAAGGGTAAATACTTTCTCCCTTCCAGAGCTGGGATACCCATGTTCTGCCACTGGCCATCAAAGTGGCTGGCTCTTGGGCATTCACACTGTGAGTCTTGTTCCACTGGCCTTTCTAGTTCTGGGTTTACAGATGGCACATTGCAAGACCTGCCAGCAACCGAACATCCTTACATCCTATTGGCCCTGTTTCTCCAGAGAGCCCTGGCTAATACCATATCTATATGCTTACGATAGTAACACAGGTACTCTGTTCTATATTGTAGGTACCAGGGGTCCATCAAATTTTTGTAATTTAACTTATACCTTTGAAACACTAGGCCAGGAACTAAGTATTTAAAAGTATGTGTATGGCTGAGGATATAGCTCAGTGTAAAGCATTTGCCTATCTTGTGCAAGGCTGTAGGTTTGATCCCCAGTACTGCAATGAACAAACAAACAGGTAAACTAAAAGTCCCCTTGTGGAGGCTTTTTTTGATAAGTTGGATTTTTTCAGTGCAGGGCATAATAGTAGCCTTCACATTTGTGTTAGACAATTATGGTACATCAGCTTGATGGAATATTAAGAAGTTATTAACATTTATAATTATGAGGACTGTGGTGATGTGGGAAATGCTTGTGGTGTGTTAAGTGAAAAAGAGCTAAATATAAAAATATACTTACTGCAACTAAGTAAAAATGCATAGGGAAGAGGTGAAAAAGAACACAGAATAAGGAGAGCACATTACACACATCACATTTCAATCTCAAGTGGATTAAGTGGAGCTTTGTAAAAAGCAAATCCTACCTTCCAGCTATAGAAACCAAAGAGGTTAAAACAACTTTACAACATGTATTAGCTACAGTGATGTGAGCAGCTGTAGCAGAGAAAACCCACAATTATAGAGCCTTAACACAAAAATAGTGCCTTTCCTGTCCACATCAAATCCATAGCAGTGCGTGCGTGCGTGCGTGCGTGTGTGTGTGTGTGTGTGTGTGTGTGTGTTTACTGTTCCATGCAGTTTCAGGGACTGGGCTGCCAATGGCTCTACCATCTTGGATCCACAACTCCCAGGTCCCTCTCTCTCCCCCAGCATGCAGCCCAAGGATGAGAAGGAACATGGTGAGTGGAAAGTTTTTATGGGCAAAAGCTGGGAGTAGTATATCACTTCCACCCATATTCTGTTGACCAAAATATAATTAGAAGGCAGTTTACAATGAACTGCAAAGGAGTCTGGGAAATATGACCAGGAGAAGGAAGTGGTGATCTGCTGGCTGATCTCTGCCACATAAATTCTCACATCTGATTGTAAGTAGAACAAGAATTGGAATCCAGATCTTCTTTGAATTTTAACTCAGTCTTTAAATACTCAAATCTTCTCTCAACTGTGTGTTCTCTCTTTCCACCCTATCTGTTCCCAGCCCTGACATACATCCATACACACACACACTCAAAGATAAAGAAATGTGTTGCAATTTAAACAGAAAAGAGTTCTATCTCTAAGGGTACCCAATATACAATCTATTATTCTTTTTAGAGCATATATTATGATCTCAATGAGAATTATCCCTGGAAAGGAAATAGTTACTAGGAATAAATCCCTGGAACAACAGACTTTGGCTAAGAGCTCACTTGGCTGAGAAAGAATGAGCAAATGCCTACATAATTGCACGGACCTTATTGATATTTCCAGTGTTACTCATGTCTTTGCCTAAGCATTATTCCATTATCAATGCGTAGAAGGAAAATAAAATCCTGCCTGTAGCATATATTCGGACCCCCGGCACTCCCCACAAAAATCTCAGCCAGAAGGCATGAGAAGGGAATTGGCACGCTTATCTACTCTGAGGCCTATCTTGGTCCATTCAGACCCCTGTATCAAAATACCATAGCCTAAGTGGTTTATAAAAACAGACATTTACTTCTCATGGTTCTGGAGGCCAGGAAGTCCAAGATCAAGGTGCCAGCAGGTTGGATGTCTGATGAGAATCTGCTTCCTGGTTCACAGATGGGGACTTCTCCCTGTGTCCCCCCAGGGCCAAAGGGACAAGGACGCTCTCTGGAGCCTCTTCCTAAGGGCACTAACCTCATACACTAGGGCCCCTCATATGATCTGATCACCTCTTGAAGGCCCCACCTCCAAATGCCATCACACTGGGGATTAGACTTCAACACAGTCAGTCCGTAGTGGGGTTGTCTTCCTGGGCACCTGCTCAGGTTTTTGGGCCCTAAGACATCTGCTTATTGCCACAGCAGCTCTTCTATCCCATGACCAGTGACAGTGAGGGTTTGATCACTGGGAGGGAGCCACTTTGCACAAAACACCCTAAAGAGCAAATTAAAATATTATTTGGGGATAGGCTTCGGCATTCTGGAAAATATACGTCTGTCTCAACTTGGCCTTGTGATGTCAAATGTTCTCATTTGATGAACAAATGAGTTCAAATAACAAGTCATCAAATCCTATTAGTTCTTTGTTGTTTCTGCCAAACACCTAAATTTTAGCCAGAGTTTCAGGTGAATAACGTGAAAAACAAAATTGCTAGTTTATATTTCTGTCCTATGCCAAGACTAACCAGTCCAGTGCCCCAAACATTTGGCCACTTAGTAAATACTGAGTTAATCATGATGAAAAGGATTATTAAATTATGTTGTTTAATAAGAGTTCAGAAACTGTTGCAATACAGATAATTATAGCTATGGAAATGTAGCTGGGCTGCTCTGCTCTGTCAGGTCTTCTCTGAGGTTTTTGTAGGTTTACTCATTCTGTGTCTACACCAGCCCCACTCACTGTTTACACATGCAGCCTGCACACCGTCTGCACACACATCCACAAGAGCTGCATCTTGCTGCTCACAGAGCATTCGCCCTTTCCAAGGCTGTGAGCTCTACACTGGTACTCCTGGGACAACAGTGCCCAGAATTGCCCCACAGTGACCCTAACTGTTTTGGTAGCATGGGGCTGGTTGTGTTTTCCCCAGAGGCAGAGGGGGACAATCCATGTGGAGTGTGCTAAGGCTGCTCCAGAAATCTGGCTCGCTCACTCCTGTTCTTTATTTCAATGTTCAAAAGAAGAAATGTTGTGCCAGATGTGATGGTGCATGCCTATAATCTCAACATTTGGGAGGCTGAGGCAGGAGGCTCGCTGTGAGTTCGGGGCCAGACTGGGCTACATAGTGAGTTCGAGGCCAGTCTGAACTACATAGCAAGACTTTGTCTGGACAAAATGACCAACCCCCCCCCAAAAAAATATATAAAGCTGGTGTCAAATTCTTCAGGAATAAAAGAATTGTCTTTTTTAAAAAGTTACTTTAATAATTACCTTCAATAGAGTTTGATTCCAAAGCCCATACTGTCACTCACAACCAACATACTGCCCCATGAACACTGAGGATTGTAATACCAAGCTATCAAGTAGCAATGATTTGTGGTTTACTAATTAAGGGCAATAAAAGCATCCCAGCAATGCAAAGTATTAAATAAATACGATTATTACTGTTCTTGCATTTGACCACTGACACTGGAAGACAGCACTGTCATCTGCAATGGAAATGTGACAAGCCAGCAAGGGCGTATTAATGTCAGATTCGAGCGACACGGTGAAATGCTCATGTTTGCTTCCAAGGGTATTTCTGTTCTTGGAGCCAGGTTCTCAAGCACGGCCCTCCATTAAGGTCAGCATCATTTGCAAATGCAGAAGAAAATACAGTCATATCACTTCATTTTCCCCCCCTGAAATAAAAAGAAAAGTGGTTCACCATTTTGGAGCAGAATTTTAAAGCAGAAATCATGGTGCCTTTGCCACTTCTGATTCAAAAAGGAGAAATTATAGCCTTTCATTCTCCTAGCAGGATGTAACTAAGGTTTAGATGAGTGAACAGATGCATGCAAAAAAATCAGCCACACGCACAGAAAACATTCATTTTCACAATCTGGTAAATCTGCTAGGTACGCATGAAACAGAGCCAAATGGATTTCAGCAGAATGCAGTGTCACAGCCTGGGCACAACAGAGACCCACCTTGGCCACACTTGTCACCAGGGCTGTCGGCAGCCAGAGTCCCAGGCGTGCTGCTCACCCAGCCACCTGGGGATCTCCCGTGGCTCCATGCTGGTGGCAGAAGGTGCCCACCCCTAGCCAAGTACCTTAGGTTATTCCCATCTCAGTGTGGGACAGAGCATGCGATGAGCCTCCCTTTTGCCATTCCACGGGGCACAGAGTCCCTGTTTGAGTTCCTACCCTTCACCCCACGGGCAGCTCATGGAGCATGGGATCTGAAAACTGGAGGCACAGCAGCCACTCTGTGTCACTCACGTGGTGGGCGGCCACCCCCCAGCCCACCCTACCCCACCCTACCCCACGCTTTCTTCCCCACGGGCTATCGCCACTGAAATTCAGACAATGTAAAAGGGGATTTCCACAATCTTTAACCTCGATGTCTGTGTGCCTATGAGATTTCAATAGTGTGAACTCCACTGACCCTTCTCCAGAATTATTTATTTTTCTACTGGACCCTAAGTCCTCAAACACTTAACAGTATAGGTTTACAACCCCTTGATACCAAACAGTAGGGATGAATGGGTTTGGGCATTAAGAATGGTCTGGACCTTAAGAAGGTAAAATGGTACCTGGACAGTCTATATCAGGGTGGTGAACCTATGGCATGCATGCCACTGTTTTCATCACTGAAAGCTCTAAAAGGTTCACCCCCATTGGTCTAGATTATATCCATTCCCCCAAACCTGAGGGAAAAAGCAGGAGGAATTACACTCAGTGGATGAAACCAATCAATCCTCTCCTATCAATTTAGCTCCAGTTTTGCTGTCAAGTGAGTCAGCAGAAAACATGATACACTTTTTGGTTTTCTGAACTTTGGGGACTTTGGAATTGTGGATAAAGAACTAGGAATTCATACCACTCTTTTCACACAAGAAGCTGGAAATAAATACCAAGGAGCAGTTGCACAGCATCGCTTTGTCAGTAAAATGGAGCTTTCCCTCCAGAAATGTCTTGAGACTTGTGTTTCTCTGTAGAGTTCAGTGATTCCAGCTGCATCACTGTTAAACCCCAGACAACAAAATGGAACAGCCTCCAAGGCCTTCTAGGGGCTGAATGCCCCGTCTGCTTCGTGGCTATTTTATAAATCAGATCCAGCCAGGACCACCAGAGGGACAGGCTGCTCGAGGAGGCAGCTGGGAGGTCACTGGGGACAGCGGTGCCACCTGTGTCCTGGGCGACAGTAAAAGCATAGTGGAGAGCTCCTGCCCCGAGCCCTCAGTGGGCAACTGATCTTGCCTGCCATTTCTGGACTTCCTCTGGCTCCAACTGAGTTGTAGCTTCTCCCTTCGCCTCAGATGGGCAAGTTTCCAGAGCTGTCAGCTTTTCTTCTGCCCAAGTTAGCAGGGACATTGATTCTGGAGGAAAGGGGGCCCTTGCTCCCACCCCCCATCTTTGCCTCGCTCCTGGCGTAGCCTCCCCAGTGCTGTGGCACTGTCTGGTTTTATTAGTCCTGCCTGGCTGAGGCCTCCCTTCCCAGGTGGCCCTGGTGGCTCCGGCCCCCGCCCTTTGGTGTGTTGACATGCATTTCTGGTCTCCCAGGGAAAGCCTGCTTACCTGGATAATGGGCACCTGACCCCCTGGTTCCCAACATGGGCTTCTGTACCACAGCGGGGCTCGCATCTGTTTGCATTGTTTTCTAGACTGTCGCCAGGGGGGAGTCTTATAAATGTGACCTTGCTTGGCTGGCTTTGGGATCGATGGAAATCAGGTCACTTTGGGGGCTCTAATGGGCCTGGATGTTTGGGTCTAGAGTGGACAAAATGAGTCTCCTGCTTTGTAGAGGAGGCCTGTGGTCCTGCTGAACTGGAACTGGCTCTTCTGAAAGCATTCGTCTGGTACAGAACTGTAGGCACCTGTGTCTTTGAGGAATTTCCCCAAAAGGACAGGAGGACGACATTTTACCTAGAAAACTGGAAAGGTCTTCTAAGGCAAAGAACGCATTGTTGCCTTTTGTAACAGACGGAGTATGTTTGGAGGAAAAGGAAGGAAGAAGGAAGGAAGGAAATGCTGTCTCATATGCCATCTGTCATTGTCATCAACCTTATCTCTTCTCACCACTGTGACCACCTGTACATCTCCCCGTTCACATCTGCCCAGCTCTAATTCATTGCTCTGCATGCACAGTGATAATCGTTAAGGCCATATCTTTGCCGTGCAAAGCACTTAGTGGCTTCCACTGCCTTAGAATACATCTAAAACTCCTGCTGTGGCCCGTGGTCCTGTACCATCTACTTCCTGTGTGTCACTCCAGCCACATTTTGCATATCCTAGGCTCTGGGCACTCTAGACACAATTCTGCTGCCCCTGGACCTTTGCATGTGCCCCTCCATCCATCCAGAGGCCCCCTCTCTGTTCCGTGTCCTCGGCAGCTTGCACTTAATTATCGCTTGTGCATCCTTCCCATCCTGGTTCAAATGTGATTTCCACAAGGGCTCTTTCTTTCCTGCGTAAAGTCCTGTTTATGCTCTCATGATACCATATGCTTTTTCTTTTCATCACACATGACAACTCACAGGTATACCTGTATTTGAGTGACCACCAGACAGATTCGTCTCCCCAGCCATAAGCTGTGTTAGAGGAGGGGTTGCACTGTCATCTCTGGGGACAGCCTAGTGTTGTATTCGATGAGTCCTGAGTGAATCATTTATCTGGCTGGTATGGCTTTGCAACAGTGTCACTCCTATGTAATAAAAGAGCTCTTGCTACTCCAGTGGAATGGAAATTTCCACTTGCCAAAACACTTGGGCATTAGAGGTTCTTGAGAATTTTGGACTCACCAATAAAGATGATTGAGCCAATGTCCCCAACCCCTATGGACAACCCTGGTGGCTTCAGGCTGTGTCACATTTCTCCCCAAAGCTCCTATGGGCCCTTTCTGATGGCAGACTGGCATGTCTTCCCTGAGTTGTCATGGTGGCCAAGAGGAACATGTCACATTGGTGATAATGTCAGTAAACTCTGAGGTTGCCAAGGAGAGCAGCAAGGGAGGGCCAAGAGGGAGCCAGCGGGCCTTCAACACCAGGCCTGGGAATTGCTCATTATCAGAGGTGCCAGCCGCCACACCCTGGACAGAGGGGCGTAATTGCTGCAAACAGCTAATCACTAACAGTTCGACAGCCAAGGGCCTACAGCCGTTCCTGTCTTCACTTCAGGCTCTGTCCCTGCACAGGGGAAAGGTGCCAAAAAAGGAAGCCAGGCACAAAGGCATGGCTTCTGTCTCACAGAAGGGGCGCCTCTTCCCCTAGCATTCCTAAGACACTTTGGGAATTCTGCTTTTTGCCCTGCTTGAAATCTTGATGTTTCTATCCGAGTGAAGGGCTTCTGAGCTTCAGATATGTCTGACCTGGGCCCTACAGCCTTCCAAGTGACATTGGCCATTCATGGAAAGGAAGCCCATGAAAGCAACATTTTGCTTTCAGGAGAATATGTGGGCAAATGAGGACTGAACACTCATTGTCTGGATACTACTGAACAAGCTTCCTGTGGGAAGATTAAAATAATGATCCCATAATTTGTTACATTAAATTTATTATGTCTTTATGATGATTCATTAAAATAAGTGGATGGCTTCATCTAGTAAATGTCCAAATAGATATGAAGGCAGAAGTGTCACAGGCCCCTGAAGGGTGTGCATGTATGAAATTAACAAGCACAGCACCTGGGTAAATCAAGCCCACCTCACTCAGCCATCTGCCAAGCGTCTTCTGTGTGTAGTAGATACTTAGGATGCAAATGTGCTTGTGGCCTCAACAAGCTTATGTACCAGTGCAAGAAACCCACAGATAAATCAACAACTACAATTTGGGGTAGAGTATTGGGATTGGTGTTGTCAGTAAGAGATTTTCTTACTCAAGGGCAGCTTTTGTACAAGAAAGACTGAATGAGCTTGCCTTGGTTTTAAAAGTAATAACATAGTCATTAAAATTATCAATTCAAAAATTCAACTTCATGCCAGGCATAGTGGTGCACACCTATAATTCCAGCACTCTGGGAGACTGAGGCAGAGGATCCCAAATTCGAGCCCCACCTGGGCAACTTAGCAATTTAGTGAGATGCCGTGTCAAAATAAAAAGTGCTGGGGGCCGGGGATTTAGCTCAGTGGTTCCTCCGCCTGCCGTGCAAGTGCAAGGTCCTGAGCTCAATCCCCAGTACCAAAAAAAAAAAGTGCCGGGATATAACTTCATGGAAAGGTCCTGGGTTCAGGACTCAAGACTGGAAAGAAAAAAAATCTACCTTCACCCAGGCACAGTGGCACATGTCTATAATCTCAGCTTTCAGGAGGCTGGGGCAGAAAGATGGTGAGTTCAAGGCCAGCCTGAATAACTTAGCCAGACCCTGTCTCAAAATGCAAGAAAGGCTGGGGATATATCTCAGTGGAAGGGTAGGGCACTTGCCTCATATATGTAAAGCCCTGGGTTTAATCCCCAGTACCCCCACCAAAAAAAAAGATAACAGAAAAAAATCCACCTTAGGCCTTTGTGTTCTGCATATAATCTTATTATATTTTTAAGTAAATTTGATCAATTAAAATTGAATAAAAAAGTTGAAATCTCAACTGACACCATTTAAAACTTTATTCAATTCCCTTAAACTTTTAAAATAATATTTATAATTTATTATACTCATTTTCCTTTTGACATTGTTCAAATGCTTGAGCTAACAAGGAAAGTCTTCCACATACTTGCACAGTACTTAAGTGTCTACAAATTACTGATACCAAGGCTGGGCACTGAGGTGCCTGACGGCCCAGAGACCTTCCCCAGCACGTGGAGCCCTGGCCAGCGCCCTCTGCAAGAGGGTACCAAGCCCTCTTGTGGCTGCCACCACCACACGAACCTTCAAATTCATACCATTTGGACAGTAGGTCTTCTTGAGCCCAAACTACAACGTAAGGAAATTCTTTCCTCTGCTTTGAGTTCTAAACTTCTCAACTGGTTTGCAACTGCAGCAGATCAGCCCCAGGACTGGCAGTGGAGTTGAAACTGGCCATAGATGGACAAGGAAGTTACTTTCTTCCTCAGATATATTTACAAACAGGGTGACTCTGCCTCAATAATCTTGGGTGAATACTTTGTGTAACTGGAAGCACTGGGGATCTCTGTACATCCTTCCAACCCTTCAAACTACTGCTGACCACTGTCCACGTAACATCAGCATGCAGCTTAGACAGCTACAGTTCAAATATTCTTCAGTCTGACCAGATCATGTCCCTGTGTGAACAATCCCCTCTGCCTGTATCTCCAACTCCCAGCAACTCAAGCATTTAAGGATGAAAGGTAATTAACAGATGATTTAGAATATAGTAAAAAAGAGGAGGAAACTAGCCTGGGAATGACTTTCAATAATAAAACTGAAGAAATCTAATATTTATTGGTCATATGTGTGCCAGGCACTATGCTAAAGTGGTGCATATATATTACTAATTTAATCTTTGTAGTAATCCAGTGACAGGGCTTTGTTTCTGTTCTTAAAGATAAGAAATCTTGGGCTGGGGAGGTAGCTCAGTGGTTGAGTCCTTGCCTAGTGTGCACAAGGCCATTGGTTTAATCCTCAGCACCAAAACAAACAAACAAACAACAAAAGAAACCACCCCTGAAATCTGAAGCTTAATGATGTATAACTTGCCCAGGTCAAAGAAGTAACAAAGGTAGGCACTGAATCTACCTTTGCTTCTAGTTCTTCAGGTACTAATTATAATGCAATGCTGCACAAGTCACCCATTGACAACTGAGTAGAAGGTATAAAAAGACAAAATACACAAGAAAACCCACCTTCTAAACACAGGAAAACCATAGAATAAATTTTTTAAAAAGATTAATGCAACAAAGAGCATATTTTATAAATATCACTAGTAGAAAAAAGTATATTTTATATACATCAACTAGTACAGACATTGGTATACTCCAATATTACTGCTGAAAATATACTCCTAATCTCTGAAAACTAATTTTTACATAATTTGTAACATACTTTGGCAATATATAACAAAGCCATACAAATGTTGTTACCCATTGGTCTGGTAATCCCAGCCCTATAAACATTCCAAAGAAATAAGTCTGGGCTGAGGAGTTGACTCAGTGGTACAGTGCTTGCCTAGCATGCACAAGGCCCTGGGTTCCATTTTCAGCACTGTCCCCTCCCCCCCCAAAAAAGGCTGAGAATAAAAAGTTATATACACAAAACTCTCTATTGCTAAAATTATCAAATTTTAATAACAAAACTACAGCGAGAAACTGGAGACAATCTGAATAGTCAGTGAGAGGAATATTTTACTGAAGTGAAAACCTTTGATATATATTACACATGTTAAAATAATAAGTACAAAGATTTTGTAACAATTTAAAAAGGAAGATTTGAAAATAATAGTAATGTAATGACATAAAAATTATGGCTGCAAAGGGACCAGGACTGGAAACGAAATAGAGTAGATTCCATGTGAGATTGGTAGGTCGAGCATTAATTCTTCCCCTTTTAAAGGTATTCTTTATTGCTGTTAAAAGCAATAAAAATTAAAACTTGTAAGTACCTGACAAGACTTGTCTATAAAAATAAGGGCACCTGCTGGGTTGTTTTGATGATTAAATAAGTTAATGGATGCAATGGATGCACCTAGAAATAACCCCTGCAGGCTCTCTCAGAGCCTCCCTCTCCTGCCCTTCCTTCCTCCCAGCTTTAGTGTCCTGAGGGGTCAGGATCAACACTGGGCACGTGGTGTGGTGGAAGTTTCTCCACAGGACCTCCTTTCTCAGTGTGTTTATTTTTTATTGTTTTTATCCATGACTTCCAGAGCTAAGTAGGCTCTGGACATTTACACTTTCTGGCTCTGTCGTCAAAATTAACTTGTTCTTTTCGTCAAGGTTAATATATTGTTTTTAAAAGTATGTAGTATTAACAGCATGGAAGTTCCCCAAAGTAATAAACAGAATTACCAGCAATTCCAGCAAAGGAATTGAAAACAAATTCTCTGTAGCAACACTGTTCAGAATAGCCAAAAGATGGAAGGAACCAACAGGGAGGTGGGTGGGGAAAACGATGGTGACCGGTCCTTAAGCCTCAGACTCCCCTTCTGCCCTTATTTCATCCCTGAGAGCATTCTGTCCTCAGAAAAACCTCTGATGAAGGGATCCTATTAGGGCTCTTTATGAAGCCAGGGGGCACAGAACCAATTCTGACTGCCTTAAACCAAAACGAACTTTATTGGCTCTGCATTTCCAGGCTGGGGAGATTGTGGCAATCAGGTGCAAGCAAAGCCCTCAGGACTGAGTTTCTTGTCACCTCTCAGCCCTGACTTCCATTGGAGGTTTCATTTTCAACTCCATGTGGTACAGACTGGAATCTCCCAGGTGCTAATGGTTGCTGAGAACCAAACTCACTTCCTGGTAGGTACAGAGCTCCCCCTCCCTCCCACAGAAACCCAAGATTCACTCTGATTGGGCTATCTAATGTCACGTGTGCTTGCCTATGCCAATCACAGTGGCCATCAGACATGCAGCTCCCTGATTGGTTCACCCTGTGTCCCAGACTTCCCTAGGGCTGAAGCCCCACCCAAGACTATCTGGGCTGAGATTAAAATCAGAGACCTGGGTTTGTAGAAAGAAAGATGGATACTCTACTGGGGGGGGGGGGGCAAAGCTGTAGTCTACACTCATCCGCATTCTTCCCAGGATCATTTCCATTGTAGTAGGAGCCAAAACCTTAAAATAAAAGAACATCCTCTGGTGCTCTAATTAGGGCGTTTCCAGTGCTCTGCAGAGGAAGGCTACGCCATGGGCTCCATGGCTTCCTCACTGACAAGCCACCCACGGGGAACCTGACTCCACTGCACAGGCAGACACAGGCTTCATCTTCCATTTGAGCAAACACACGTGTTTGCTACACATATAAACCTGTCCAGCAAACCCAGAGTGTTGGTGTGATTGATATCCAGGAAATGAGGCACCTTGGAACAAGTGGTATTAGGCCCAGGATTACCTACCTAGATACCTGCGTGATTGACCCCATGTGATTATCTGTCATGGAGACAGACCCTTCCCTGCTTCCAGTGCAATTACCTTCCCCCAGACAGAAGAAATGGATGCCCACATGATGGCCTGCTCTGCATACATGCATGATTGATGCCTATGCAATTATCTAACAGTGATATGCCAATGACTGATACCCATATGATTATCCGCTAAGATACCCATGCAAATGAAAATTGGCAAGCCCTGCCAGCTCTAATAATAACCCTAACAAGTGAAAACCAATGGCTAACTTAAGGCAAGTTCTTTAAAAATACAAAAAGCCACTGATGCTCTATTAAGCATGCATGTATGTGTGTCTATTAGTGTACTCGTGTGTGTATACATATCTCTGCTAAATAGTATATACACATGAATATATGGAGTAGGGTGAGCAGAAACAAAGAGATCCACTTTCTTGTAGCATTTAAATAAAACAGAGTCAGGCGTGGCGCTACGTGGGTATAATCTCAGCTCTCTGGGAGGCCAGGGCAGGAGGATCCCATGGGTGAGCTCAGCCTGGACAACTTAATGAGACCCTGTCTCAAATAAATAAAAATAAAAAAGGGTGGATATATGTAGCTCAATATGAAGGTCCAAGGTTCAATCCCTGAACTTAAAAAAAAAAAAGTAAAACTTGGAATAGGACCATTATTACAGTAAGTAAATATCAAATCTAACATTTTCAGATTCTGGAGGCACAATAACTGAAAAAGAAAGTCCAGAAAGCAGCAAACATTTATTTGCTTATAAATTTGTTTGTGCTCATAGACATTGGTTCCTAGAGACTTTTGTGTTTCTTGGTGACCATATTGCGAACAACGACCTGCAGCTGAAGATGAGGTGCAGCTGCGTACATCAGTAAGTCCCCACTTGCAACCCTGTGTGTGCAGGTAACGCAGTTTCGTTTCTCAGCCTCTGCTGCCCTGCCCCTCAGAAAGAAACAGTCTCCAAGTAACAGCATGTTTGGCCATTTATCTTGCTACCTTTTCCCTGTTCTTCATTCTGCCTTTTGAGAAAAGCATGTAATATCCCCCATAGAATTCAATGATTTTCTTTGTTATTGTTAAAAAAAAAAAAAAAGCTAATCCATGAAGAGTCTCTTTCTGGTTAATGTTAATTCAGCTGCCTGTTTTATAATAGGATTATGTTTTCCAGGATTTAAAAACCCCACTTGTTAACTACCAAATAGACTTCTACAACAGCTATAAAACCTAATTTAATACCTATTAGCATTAACGAAATAGCTGAGGTACAATTTATGTCTAACGACACTTTAACACCCTACAACCTCCAATAAAAATATAACATTTCTTTTGAAGTTATAAAAGGAAACTGTTCAGTGGAATAACTGGAGTCTTGTGGGTTCAATCATGCAGTATCTCTAAGGGAGAACAAATGTTTACATACAGGAAGGATTATGGAGAAAGTTTGCTTAAACAGATTAGTGCATGTTTACATGTATTTATGCTCCCTTTTACATCATGCAAATTCAAGTTAAAATGATCTTCATTTCTTTCATTTGAAAACAATTACAGAGGGAGTAAACTATTTGGTCTGTTACCTAATTAGGTTAGAATAAATTTCAGAATAAAGCATTACACCAAACTCAGGCAGAAGGCTAATGCTGTTTCCGGCTTTAGGAAGGGGAAGAGCTTTTTCCTGTAGGCCGGTGTCCATGGGGGAGGGGAGGCCAACAGTGATTCTGTGGGCCAAAGGCAGTGAATGGTAAACAGATCCCTTTTTGTCTTTGGATCTTCATTCCTGTATTACTGTCTTCATAAACTGGATTGGGCATTTAAGGGCCTCTCGGGAATGTAAAACAGAGACAAATTTCTTCTCCACCCTGCCCTCCCTCTCCCTCCTTTTTCAGACAGGTGACTATTGGGAAGCTCATGGTAAGCCAGATGGGAACAGAGAAACGCTGGCAAATATTGTTTCAAGATGAAGGACAGAAAAACAAGGAGGCTGACGTGTAACATATCAAAGACTATCCAGGCACTCGGAAGTTGAACATGAATCTCTGGGCAGTCCAACCTCTTTAAAGATGCAAATTGCAGTCAAACACAGAAAACAGTAGGGTTCTGTTTATCCTTTCACAAAGGGTGCAAACTGCTAATCAGGCTCCATTGCTGGGCTGGCCACTTTGTTTATCAATAAACAGGAAGACAGTTAGACTATAATTTTCCTGCCTAGTACTGGTGGCCAAAAGGAAATGCTGGCAGCTTGGTAGTACTGAGTTCCAGTTGCATCAAAACCCAATTATTATTGTAATAATGTATGGGTGTTTGCAAGTTGCACAGGCGTGCTACACATGTCCACAGAATCATGTGAAACATATTGGCAGAGAAGGAGCTTGGTGATACATGGACGAAGAGGAGCTGTCAAAATAGGCCTGGTCCTCCAAGAGCTCAGCTGTGGAGTGTTATTTAAAAACACACACACACGGGAAAATAGTGAAGATGGCAGATATGGGAATCTTTCACATGTTAATACAACATAACAAAAACATGGTTTGGTTAAAATCAAAGAAGTATGCAATAAAGTAATTCTGAGATGGGAAATTTGATTGGCATATGCTTTAACTGTCATCCTAAACTCTGTTAATATGGAATGCTTGTACCTCTAAAAGACACAGTTCAGAGTTATTGGAGCTACCTTCATGTCAATGGAGCTACCTTCTTAAGATATTATAAAATCTCAAATCTAGGAGATACAGCTCAGTGCTGTAGCCCTTGCCAAACATGTGCAAGGCCCTGGGTTCAATTCTCAGCACTCAAAAAAACCCTAAAATATCACATAAGATCCTAAATATAACAATTCAGCCATACATGTGTTTAGGCATTCAAATTGTCCAAATCATTACTTTAGTTCCTTCTTTCATTTTTTAATCTCTGTGGATGTACCTGTAAGAGATTAAGATGCACTCTGAGTTTAACATAAATCTCCAACGGAGCATCACAAATGTTCAACAAAAAGAGATTGTAAAGTTCACCACATGGCGCTTCAGTTCATGTTGGAATAATATGCAAGCAAACAATAGTTATCACATATTGAGCACATATAGCTCACATAGTCATCAAATATTTGGTGAGTAGCTACTATGTTCAAGGAAACCCTAGGAAGCTGTGGGAATACAGTGAAATCCTCTTCACAAAGCCAAGTGTCTTCCAGGGAAGCAGATATGGAACAGGTCATGAAGCTAAGGTTTGGTGGCCCACTTCTGCATTTACCTAACCAGTTCTCACTACCATGGCTGGCTCTCCAAGATGCCAACCCAAAGCAACCTGCATGCCATTTGAGATGGGGACCCTTGCCTCCTTCTGCTAGGATAAGGATGGACAAGTAGAAATAGTGTAGGGTTTTTTTTTAATAGAGTAGGTTTTTTATGGCTCTGTTAATAACAATTTTGATCAAATGTAGTGGTCAAAAGTGCAGTTCTTTGGTGTGGCTTGTATAGCTGTCCCACTTATTAGCTCTGTGACCCTGGGCAAGTTTATGAACCTCTCTGTAGCCTACTGTCCTTGTCTGTCAACAGGGATAATAACAGCAACTCTGTCATGAAGTTACTGTGAGCAAGAAAGGAGTTAATCCATGCAGAGCACTTAGAAATAGAGCTGGCACACGGAAATATTCACCGCGTGTTCTCCGGAGTTACTCTCAGACAGCCATCAGCACCATGGCCAGCGCCAAAGTCCAGCCCTTGGGAGGTCACAGGCCTGAAAGAACAATGGCAGCCCAGAGACTGCCTGCGGCTCAGGAGTGGGCCCAGCTCCAGGAGCCTGCCCTTCGCAGGGGTACCCGGAAAGGTGGGGCAGCGATGTCCAGAGCTGACCGATTTGTGCAGCTGGTCCCGGACCGGCCAGTCTGGGCTCCTGGCCTGGTGAACCTTGACACCCTTGTCAGTGGGAGCTTCTGGCCCTGATCCCTCTCATGTATCAACTCCAAACTAGGCCCTTCATACCTACTGCAGGCTCCCTTTTTACAGACAACGTGGAGCAGGGTGTTTGGATTTGTTGACCCTACTTCCCCTTGCAGCTAACTATGCATAGCTCTAGGAAGGAGATGCTCTGACACCCACAACCCCCATTCCCTGTGTACGGCACCCATGTGGCCAGAAGGCCAGCTTCCCCTGCTACTGCAGAAGGCGGGTTAGACAATGTGGATGAAATGCACGGTGGGCTGCCTACTACTGTTCAGCCTCAGCCTTGTATTTCCACCCTGGGAGACTCCAAGAATTCATCCTCTGATGGAAAAATTTGAGGGATCTTTAGAAAACCCACCTCTTTCATGTGTGTGTGTTATTGGGGATTGGATCCAAGGCCTTTGCACCGAGCTATACCCCCAGGCCTTCTTTATATACATATTTTGAGATGGGTCCTTGTTAAGTCACCAAGTTGTTTGTCCAAACTGGACTCAAACTTGCAATCCTCCTGCCTCAGCCTTTCCATCTGCTCAGACCAAATGAGAAGGCTGGGATTATGAACAAGACTCACCACATGTGGCTTACAAAACCCACTTTTATCTCAGTCTAGAGCCCTGACTCATCTTTCTCTTTAGGCTTCTGGGCTTTTCTGACACACATTGGGAGGCCTTGTGGTCTACTTGCCCAAAATACACTGCTTCTTCCACTAGTCCTGGCTGGGGATTCCGGGCCCAGTTGTAACTTCTCGGGGCTAATTTCTGACCAATAAATATCTTGCATGATGGCATCATATAGGGAAAGTTGTAAAAATGCATTTGAAAGAGACAGTGTACCTTTAGTAGAAAGGCAGTCTCTGCTATCGGCTTATTCCTGACTTGATGTTTGCTCCTGACAAGCCACACTTGTCTTTTACCAATAAAACACCATCTTGCCAGGTATATACTAGAATTAAAACACTACCATCACTCGTTACCACCCGGAGAAGATCTGATATGTGTTAAAACACCTGGCAAAATTGTATTATTCCTCAGTTGTCTCTGTAAATCAGAATAATTAACTTACCCATTAATATACCCACTGATTTATTATTAAAAACATGGTGATATTTAATACATTGCTATCAGTTGTGGCCAGTGAAGAAAACCTGAAAAAAACTGTATTTCAGTATCAAAATTCCCTCTGCAAAATTTCGTGTTACCGCTTTTTTATTTGGCAGTGCTCTCCATACTTGTTTGGTTTGGTTCAGTTTGGTACCAGGGACTAAACCAGGGTGCTCTACCACTGAGCTACATCCCAGGCTTTTTTGTTCTGAGAGTCTCACTGTGTTGCCCAGGTTGAACCCAAACTTCTGCCCAAACTCTCAATCCTCTTGCCTGTCTCCAAAGTAGTTGGGATTATAGGTGCATCCTTGGTTCTTGATTTAGCAACTAATACCTCTTGATCTTATTTTGGGAAAATCACCCATGTTTTTTTTAAAATATGGATTTTAAGTAATTACTAAAGTTGAAAGAAGTTTAATGATTTTTTTTCACTCAACTGTCGTCTCCAAGCTATCTCTTACCTCATTTTAGAGGACATGGCCGCAGTTTCTACATTTAGAAATTTTGGGATCACTTAAGCTGGACTCTTTCCTTGTTTTTTTTGAATCTTAATTTTAAGCTGGAACTCAAAGATCTGTTTTATTGCCTAGGTCTTGGCTTTCTGTAGTTATGTATTTTGGGTCATACTCAGTCTTAATTGGATTCCTAGGAATTGCAAGAAAAGAAATAACTAACAATTTAAAGCCTGCAACTCTTTGTAAAGAAACTGTGTTGCGCTCATTAAATGGAAATTGCTGACTATTATGACCCTAATAGAAATACTTGAATCTTTGTATTAACAAGATGCCTGGTTTGAAGAATAAAACAGTGAGAGAGGGAAAAAAAGTGTTTGTTTGGTTGATTTTTTGTTTTTTTAACAATTACCCTTCAAAGGGGGAAAGGTTATTTAAGGGTATGAAGAGATTAATAAAAGACTGAAAACACTTTCCTATTTTTATAAAAACCTGAACAGGTTTTTATATCAGAACCTTTAAGGATCAAAAAGACCTTGCAGAGTTCCTAAGCACAGTTCAGCTTTCCATACTGTTCCAAAAAGACCCGCAGATACCCCGATTGCTATTGAAGAAATCTCCCAAGCCCTTGAGTCTTTTAATAAAGGCGAGGCACCTGGGAGAGGAGCGTTCCCATCCTAATTCACACCCCTATTGAAGAGGCGGGGCGCCCCAGGCCCCTGTGCACACTGAATCGTTCCCCTTTAGCTTTCTCCCTGCAGGAAGAGTACACCTAGCCACTCTACTAATTCATTTCAACAAGAGTGACGACACCAAGGAATGGAAAATTTAGCCAAGTGGATTTGTGTGTACATACAGGGTGTAAGTACAAATGGGGCTTTAGGGTCTGTATGCTGGTGTGTGTGTGAATGTGAGCACACACAAAGGAGGATGTACAAATAGGAGAGAATTCATATGCTTAGGATAGAAAAGGTTCTTCCATCTGTACACAATGAAAGGCATGACAGCGGGCCTCAAGGGTAAGGAGTTCACAGGGCTGAGGGCCAGGATAGCACACATAGGTTCATCAAAGAGTGACAATCAGCTGAACACTTTGGATGATATTGGAGGTTCTTAACTATGTGGCAGCTCAACTGACAGGCTCAACTGCCCATTCTGAGTCTGCAGGCAACCCCAGGCATCCTTTAGGGGGTTTGTGTGTGAGGAAGAAGCACTTAGGACAGGGCTCCCCAGGAGGGGACAGTCTCACAGCCCTCGCCCTAAAGCCGCCCTCCCTTGTTCTCTCCTCCAGAGCTGCTAGCCTTCCCTGTGGCCTTGCGATCATCAATTGTGATGTGTCATCTTGACTTGGGTGAGGACCGCCCAGCAGATGGAGCTCCAGTGGTGCCATGGGTTAGCGTGCAGTGCTAACATAGTAAAGCTCTCGGTGTGTCTGTAGATGACTGACACATATTCTGAAGACTGAAGAGAGAAAACCTGCCCTGGATGTGGGTGGCATCAACTGACATGCTTGTAGCCTGGATGGAATAAAAATGGAACGAAGAAGGAAGGCTTCCCCTTTCTTCAGAGGAGGAGCTTTGATCTTCCTCGCCACCTTTGGACTTTGGTCTCCAGTTCCTTTGGTGTTTCTACCACAGGTTCTTCGGCCTTCCAGCAGAGACCTGCACCAGACTCTGCAGTGAGCTCCAGGCCTTTGGCCTCCAACTGGATCTTCTGGGCTTGCAGTGTGCAGACGGCCATTTTGCATTCTTCCACCCTGATTCCACAGGCAGTGCACCCTAATGGATACAGGCCTGCAGTATGTCCTGACACCCAGGATGGAGGGAGAGAGAGAGCAAAAATTCGGTGGGGTAGGAAGCTTATTACTATTCTTACCTTTATTTTACATTAGAGATGGGCCCAGAGAGAAGGGAGACTGCCCAGATCACACTGTCAGGTTAAGATGTTACAAGGATCAGACACTAGCATAGTTTGGTTCTAAATTTTTTTTCCAGTGCTCTCTAGATCAAACCAGGGCCTTGCACATACTAAGCACGTGATCTACCAGTGAGCTGTACCCCCAACCCTAAATCTGTCTTCTTGGCCATCAATTATGCCTTTTTATATGAAAGAGATATTTTAAGGAATGAGTTTTCCATTCTCTCTGTTTTCTAAGTTTCTTCCTTCTCCTCTGCCTCCTCCCCCACTCTTTTTTCTAGGGGGTGGGTGGGTGGAAGGGGTGCTTGAGATGGAACCCAAGGGCTTTGTGTTTGCCAGTCAAGTGCTCTATCATTGAGCTACATCCCAGCCCTAAGGTTCAGCACTTTGAAAATGTTACACTACTTTATAAAAAAGAAAGAAGAAAGGAAGGAAGAAAAGAAAGGTACAGATAGAGAGCGAGAGAAAGAAAGAAAAGAAAAGAAAAGAAAAACCATTTACATAGTGCTTGAGAGCTTACAAGGTGACAAGGTGTGTCCCCCTTTGAACCTTCCGGCCGGCCCCTGGTAGGTGGTGTGTGTCTTGTTATCATCAACCCCATGGGACAGATTAAAGGGAATAGGTCAAATGAGATGGCATGTGCCTTGACTAGACAGCATCACAAATGGAAAATTTAAGTGCATTTTCTGTTGCCACACTATGACAAAATACCTGAGGGAAACAACTTAAAGGGAAAAAGGTGTTGTTAGCTCATATTTTCAGAGATTTCATTCAGTCCATAGTCAGCTGGCTCCATTGCTTTTAGGCCTGAGGCAAGGCAGATCATGTGGAAGAGGGTGGTGGAGGAAAGCTGCTCCCCTCATGGCAAACAGGAAGCAAAGACAGCCAGCAAGGGCACAGGGACAAAGGTCGCCTCCAAGGGCACACCCTCAGTGACCTCCGTCCTCCAGCCACACCCCACCAGCTGGTTTCTGCCATCTTCCAACAGCACCACACACGGGGACCAGGCTTTCAACACACGAGCCTTTGCAAGACAGTCCTGATCCAAGCCATAGCACAGGCCCTCCACCGTTCACTGACCAGGCTGCGCATATCAACATAAGCTGCCCACCAGCAGCATCCAGGCCTTATGAGCTTAGGTTCCTACAGAAAAACCTTCCTTGAACCAAAATTTAGAGTTACTTGGCTTCCTGAAGGATCATGAGTATGTGTAAGAATGAATTATTGGCCGAGGATTTAGCTCAGTGGTTCTGCTGCCTGCCTCGCAAGCGCAAGGACCCAAGTTCGATCCCTGGTACCAAAAGGAAAGAATGAATTATAGACCTTTGTAGCATTCTTTTATAGTACAAACTGGCCTTAAACTCCCTATGTAGCCCAGGCTGTCCTTAAACTCACAATCTTCCTGTCTTGGCCTCCCAAGTGTTGGGATTACAGGCATTTAGACTAATATTTTTAAAAACTTTTAATAAAAAAAAGCAGTATCACATACATGTAATCACAGCAGGAGGCTGAAGTAGGAGGACTGCAAGTTCAAGGACAACCTGGAACACAGCAAGACCCTGCCACAAAAAAAACAAAACAAAGAGGCCAGGGATTTAGCTCAGTGGTTCTGCCACCTACCTCACAAGCACAAGGTCCCGAGTTCGATCCCCAGTACCAACCCCCCCCCCACACACACACAAAACAAATAAGGGCCAGGTGTGGTGGTGCATGCCTGTAACCCTAGTACTTGGGAGGCTGAGGGAGGAGGACTATCATGAGTTTGAGGCCAGCCTGGGCTACATAACAAGACCCTGTCTTAAAAAAACAAAACAAAACAAAAAACCTAATTAATTTCAATTTTATTATTAAAAATTTTAAAAGATCAGTACTTTATTTTTAGCAATATGGTAGTTTACAGTCTCTCTGGAGGAAAACCTTTCTCTCTAGGCCCTTGGCATTCCAGTCAATATAGTTTCACACCACGAAGAAGGATTAGCAGAAACAATAAAAAGTAATTTAGAAAAAAAAAAGTAATTTAGGCTCTAAAATATTGAAATTATCAGATTCAGATTATACCAAGCAGATATGAAAAAGAACCAAATAGAACTTCTGGATATAAAAAATATAAACACTAAAATTTAAAACCCAGATGTTGTGCCAGATTATATACAACTGAAGAGAGAATTAGAAAACTAGAAATTAGATATGAAGTACTAACCTAGAATGTAACCTCAAGAGACAAAGAAATAGAACTTATAAGAAGATATTGAGAGACAAAAAGGACAGAATTAAAAGTTCCTTAATGTGTGTATTCAGCATCTCTGAAGGAAAAGAATAGGAGGGATGGAATAGAGGCAATATTTGAGTGCTAACGGAGATTTTGCAAAACTGGTAAAGGACATGAATCCACAAATATAAAAAACACAGCTTAGGGCCAGGGATTTAGCTCAGTGGTTTTGTCGCCTGCTGCACAAGCACAAGGACCCAAGTTCAATCCCCAGTACAAAAAAAAGAAAAAAACACAGCTTACACCAATCAAAAAGGAAGAGAGTAGGAAGGGAAAAGATTAATAAATCTATACTGTTACATTTTAATAAAATTTCAGTAAACTAAAGTGATCTTAAATGTAGCCAAAGAAAAAAGACAAGCAACCTAGTTTCAAAGCTTAAAGTAGTAGGGGGATGGGGATTTAGCTCAGTGGTTCCAGCGCCTGGCTTGCAAGCGCAATCCCAAGTTCCATTCCCCGTACCCGCCCCCTCAAAAAAAGCTAAAAGTAGTAATAGTAACCAGAACACAGTGAAATTATATCTTCAAAGTTCTGAGAGAGACTGTCAATCTATATTTCTGTACCGGGTCAAACAGTAATGACATCCTCAAATAAAAACCAAGAGGGTGGGGATGTAGCTTGGTGGTGCCATGCCTGCCTGGCAAGCGCAAGGTCCTAAGTTCGATCCCTACTACTGGGAGAGAAAAAAATCAAGAGTGCCTCAGCTACAAGAAAATTCTGAAACACACCTCAGGAGAAAGAAAAATGAACCCAGAGAGGTCTGAGATGCAAGAAGGAATGATGAACAAAGAAGTGGTAAAATATGAAAGTTAATCTAAATAAGTAATGTATATATAAAATGGTAATAGTAGTGATATAAAATGTGTGAGATTAAAACGAAATGACTTAAATCTTGGGAAAAAAATAACACAGACATTTTAAAGATGATTGGATCTAATGTCGTCTAAGTTTATTATGTAGTCCAGGAAGAAGATATATATCAATCTGTAGCTTTACTGAATACAATTAGTAAAATTTCAAGAGTAAGCTGGGCGTGGTGGTACATAATAGTACTTTCGGCACTCTGGGAGGCTGAGGCAGGAGGATTACAAGTCTGAGTCCAGCTTGGGCAACTTAGCAAGAACCTGTTTCAAAACAAAAATTTGCCGGGGATTTAGCTCAGTGGTTTGGGTGCCTGCCTTGCAAGTGCAAGGTCCGAGTTCAATCCCCAGTACCAAAAAAAACATAAATGGATTAACGTTTGAGTTGGAAGACAGAGATTATCAACATGGATATAAAAATGTTTAAACTGTAAGATACATGTTTAAAGCATAAAGATGAAAAAGTTGAAAGCAAAAGCATGAAAATCATACTAAGAATGTTGTCTTTGCTATTTTAATACCAGACTACATATACTTTAAAGCAAAAAGCATTATAGGGGACAAAAATAGTACATAATAATAGGTTAATCAATGTACCAAAAAGATGTAATAATTCTAAATTCGTATATACCTATTAACATAAGTTCAAGCTATCAGCAGCAAAAATTGATAGAACATCAGAGAGAAACTGGCAGATTCTCCTTTGAAGGGTAGATTTCAACTGGCCTCTTTCAACTGTTGATACAACAAGCAGAGGAAAATCAGTACAAATTTGGATATTTGAACATTACTAACAGACTTAGTCTAATGGAAAATACTGAGAACTCTGCAAATAGAAAATAATACCTTCTTTGCAAGCACTAGGTCTTGAAGGAAGACTGGAAGGATTTTAAAGAATCACCACCATTCCCACCATATTCTTAGCCACTGCAAGTATGTTACAAGTCAGCAACAAAATGATAAAACAAACTTCCATACAGTTGGAAATTTAAAAATTCAAAGTTCTTGCTACTCAAAGCGTGATCTCTCCCAATCTTACATGCCACTCTGAGTTAAACAGGAAGTGGAAAGTGAGAGGCTGGCATCTGCTGGCCTAGGGGTGTAGCTCAGAGGCAGGGTACTCGCCTACCATGTATGAGGCCCTGGGTTCAATTCCCAGAACTCCCCAAATCAACAGATGCTTTTATAGCAGTTGACATTGCCTTCACACACGAGTAGCATTTCACCTTTCCAGCATTTTATTTTATTTTACAAAAGTGTCAGTCCACAGAGGGGAAATGTAAAAAAAAAATCAAAAGAAACAAAGGAACAAATAAAAATTATCAAACCAGAGTCTGGAAAGCACCATTTTGATTTTCATGGTTCAAGCAGGAAATCAGAATGGCAACTAAAAAGCACTTAGAGGGCCGGGGATTTAGCTCAGTGGTGCCGCCACCTGCTTCGCAAGCACAAGGTCCTGTGTTTGATCCCCGGTACCCCCCCCCCAAAAAAAGCACTTAGAGGCCAGAGATTTAGCCCACAAACACAAGGTTCTGGGTTTGATTCCCATATGGGGGGAGGGAGCACTTAGAGTCAAATTTTAAAAAGGATGTGCTCTCCTAGAACTTTCTTTTTAAATTTTTTTTTCAAAATTTACTTGTATTAGTACGTTTGCAATGCATAAAGGTCACGTTCATCACAGGGAGCTGGTTCATGTACATAACACACTGTAATTCTTCTTCGTCCTCTTTATTCCCTTCCCTCCTCCTTCCCCCCTGTACTCTTTTCCTCCCCTCCATCTCCCACTTTTTTTTTTTGTACTGGGGATCGAACTCGGGTCCTTGCGTTTGAGCAGCAGGCAGCGAAACCACTGAGCTAAATCCCCAGCCCCTCCCTCCATCTCTTAAGTCTCCTTCCTATTTGCAAAAGATCTGTCTGTTTCCTATTGTCTATCTTTTATTTTCCTCTTTAATTTATAATCTGGGGTTCTCATATAAGAGAAGCCAGGCGATATTTAAGCTTGTGTGTCCAATTTATTTCACTTAATATTATGGTCTCAAGGTGCATCTGTTTTCCTACAAATGACTCAAATCTATGCTTGGTTACGGCAGAGTAGTACTCCACTGTGTGTAAGTACCACATTTTCTTTATCCGTTCATCAGTTGATGGACATATAAGCCACCGCTTCCAGGATTTAGCTGTTATGAGTTAGCTGCTATGCATCACTGTAATATGATGTTTTTAACTCTTTCAGAACGATGTGTAGAAGAGAAACAGCTGGGTCGCACAGACCTTACTCTAACTTTTTTGCCTGTATTACCATTGGCCTACATCCCCTCCAAACCATGGATCATGCAACCACTTTTGTGTCCCTCCTGCCTTACATGGTGCCTGCATCAGCAGATATTCCATATTTATTTAGGCACTGCATGCTTACTTACACTTAATTAGTGAAATATTTACTCTAGTGAAATAGCAGCCCTGAAATCGGCCTCCACCTCCTCCTCCACTCCCACTGCTCGACACCCAGTGTCACGGTGAGTCACCAAGATTCTGTGCATGACTTGGTGTATTTTTCCCGTGGCCCAGCAAGCAGTGGCTTGGACAACCTGCACCTCCTCATGGATCTAACAATGACAGGAGGTGATAAGAGAGAGTGCAGGCGTCTTTTCATCATCCATGCTTGGGGCCATGAGAAGGAGCTCCTTAAACACAAATTGGATTAGCAGGACAGGGTTAGAGCCTGCCGGAAGGTATGGGAGCCTTATAAACTGCGGCATGGAGCTCCTATTGTCTTCATTCTAAGCCCATGCTCATCAAATAAGATATGGAGGTAGTCATTAATAACGGGAAGAAAGGAAATGAGATATAAAATGAAGTGACCACATTTTTATAATTACCAGAAAGCTGCCTTAGGCAATAAAAGTTTAGATTAGCAAAAAATAAATAGGATAATCTGAAATAAGAGTTAAATAAGCATTTTTTAAATAAGAAATAAACTCACTAAAAAAGTCTCTTATCTCCTCCATCAAGAAAAACTTTAAGGAAACTGATTAAGAGGTGACTTCAAAAAAGAAAAATATTTGAGATGTATTAGAAGAGTCCAACACACCTGGACATTTCCAATGAACTGAAGTCCCGGGTCTAAATGAATTACAACTCCATGGCACTGGGAAAATTTGCAGATATAAGCACAGAGCTCCTGTCAGTAACTCCTGAGAAATCACAGAGAATACAAAGTTGGGCCAAGGCACTAACTTTTGAAAAAAGGGGAAATGGTGAATCGTGAATCATGTTGATAGTGAATCAACAGTGAGCTCCAGGCTGATTCCATCAAAAATTCTAGAAAATACAAATCTGAGTTCTGCCATTTGTTTGTTTTGTGGTAGTGAGGGGTTGAAACCAGAGCCTTTGCACTGAGATACATCCCAACCCTTTTTTGTCTTTCATTTTGAGACACGATCTTGCTAAGTCACTAAGTTTCCCAGGCTGGGCTCAAAATTGCAATCCTCCTGCCTCAGCCTCCCAGTGTTTTGGATTTACAGGCATTTGCCACATCAGGCTGAGTTCTGCCATTTAATAGCAATGTAACCTTGAACACATTTCAAAACTTAGTTGTAAGAATTAAGATATATATATGAAAATAATATATTTAGATGAGATGGTACATGTAAAATAATATTACATGTTAGATAGGAAATTATCAGTAAACCATTTTTTCTTTCATTTGTACCACTTCAAAAAGAGGGAATAGCTGGGGCCCAGGATTTAGCTCAGTGGTTCTGGCACCTGCCTTACAAGCGCAAGGTCCCGAGTTCAATGCCCGGTACCAAAAAAAAAAAAAAAGGAGGGAATAGCAACTAGGTACTGACACAGCCTCATCAAGAACCAGTCTTGTTTACCTGGCCTCGTTTTTCTGGTCTAGAGTTACAGGGTTAAAAAGATATTTTTAGGCTGGTATATTGGGAATGCATCTTCATTCTGAAAAAGCATTTAATAGAATTTCATAACATCCTGATGAAAAGACTGGATTTTTGGAGTTAGGTGACTGAATAACCTTACCCCCAGTACCACTCATGAACATGCCTGTTTCCTTTCTTGTAAAATGATGTAATAACAGTCTCTCCCTGGCTGTCGTCTACATCTCAGTGCCTAGCCTTGGTCAGCACTGTATACACATTGCTCACGAAGCCTCTAAGGAAGTTCCCAGTGCCCAAGCTTGTGCAGCAGCTGGCTCCACCCTCTGACATTTCCCTCAGGAATCAGTTCCGTTTTCCCATAGTGTGCTTGTTAGGCTCTCAGATGATAAGAACATTGGATAATGAGATCAAATCCCAAAAACCTTGACAGACTAGGGCTTTGAGTTGATATATGTGAGGTGAAATTAAGTTCCAGGTAGAAATTTTAAGAAAGAACATTTTCCCATGTGGTGTCCTGCCTTATTAGATTTTCTGTGGATCACAAAGGGAATTTTAGTTCACTCTAAGCTCTACATGTGGAGAAGAATGTGTCCAGCAATTAATGCATGGTCAGCTGCATCAAGAGAACCAGAATGGCCTGTTTTAGTCACTTTCTTGTCACCGAGACACGATTCCCAGCCCCCACAACTTAGAGGAGGAGAGGTTTATTTCGGCTCACAGTGTGTAGAGGTTCAGTGCATAGTTGGCTGGCTCCAAGGCAGGATGGCACTGCAGAAGGGAATGGCAGAGGAGAAAGAGCTCGTGGCATGGGCGGGGCAAAGAGAGGGTGCAGGGAGGCGCAGGGAAGAGATCAATCCTTTCAGGCCACCTCTTCCAACCAGACTCTACCTCCTAGCAGCAAGTCAGCTAGCAACCCCCATAATCCAATCATCTTCCAAAAGCCCCACCTATGAGCACATGAGACCTTGGGGGACATTTATTTAGTTAGTTAGTTTTTGAAATAGGTTCTCACTATGTACCTCAGGCTGGCCTTAAACTCACTGTGTAGCCCAGGCTGAGCTCGAACTTGAGGCAATCCTCCTGCCTCAGCCTCCTGAGTGGTGGGATTACAGATGTCTGCCACCATGCCTGGCTAGGGGACATTTTTAGATGTAAACCATAACCTGGCCCAACCAAGACCCATGTAAACATATAGTCCAAGATGGCGAGCACAACGCGTCCATCGTGAACTCTTCTCTGCCTCTGGTTTCTTCTGAACAGCAGCTCAGCTCCTGTGACACTGGGTCTCAGGAGGGCTGAGGCACAGATAAACAGTGAGGAAATGGAAGGCAGGAAGGGATCACATTTCCAGCTCATCTGGGGTCAGGAAACATCCTCAGGTGGGTCTAAGAGGACAGCCTCAAGAGTTGCAAGGAAATATAATTAGAACTTTATCAGGCACCTAATGGCTCACTATGCTACAATGCTGAAATAAATTCCCTTCTAATCGTGATTACTACAGCTTTATCTAATCTGCTTCCTATAGGAAATCAAGCTACTCCCAGGCACTTTATCAACTTTTTGCTCATAATAATCCCTGTCCCTGACAAAAGAAGATATTGTCATCCCCACAGTACAGATAAGAAATCGAGGCAGAGAAATAGAGTGAATTGCCCTGGGTCACACAGAACCCAAATTACAATTTAGTATCTAACGCAGAGCACATTACCTGAGTTTGGGAGGAAGCATACTGGAATCACATTATAGCTTCAAAAAAAGGACATATTTACCTTAATCTCTGGGAGAGAGAAGATTAATTGCATTTTCCTTGGCACATGCCAAAAATACTGAGAAGACACTTTAGATTCCACATGCTTATTCTAATCCTTTTCCAAATGCTTCAAAAGCCTTGGTTTGACCAGTATTAGGATGATGCAGGAAATCAACTTTATTTTTCAATTAAGGTAAATATTTGTTTGCTGAATGCCCAAGGAAAGTAATCAAATCAGAATGCCATATAGTACAGGTTCTTTCAGATCATCAGGAAGCAAGAGACTCCCCCCAGTAGGCATAAATCCAGACAGCCTGCTCCTCTGTCCCCAGCCCCGCTCCACTCCCAGCCTAACTGCACCATCCAGGGACCGCATAAATAAAGACCAAGGGAATCATATTTTTAACCAAAAACGTTCCATGCAACCATAAGTTATTATTAAACAAAGTTATATATTTTACCTAATTACTGAAAAAAATCACGTTCATTATAAAAATCTAGGAAATAAAGTTACACAAAATAAAATTAATCCAAAAGCATGCCCTACATCATCACCAACTAACAACCTTTTGTTGCTGTTTACAAACAGATTCTGTAAGGCTCATTTCTCTGGTCAGGGCATGAGGAATCAGGCAGAGGCTAACGCAACCTGAAGGTTCTGTAAGTAGTTTCTCTTTAATTAAGTATGGAAACTGGCAATTTACCCATGGACAACTACCTTTTATTTTCTTGCCATTTGTCTTAGAAGATAAGACCACTATGATTTTTGGTGGTAAAGACAAGAAATGATTGTATTTTATTGGCCTGAGAATTTTTTTTTTTGGTACCCGAGATCTAACTCAGGTCCTTGCGCTTGCGCAGCAGGCGGTGAAACCACTGAGCTAAATCCCAGGCCCATGCCCTGAGAATTTTACACGATAATTCTAGAACTGTGTAACTCACTCACCCAGACCAGCAAGTATTTATGGCCCAAAACGGACTGTCTGCCTCTTTACCTGTACACACAATAGTCACATCTACTGGACACAGGTACATTTTGATCAAATTCTGCCCTTCCCTCAGGAAAAAAGACACATCTGCACATTCAGAACCCATATAAAAGCTGGATAAAAAATGTTAATAATCAGCAAGTGATGAGTATAGCGGAATCTTTCCAAATAGGGAGCAATACTGCCACAGACCAGCACGGTCCAATCCCTTTCTTCTTCCATCAGAACCTGCTCCTTACCTTTTTGTTCATCGCTACACCATCCTCACAGTCGAGCACCACGCAGTCTACATTCAGAGAAGGAATCTTCTTTATTTTCTTTTCGTCGTTCCCAGGTACATATAGCACTGCCCTCCGAGGAATATACTTGTGACTGGACAAGGAACTATAGCGAAGCCTGGGGACATCGGCTGCTAGGGAGGTGCTCCTGCAGGAGACATAGGTGGGATTAGTCCAGAATGGAATTTCTGCATTCACAAATTTGCAAAAAAACTTATTTTAATGAAAAATTAAAATACAACATATAGACAATCTTTCTAAATTAGGGCGGAACACAATCCCATGTTAAAATCTTGAAAAGCAATCACAACAAGATATAATCAGTGAAGCTCAGCATAATGGTGCACACCTGTAATCCCAGCACCCAGGAGGCTGAGGCAAGAGGATCACCATAAATTCAAAGCCAGCCTGAGCTACACAGTGAAGCCAAGACTAGCCTAAACCACATAGTGAGACTCTGGCTCAAAACAACAACAAACAAACAAACACACCCTAATGAACAAAATGTCATTTGGCTGAGGTTTTAAAAATACACAGTCCAAGGGCCAAGGATTTAGCTCAGTGGCACCGCGCCTTCTTCGAAAGCACAACATCCTGAGTTCGATCCCTGGCACCGCAAAAATAAATAAATAAAATTAAAATTAAAATACACGGTCTTGTTTATTGGCATTATCTTCTGGGAGATGGAGGAGAGTGTACCTAATCTTACAAAAATACTTCCAGTATCAGTATGCTGTCCAGATAGCATCCATGGCAAACAAGATGAGAAATGTACATCCAAAAGACACTAAACAATAACACAGGTCGAATATCTTTTGTCTGAAATACTGGGGCCAGAAGTGTTTGGGATTTTGGAATTTTTAAATTTTGGAGCACTTGCATACACATAGAGAGACGTCTTGGGGAGGGGACGCAAGCATAAATATGAAATTCATGAAGGTAATTTTATGCAAAAATAAATTTAGAGGGGTACAGTGCTGGGGACTGAAGCCAGGGCTTCAAGAGTGTTAGATAAGCTCTAACCGCTGAGCTACACCTGCAGCCTAACTTTATGTAGTATGTTTAGTGTACCATGTTTGGACTGCAACCTGTCACATGAGGAGGTCAGGTGTAGAGTTTTCACTTGTGGTCGCATGTTGGTGCCCAAAAAGTTTTGAATTTTGAAGCATTTTGGATTGCTGACTATAGATGTCGATCTATACTATCTACAATTACGCGTAAATCAAAAAGTAGAACACAAACTATATAAGCATCCATATGGACCCTCTTTGACATTCCATCTTTAAAAGTAGGCAATAGGTGATTCAAGTTCAATTCCAACAGCAGACGAGATAGGCTGGCTGCCTCATGAGTAGGAGGACAGTGGATGGCAGGCCGCGTCTAGCTCTGCACTACAGACAACTGCATTCCTGGAAGTTTAACTCCTCGCCATTCTGCAGGCTGCTAAAGAGTAAGCGAAGGCAATAATGCACTCAAAGCTCTAAAACAAGCTGGCAGAGATGAGCTAGGCGACAGGGTGCTGGGCATCGCACAGCAGGAGGAGGTGTAGTGGTTCTTCAGGGAGAACCTAGGGGCAGCCGTGCCTGCCTGCTCCTAATCCATGCTCTTTCTTCCCTCCAACTACTTCAGCTTCCTGGCCAGCAGCTCCTTGGGCTCACGCTGCCCCCTGCCCCAACCTGACCCAAGCTTGTCCTGTAAAAACAATGCTTTATGCTTAGAATGTAAGTTTTGGTGAAGGAAGAGGAAATCAGCTCTCATAATCAGGACCAGTTACATAATTTGCAGGACCCAGTGTGAGATGGAAATGAAGAATCTCCTGTTTAAAACAGATTAGGAATTTTGTTTTAGAGACAGGGTCTCACTATGTAACCCAGCCTGGCCTTGAACTCATGGAGATCCTCCTGCCTCAGCCTCCCGAGTGCTGGGATTACTCCTGTCTGATTAGAATTTAAAGATGGCAAAAGGAGAACATGAAGCCAAGTGCCACAGCATAAATTACACACCCATGTCCTGCTTGTAACAGGTGCTATGTGTCATGGTATATGTCATGAAGACTGCTGGCAAAGGACAGGTTTAGGCTCTAGC
>NW_004624793.1:11346206-11357154 GCF_000247695.1 Heterocephalus glaber
TGAGACAGGGTCTCACTATGAAGGCCAGGCAGGTCTCAAACTCATGGCAATCTTCCTGCCTCAGCCTCCTGAGTGCTAAGATTACAGGCATGTGCCACCACACCCAGTTTCTCTCTCTCTCTTTTTTTTGACATGAGGTCTCACTTTATAGTCCGGGCTGGCCTCAAGCTACCTGTGTCAACAAAGTGTGGTTGTACACACCTGTAATCCCTGTAATTTGGGAGGCTGAGGCAGGAGGACCACAAGTTCAGGCCCAGCCTGGGGCAACCAAGCAATTTAGTGAGACTCTGTCTCAAAGTAAAAAAAAAATTTAAAGGCTGTGGATGTAGCTCAGTGTGGAGGCCTTGGGTTCAATCCCAGTATTTCATACACAAACACACACACACACACACACACACACACCTCTCTGTGTGGCCCAGACTGACCTTGAATTTACTATCCTGCCTCATCCTCCCAGATGCTGGGATTACAGGTATGCGCTACACACCTACCTTAATTTTTCTTTTTTCCTTCTCCTTTTTGGACCCAGACATTAAAGACAAAGAAAGACATTAGAAAACATACTGTATGTAAGGGAAAATTAGAAAATAATTCTGCTTGCCCAGGGAAAGTCTGAGAAAAAAATCTGAGAAGACTTGAAGCTTACACTGTAGGCTGATCTATAGCACAGAGATGGTCTACCACCACTGAAAGACCAAAAACTGTAACAAAAACACAGCAAACTCTCAGGAAGGGAAGAATCTAGTTAACAGAGTTACAACATTTTTTAGATTCAGATGCCCAATTTAACAACAACAACAACAACAACTACTACTACTACTACTCACAATGCCCATAAAGAAATAGGAAAATATAGCTCACAGGGGAAAAAAATCAATAAAATTTGTTTCTCAGAAAGATTCGATGGCCAGTATGCTAGACAAAGACTTAAAACAATGGCCTTAAAAGACATCCAAAGAACTAAAGGAAGATGTGAAGAATGTTAATAAGACAATGTGTGAGGAAATACCAATAAAGAGATTAAAAAACCAAAAAGGATTTTAAAAAAATAAATTCCAGAGCTGAAAAGTACAATAATTGAAATGAAAAATTCATGAGACTCAAAGTCAGGTCTGAACAGAGGAAAAGAATTAGTGAACTTGAAGAAAGGACAATGGAAATTATCAAGAACAGAAACAAGACTGAAGAAAAGTGAACAGAGCATATAGGACTTGTGGACACCATCAAGGCAATCAACACATATTATGGGAGTTGCAAGAGGCAGAAAAGGGTAGAGAAAATACTTGAAAAATAGTGGCTGAAAAAAATCTAAATTTTGAATAGGGGACATAGCTTAGTGGAAGAACACTTGCCTAGCATATGTGAAGCCCTGGGTTTGATTCCTAGCCCTACAAAAATAGGTAAATTAAAAGTTGCCCAATCTGATGAAAGACATGAATATCAATATCCAAGAAGTTCCATCAACTCTAAGATGAACTGAAAGACCAACACAGGGACACATTAAAATCAAACTTGCATGTCTGAAAAACAGAAAATCTTGAAAATAGCAAGAAAGATGCAAATCATCACATATAAGACTAAAAATAGATTTCTCATCAGAGACTTTGGAGACCAGAAGCCAATGGGCCAATAGATCCAAAGTGCTAAACAAACAAAAAAAGTAAACCAAGTACCCTATATTCATCATAACTGTCCTTCAAATTGAAGGGAAAGTTAAGATATCCAAGATAAACAAAAGCTGAGGGAGTTCATTATCATTAGACCCACTCTACAAGAAAAATTAAAGAAATTCTGCAGGGTAAAATAAAACAATACTAGACAGTAACTCAAGCTAATGAAAAAACAAAGTGGTTTTTTTTTTGGTACTAGGGATCAAACTCAGGACCTTGCACTTTGAGAGGCAGGTGCAGTGCCACTGAGCTAAATCCCCAGCCCAGAAAACACAGAGATTTTATTTTTTTACTTTTTTTATTTTTTTAATAATCATTTGAGCTTTTTTTTTTTTTTTTTTTTGGTACCTGGGATTGAACCCAGGACCTTCCACTTGTGAGGCAGGTGGCGGCACCTCTGAGCTAAATCCCCAGCCCTATAGAGATTTTAATAAAAGCAAATACATGAACAATTATAAAGACTAGTATTGTTGTAACAATAGTTTTTAACATCAAACGTTTCTAATTTCATTACCTGTGTAATTTCAGAGACACGCACTTTAAAAAAAGTATTAGTCTAAAAGCTAGTATTATTATAGCTGTGTAACCCCACATTTTATTTTGTACATAATTTCAATGACTAATGTATTTAAAAGCATTATCATTTTATATTTTGGGAGACACAATCTGTAAAGATGTAATTCTGTTACACTAACAACCAAAAGAGCTGTGAAGGAACAGAATTTTTGTATGTTA
The DNA here is from genome assembly GCF_000247695.1 of Heterocephalus glaber. Next base: position 11,348,612 of record NW_004624793.1, read on the forward strand.
TTGAAGTTAGGATGGCATAAATTCAAACTGAAGTGTTGCAACTTTAGGATGCTAAATGTAACCCACATGGTGACTACATAGAAAATAGTTATAGATTATACACAAAAGGAAATGATAAAAGAATTTAAACATTTTACTACCAAAAAGAAAATTAACCAAACATACAAAAGAAGGTAATGCAGGAAATAAGTGACAAGAAATATAGAAAACAAATGGCAAATGAGAGAAGTCAGTCCTTAAATTCTCCAATCTAGATTACACTCTGCAATCAAAAGACAGGAGTTAGAGCTGGGGCTGTGCTTAGGAATAGAGCACTGGCCTAGCTTGTGGAAAGTCCTGGGTTCAATATCCAGCTACACACACACACCCATGCAGTGGGTAAAGAAACTCCACCATGCTTTCAGGAGTCTTCTTCTGTGTTGGATGCCACTCAGCAGCATATTCAGTGTATTTAAAAATTATCAGTACATGTTTATAAGGCATAATGAATACATTCATTGTGGGGAGTTAGTGCATGTATATTTATTACCTCTTAATTCTTACTTCCCCTTCCCTCCTCACTTGCTCCTCTCCCTTCCTCCCTAGGTCCCCTTCCCATCTCAAAGAATCTATCTCCCTGTTTTCTATCATCTATCTTTAATTTTGATCTTTAAATTATTTACTTTGAGTTTCTCACATAAGAGGAACCTGCAATATTTAACCTTGTGTGTCTGATTTACTTCACTTGGCATTATGGTCTCAAGGTACACCCATTTTCCTACAAATGACTCAAGTATTTCTTTATGGCTGAGTAGTAGTACTCCATTGTATACAAATACCACATTTTCTTTACCACTCATCTATTGATGGACATATAGGCTGCTTCCAAGATTTAGCTATTGTGCTGCTATAAACATGAGTATGCAGGCTGGGAACTTAGCTCAGTGGTGCTCTTACCTGCCTTGCAAGCGCAAGGTCCTGAGTTCAATCCCTAGTACCACAAAAAAACCCAAAAAACAAAAAAACAAAACATGAGTATGCATGTATCACTGTAATAGGATGTCTCTAACTCTTTGGGGAAGATACTCAAAAGAGGAATAGCTAGGTAAAATGGAATTTCTACTTTTAATTTTTTGAGGATTTCCATAGTGGTTGTAGTAGTTTACATTCCCACCAAAAACAAAGAAGGGTTCCTTTTCCCTGGCCAACATTTTTTGTTTTTTGAGATCCTGAAAATATAAAAGATGACTTTCAAAACTGCTTCAGAAGATGGTAAGAGGGCCAGGGATTTATCTCAGTGGTTCTGCCACCTGACTTGAAAGCGCAAGGTCCCAAGTTTGATCCCCGGTACTGAAAAAACCAAACAAAAAAAAACAAACAGAAGATAGCAAGAACAATGGGTGTGTTGGAAGTGAAGGGAAGTATTTTGAGGAAAATTAATGGTAATGTGCTTTTTATTATAATACATTTATTTATTTATTTTTGGTACCGGGGATCGAACTCGGGTCCTTGCGCTTGCACAGCAGGCAATGAAACCAGTGAGCTAAATCCCCGGCCCTTAATATGTATATTTAAACACACACCATATTTCTGATCATCCATTTTTGTTTGTTTGTTTGTTTTGGTACCAGGGATCAAACTCAGGACCTTGCACTTGCGAGGCAGGTGCGATTCCACTGAGCTAAATCCCCAGCTCCCATCCATTGTATTTTTGTAAAAATTGCAAAGAAAAATATCTAGAAGTAAACACATTTGAAGTTTACTAGGGATGCCTCTATCCTGTAGAACTTAGGATTTAGATTTTTTCTGTCTCTGCACACTATTTTCTATTTTGCACATTTACCAGAAAGAACATTATTCCTTTTTAATTTCTTTTAGACATGGCTGAAAACAAACCAATAAGAGCATTTATAAAAGGTCTCCAGTGGTAGTGTAATGTATTGGAAAGCATTAATAAGCCAAATGACATGAAATTGGGTCAAATATCCCATTTTTTACTACAAAACAGCAACTGTATATGGCTCAACCCGGCATTCTGACAATCAGAAGGGTGAGAAGCTGGCAGCAATTTCTACTTCAGTGAGAAGCGACATGATGGCTGCCTGCACAGGTGAAAGCTCACATACATGGTAAAAAAAGAACACAGCAGCAGGCAGGTGTCGCTGTGTTACCTGTCACCTGTCTCCCAGTGTGCCACTGTGGACCTGGCCTGGCCTGGACTCCTGTATCCAGACTGCCAAGGTGACCAGCTCTCCAAGGATGCGGTGGGCACAAGGCCTGCACAGAAGAGCTCGGCCCATCCTGTGCCCTTGGTATGGCAATGCCAGTCTGCTTGTCATTTCCATTACAAGTACTTGTGCCCGGGTAACTTTACGGAGCAAAAACAACTCTTTGGTTCATAATTTCAGAGGCGAAAGTCCGAAGAGGATGTGCTGACTCTGCAGAGGGCCCCTCGGCTGTGTCACGGGATGTCGCCCTGATGGAGGAAGCCATGCAAGCATAGGAAGGCGGAGGCTGCAGGTGTGCTCCTACAACACTCCTTCCGAGGAACTAACTCAGGGGCCCCACAAAAACTACCTTAGTCCCTGTAAGCACATGACTGGTGACCTAAGCACCCCCACTAGGCCCCACCTCTTTTTTTGAGACAAGGTCTCTCTATGCAGTCCAGCCTAACCTTGAACTATGTAGCCCAGGCTGGCCTGGTACTCACAGAGATACTCCCGTTTCAGCCTCCTAAGTGCTGGGATTAGAGGAGTGCTCCACCACACTCATTGAGATCCCACCTCTGAAAGCAACTTCCAACACGTGACTTGTTGGGAGACACAGTCCCATCCAAACATCTCCAGAAGCAGCTGCCATTCCTCTGGCACTGAAGTTCCTGTGGAAGAGCCAAGTTCAGCAGTGGTGGGCATCTTCATTCTGTGCCTCTCTGCCACATCTGAACCTTTTATCCTCCCCCGTGTATCCCTCCTTCCCATAATACATTTATACCCTAGTTCAGGGCCTCCTCTACCTACCTGGGCAACTAGGAAGGCTCTTGCACACCTCTACTGTGTCCTCTGTTCACTCCTTCCTTCAGTGAGCAGTTAGTGGACACCCAATGGGCACCCTGCACTGGGCCTCCAGCAGCCACATGATACAGATTAGAAAAATGTTCCCCTCACACCTTTCCGTGGCTGGAGACCGAAAGGCCTTTCCTGCCCTATCACAGCATGACCTCGACATGGAGACAGACTGAATGCAGCCCCAACAATGCCCAGGCGAGGTGCCCTGTCCAGGGCACACCTGCACAGTCGTATGCAATGGTCCCAAGCTGGGTGGTGCTGAGTACAGCAGGAGGTAGCCCAGAAGGTCCAGGAGGACATCCAAAAGAAAGCCCTGTGAAACAGGCCAGGAGGCTCAAGGCACAGTGAAGCTTGAACAGAAAAGTCAAAGGCACCAAGCTGTTTGGAGTAAGAAAAAGGTACAGGGGACTGAGCTCGGGGCTCACCGCAGACTCGGAGCCTGCAGGAGCTGTCATGGTTCTGGAGGAGAGGGAGGGAGGGAGGGCTCCCCCCCCCCACCTCCCTTCCTGCCACAGTCCCCTCCTTCCACAGCCCCGCTGTTCGGAGATCTGTTCTGTACTGGAGTCTTACACTGGGTATGACTATGACTGCAGTAGGTGGCAAGATCAAACTTATTTTAATCTTACATATTTGGAGTTAGGGCCTCTTGATAGTCAACATGCAAATATATTCAAACAATATGCAAAGCGGGAGCTTAACATGAGTTGAAAAAAAATCTGGTTGCCTTATGGTGAGTTCTCTCTACAGAGGGACCTCTTTTCAGATGCGACATTCATGGGGGGCTCCTCCTGGCCTTGCTTTTGTCCTCCCCTTTCTTCCTCCACCTGAAACCATTCATTAATCATTTACATAACTAGAGATATTTTGTTTAACTTTTTTTTTTGGTACCGGGGATCAAACTCAGGTCCTTGCACTTTCCAGACAGGCGGCGGAAGCACTGAGCTTTAATCCCCAGCCCCATAGAGATATAACCAGTCCCTAGTGCCCATGCTGAGGGGGTTCTCAACTTGGGATTCCATATAACCATCACCAGGGAACCTTTAAAAATTGTCAAATAGCTGGGAGTGGTGGTTCACGCTGCAGTCTCAGCATTCCGGGAGGCTGAGGGAGGAGGATCACCACGAGTTGGAGTCTAGCCTAGGCAACTTAGTAACTTAGAGAGACCCTGCCTTAAAATTTTTTAGTTTTTAAAAAGGGATGGGGATGCTGCTCAGGGCAAAAGCCAGTATCACCCCCCTACACACACACACACACACACACACACACACAGAGTTGTTAAAATTGTTAATTGCACAGTGCAAATAAATTAACTGTACTGGTAACAGGATCCAAGCTTCATTGACTTTTTAAGGTCTTGGCATTTCTGCTACATAAGTGAGGCGCTGCTGCAGACCAGCCCCATGAGATACCTCTCTCTCTTCTCAGGAGACTCCCCAGCTCCCATGGGAGGGCCTGTTCTCAGAGTGCCTCAGCAGTGCAGGACCCAGGGCCCTTCCTGCCTCATCAGCCTCTGCTGAGGACAAGCTCACCAGTTGATGCAGAAACCAGCAAAGTCTGTGGTGCCAAACTGTGGGTCATCAATTCTCAAACTTGGCTGCCACTAGGATCTCTCATCTCAGGAGTTTTCATATCTGTCAAAGCCACAGCCAGGTTGGCTGTCACTGGCAAGGGTGAGACCGAGGCTTTGGGACTCTTAGAAGTTACCTTTGTGATTTACTGTGCAACCAAATCAACCCATTAGAAACAGCAGGAGGGGAGTAAGCGAAGCTTCCTCTGTGTTCACAGATCCTCCCCATGGCTCCCCTCACCGTCTGAGCTCCACTTCCTGTCAGATCAGTGGCAGCATTAGATTCTCATAGGAGTGAAAATCCTCCTCTGACCTGTGCACATGAGGGATCTAGGTTGTGCTCCTTTTGAATCTAATGCCTGATGATCTAAGGGGTGGAGCTGAGGTAGTGATGCTAGTGCTGGGGGATGTAACTATTATGTATCACAAAAATATTCTAATAAAGAAAAACTTAAAAAAAGAATTCTCCTGGGCCAGGAATTCAGCTCAGTGGTGTCCTGCCTGTCTGGCAAGCACAAGGTCCTGAGTTTGATCTCCGGTACCAAAACAAACAAACAAACAAAGAATTCTCTTCCCACCTCTGGAAAATTGTCTTCTGTGAACCCTGTCCCTGGTGTCAAAGAGGTTGGAGAACACTGTACTTGAGGACCTCTGATTTAATAATGACTTCTAACCCCCAATTCATAGTTTCTTTCCTTTGTTAGGGGCATGCCAGCTGCATGTTATAGTCACCTGGGGAACTTTGAAAAAAAACGAAGACCAAAGCCATACCAGGGCCTAAGGGCCAGCTCATCACATCGCCCGTCTTGTACTAACACTTCTTGAAAGCTTCCAGAGAGACTCCAAGGTGCAGCCAAAGATGAGAATCTGCACCAGGGCTGTAAGTACACCAAAGCGCTTTGTGACTCCTAGGTAGGACTTGGGGTCCTTATCAGGGCCTAATCCTATGGACTGAGGCAGGGGAGCTGGACACCAATTACATGACTTCCCAGGAATCAGGGGATTGGGAATGACAATGTTAAGAAGAGTAGTTTTCCTTGCTTGGAAATCATGTTACTCTGCATTCACCACCCACTGACTCAGTAGCAGCCGTAACCACAAAGGTCTGGGAGTCTGGGGTTCTGGGAGGTGAATATCAAAGCCCTTAAAGAGCTCAGAGCTAAAACTAGATTCTCATGCCAAGTTCACAGTGAGATAGGAAATCTGTCTGTTAGCAGAAAAGGAACTCTAGGTTCCAAGTGCTTAGGGATCTGAACACACAGCTCTTGGGAGGCCGGGTGAAGAAAGGATGGAGATCTGAGGCAAAGGAAGCCCTTGTCACTGACAGGACAGATCCTTCAGGGGCAGGGACAGGCTGAGTGATCAGACTGGGGTAAAGATTGTTCCTGTGTCCTAGGAAGCTGTGGGGCATGACGCCAGCTGGAAGGCTGATGGAAAGGCTTGTGCCAGCCTCCCATGTCACACTCTGGACAAGTACTTCCTGGGACTGCCATGTGGTCCTGGGGAGACAGCGTTGTGCCCTGCTAGGCAGAGGAGGGGCTGAGGCAGCCCAACAGGCAGTGGCACAGCCTCTCCCTTGGTTACACGCTGGTCCATACCCAGGTCTCCTCTGTCCGTCCGGCAGTGGCGATTGTCACAGCAGAGCCTACAGCACTGAGTGAAGACGAGAGCCTATTCAGCCATCCTCGCCTTCCCTGGAAGTGACAGCAAAATTCACCTGATAATTCCACCATGCATGTGGCTATTAATAACTCGCTATTTACACCAGGATCTATTATGGAGGCTTACTTATGTTCTCGCTTTGCTAAGTTCCCAATGCCCAGAGAGATTCCTTCTCTATTTTGAAGAACCATGTTTTGGTTTCTATGGCAACAATGCACGGGGAGGGGGAGCTTTCCATGGACACCAGAGCAAGGCTTAGCTATCTGTCCCCCCTCAGCAGGACAGGCCCTTCCTGAGGGCAACACCTGATGCAAATGCTGAAAAGTCCAGGGCCCTTTTCAGGGCAAACTCACAAACAATCGTGTCACGCCTCGCCCAAGAGCTCCATTTTGTGCTGAAAGGAAGAGAGTCTTGTGGCCAAAGCACACACACAGGAGAGCAGCTGGAGGTCCAGAGGGGTTCGCTTCTGGGGAAATGAGAAGGGCCCCAGGCCAGCGTTAAGGACACTGTGGGATTCCGTGGGCTCTGGGACCCCTACTTTGCCAAGGAAACCCTGGAAAAACAGGTTGCTGCAGGATAAGGACAGACTTGACAAGAGGAGGAAAAAGCAGCGTGCTTATTCTTATCCCACCTCGTAAAGGAGGGCAATGACATAAGTCAGGCATGGTGCCACACAGCTGTGATCTCAGCACTTGAGAAGCTGAGGCAGGAGGATCGCTATGAGTTCAAGCCCAGCCTAGGCTGCATAGTGAGACCCTGTCTCAAAACTCAAAATACAAAAGCAAAAACATAAAGGAGGGCAGGGCTGTTGGAGTGCTGAGCAGTGAAGGCAGTGCCTCCGCAGACCGTCAGGCCTAGAGGGGTAGAGCCAGTTCCCACAAGTGACCCGGAGGACAGAGCCTTTTCCACACAGAATGAGAAAGTGCTGAGTGCAACCAGCCAGACACAGGAGGACAACACTATGTGGCCCTACTTACACAAGGCCCTCAGGGGTCCAACTCAGGGGAAGGAGATGCAGGACACTGCCAGGGGCTGGGGTGGGAGAGGGGACCCAGTGTAATGGGGATGGAGTTTCCCTGTGGGGAAAATATCAAAGGTCTAGACAGGGGACAGGGCGGAAACTGCAACAATTCAAATGCCCTCAAGCCACTGAACTGCACACCTAAAAATGGCTAAAATGGCCAGCTTGATTTTCCGTTCATTTTACCATGATTAAAAAAAACAATTAAAGATAAGGGTGTGGAGACACACAGCTGAAGTCCCAGCTATTGTACCTGAGAGGCTGAGGCAGGAAGATCACTTAAATACAGGAGTTCCGGCCAACCTGGGTAACATAGCAAGACCCTGGCTCAAAAAAAAAAAGTTGAAGTTACCACATTTGTTTGCCTTGTCACATCCATGCTATCCTTTATACACAAACACATGTTGGTCAAATTCAGCATCTACCATGCAGTCAGTAGGCACCGTGTCCACATTAGCGGGCCCTTGCTAACTAAGGGCTGTGGCTACACAAACTTGGATGAGCAGCTGAAGCCTGAGGTGGCCACAGAATTCACTGTCCAGGTAGGTGTGTGGCTTGTTCAGGGGGAGGGGTAAGTACCAGGAACAGAGAAAGCCGCATGGGACTGTGGTGACCATTAATGATCTCAAATGGAGACCATGGTTATATCCCACATGGGTTTCTTTCTTCTTTTTCTTCCCTTTTTTTTTTTTTTTGCAGTACTGGGGACTGAACCCAGGACCTTTGCACTGAGCTATACTCCCAGCCCCTTTTTTATTTTTAATTTTGAGACAGGGTCTCACTAAGTCACTAGGTTGTGGAGGCTAGGCTCCAGTTTGGGGTCCTCCCGCCTCAGCCTCCCAGAGTGCAGAGTACAGATACGCACCACCACACCCAGCTGTGGCTTAGTCTTTAGTAATCATTATGGTGAGGGCCGGGAATTTGGCTCAGTGGTCCTGCCGCCTGCATCGAAAGCACGAGGTCCTGAGTTCGATCCCCGGTACCAAAAGAAAAGTAATAATAATAATAATAATCATCATCATCATGATGGTGGCAACTTTAGAGTGGTTTGAACTTGGGGCAACTGGTAGTACATTTTCCTGAAAGAAAGCTGAAGAGAAAGAAGAGTTCAATAGCAGCTAAGGCTAAAACAGCTCAACAGAAGGAGAGGAGATAGAGGGCAAGGCACAGGATCTGAGGGCAGGCAAGGGTGACACCAAGAGAGGACCAGGCCAGAGGAGGAAGCTGGGTAGTGGAGGGAACTTGGGGT
>NW_004624793.1:11375470-11416915 GCF_000247695.1 Heterocephalus glaber
ATTGAAAAGATACACGACTAAATTATACTTCATATTAGTGGAAGCTATGAGAGGCATTACTTAGGCATTTACCACTCACTGTACAATATGTTAAAATAAAACATACCTGGAGTCACGCTAAGTCAAAGCAAGCCTAAATTCTCATGGTAGATTATTTTCTTTATAATGTTTCTTTTCTTTCTTTCTTTTTTTTTTTTTCACTATCTCAATCCTTTCAACAACCCTAATAAGTACTGTTATTGTTGCCTATTTTATATATGGAAACACATGTATATTTTATTTTTTATTTAAGTTTTCCAACAGGCAGCTGCCAGCAATAGTACATCACATTTCACAACTAATAGAAATTTTTTCAGGGTGTTACACAAGTTACAGTATACTAACTCAATTTTCACTGACCAGAAAAACCACTTATAACAAACAGATGGGCGTGGTGGTGCTCAGCTGTAATCTCAGCTACTCAGGAGGCTGAGGCAGGAGTATAGCAAGCTTAAGCTATCCTGGGAAACTTAGGGAGACCTTGTCTCAGAATGAAATATTAAAAAAGGGCCATTGATGTAGCTCAATGGTAGAGCACTTGCCTAGCATGTGTGAGGCCTTCTGTTGAAAGAATGAAAGAAAGAAGAAGGGGGGGGCGGGAGGAAGGAAGGAGAGAGAGAAGTTCTGGTAAGATGGCGGAGTGGTGAACAGCAGAGAAAGAACCTCTCTGGGATTTGGTATCCAGACACTGGAATATAGTGGCATGAGGACGAGAAGGAGGAAGTGGGTCCCCAGGACCCAGGAAGGATTCCAAGTGAGAATTGAAGTCCAAGGAGAGAGCCAAGAGAGAAACTTCAACGGAAAAGAGGGAGGTAGCAGGTAGCAGAAGTGCTTACTCCTTAGCCTGGGAAGTCTGAGGTCATGGCCACACCTAAGAGTTATTGCTACACAAAAAGAAAGCAGTTTGTGTGTGAATCACAAAGCCAATGTCTTATTTTCCTCTTGCCCGGGCATGGTGGCACATACCTGTAATCCCAGCACTTGGGAAGCTGAGGCAGGAGGATTGCCATGCATTTGAGGCTGGCCCGGGCTACACAGTGAGTTCAAGGCCAGCTGGACTACATAGTGAGACCCTGTCTCAAAAAACAAAAAAACAGGGCCAGGGATTTAGCCCAGTGGCACCGTGCCTGCCTCACAAGCATAAGGTTGTGAGTTTGATCCCCCATACCAAAAAACCAAAACAAAAATCTCCATTTTTCTGACTTTCCTTATTCCTCCCATTCTTTTTGTTTGTTTGTTTTTTTGTTTTTGTTTTTGTTTTTGGTACCGGGGATCGAATTTGGGTCCTTGCGCTTGCGCAGAAGGCAGTGAAACCACTGAGCTAAATCCCCAGCCCTATTCCTCCCATCCTGATGCCAGTAAATTTCTTTTGGGGGGCAAGTTCTAACAGATCAGTGTTGTGTTGCTAAGTATAGGATTTTATCCTTTTAAAATACAAACCCCAGAAACTCAGTCTTTTGTAGGCTCCCTGCTCTTTGTGATCACAGGAGAGGGGAGGGAAGAGGTGAACAGGGAGGCGGGCGGCTCACAAAAGTCCAGACAGTATTTGACTACAAAAATGCAGAGCAGGGGAGCAGGTTGGAAGAAATGAATCAGAAATCTTGCAAACAGAGGAGGGTGAGTTCTTTTAACAGATTAAGGGTTGTAGGTTTTCATGGTTACTCAGATGGAACAAGAAAAGACTTTAACCTCTTTGCCTCATTCCTTTTGGGTCTGAACAAAATAAAAGTCGGGTACATTCCAAGCATCCATTACCATTTTCTTCTTCCCTTTAAGATGGCGAGGCAACGTGTGGCGCAAGATTCAAGGTTACATTCCTGCCAAGGGGGCACCACCAGAAGGGCCCCTAGGTAAGGCCGCCCTGCCCCCGGGCAGCAGTCCCACTTCCGGCCTCAGGCAGGGCACACGGATTCTAGCTGCTCAGCATGAATAGAGAAGTGCACACGGCAACTGCACATGTGTCAAAGAGGCTGTTTCTCTGGCGGGAAGAAACCATATTTTCCAAATTAGTCCAGCTTGCGGCTGACAGGCCGAGTGCCCATTCTTCTACACGCATAATGAGCTGGTGGCCCATGCTAACAAAGCCTTCAGGAAGTGGTTAAGCTCACTGCCTCGTGTACTGGTAGAGCATACGATGAAGAGGAAGGTTTGAAACAGGCAAAGAAGGAGGAAGTTTGGGCAGTCACTTTGACTACAAAGTGGAAACAGTTTTATAGGTTCAAATTAGAAGGGGTTCCATTCAGCCCTAGCAGCCCTCTCTCTACAGGGCCAATTTTGGACTAGTCTGTTCATTTCCCTCATAGAGGCAACTACTGAGTAATTACCATTTCTTAAACATTTTCACAGTCTATAACTGGAATTGCAAACCCTGTTTATTTACTTGCCGGTCTGTTCTGTTTGAGAGAGGGTCTCACTATGTAATCTATGCTGGCCTTGAACTCACTGTTGCAGCCCACACTGACCTCAAACTCCTGCCTCAGCCTCTTGCGTGCAGCAGGCATTATAGGCACTGCCATCACACCCTGCTAAGATTACAGAGTCTTAGAAATTAATATAAACTTCTGACCAGGACAATAAGACAGATCAGGAGGTAAGATTTGAGAGGGAAACAGAGACAGCTGACCCTAAGAGCCACGACTGAGGGGAGTGTGCTTTCAGAAAGTACTCTTTATGCTGCCCTGACCCCTCTACCTGGTATAGAACAGATGTGAATTAAATATATGACATCAAACACAAGGACACTGATGCAGTTGTCAAATTTCTTAAGTTAGCTTTATATATAAATTTACTTGCCATAATCATATGATACGGATAACAATTGTTTGTAAAGCACTTAAAAATGAGAAGAGCAAGTGGAATCACCCTACTTACTTGCTAACCAACATGCTACTGTTAACCATCTGAATGAGAAGAGTGGCATAGTCATAAATGTCAAAGAAAACGGATGTGTTTTTAGCTATCTTCAGGGGAAGCATAAAATTGTCCTATTGGGTTGGTAAGGAAAAGCTAACATGTGCCTGCCTCTTACCTTACAGCACTGTATTTCTGTATTTTAGCTCTATTTTTAAGCTCTTTGGATATTACTATCCTGAATTTATAGGTAGTTTCTGGGGTCAGGAACCAGTTACAGGTTTTTAAACGCCTTTAAAATACCAAAATTACCAAACAGCAATTCCTTACCATAATCTTTCTGTCCACATAGCTTAAGACTCATAGGAAGCTGATTTCCCTCTCAGAAGTGAAGAAAAATCACCTTTAAAACGCTGTCAGGTGGTGCTGAGCCCTCCAGACACTTTGGTGTGGGGTCTTTAAGAAACATACTACATCCCCCGAGGAAAAAGGGAAGGAAAGACCCCCCCCAACAAAAGCAGAGCACTCAGCAGAAAGTGGAGCAGAAACTCCAGCCGCCCCCAGGGTCCCTCACTCGTGTCCTGCTGTCCACAGCTGCTGGGGGCGGAGGCTCAAGGACCCACGTTCCAGATGGTGACTCTGAAGCAAGGTGAGAGCACCGAGGCCCGGGGCGGGGAAGGCCCAGGGCGACCCGCACAGTGAGTGTTCCTGAGCCCCTCAGCTTGCTGGGGCCCTGTCCAGAGAACCTGGCCACTCCCCACCGCGCAGGGCCTGCTCTGCGGTCCCTCCCCAGCCACCACCCGGCTGGCTGCTGCAGGGCCGACCTTGGAGTCAGTCTGACTGCAATGCGTCAAAGTTTTTTGGTTTTTTGCAGTACTAAGGATTGAACCCAGGGCCTTCACACAAAGCTACATCTCCAGCCATTTGATTTTTTAAAATTTTGAGACAAGGTCTCACTAAATTGCTCAGTTGCCCAAACTGGGCTCAAACTTGCAATCCTCCCGCCTCAGCTTCCCAGAGTGCTGGGATTACAAGTGTGCACCACCAGCCCTGGCTTCCTCGATTTCTTCTCTCTCTTAATTAGTACACATTTGCCATACACAATGATTACAGTCATCATGGGGAGTTGGTTCGCATACACAACACATCTTAACTCTTTCTATGTCCCCTTCCCCGACTCCATCGTTTTTTAAAAGCAGGTTAGAGTCATTTATTCTGCTGCTAGGTTTTTGCATTTAAATAAGAAAAGAAATGAAAGCCATCTCAACTCCTAAACAAGGCTTTAAACAAACTCTGCATTGACTCTACCACTCCACAAAACTCCGGCTGTGTTTCTCTCTCTCTGAGTGAAGCTTGCCACAGAGGGCCCAGCCTAAGAGAGCAGAGAAGGTGGCACCTCCTGCCCAGCACCCCCCTGGCAGGGGAATCCAGTGGCCTCCGAGCCCCCGGCTGCGGCCCCGCCCTCAGCTGCCGGCTGGGCCATCTTGGACTGCACTCCCAGAGCCACCCTGGCGGGCTCGGCCCCAGCAGAGCCACCCTGAGGACGCTGGGAGGGACCGGCTTTGGGAGCTGCCTTGGGCTCTCACTTGGGCTCTTCACCGTGAGTGACGCAGCCATGGGCTTTGTGGTCCTCACTGTCCCCAAGTCATCTGCAGGGCCAGAGCCAAGCTGACGAGGTGGCATTAGTGAGCCTCCTGCCAGGCCTGCCCGCCCCCAGGGCACTGACAGGCCACTGGGACCAGTTCTTCCACAGGGACAAACTTTAAAAGGTGAGCCTGGATACAGAATGGGCTACGTTAGCCGAGTGTGGTGGCACACCTGTCCCAGCCCCTGGGAGGCTGAGGAGGCAGGACCACCATGACTTTGAGGTCAGCCTGAGCTACACAGTGAGACCCTATCTCAAAAAAAAAAAAATCACACTTTGCTAATTGACAGAGAAAGAAAAAGAATCTTCTCTGTGACTCTTTCTTTCCTTCCTTCCTTCCTTTCCATACCAGGGAGCAAAATCAGAACCTTGTGCTTTCAAGACAGGCGTGGCACCACTGAGCTACTTCCCCAGCCCCTCGGTGACTCAAGTGCTCCACCAAGGGGCCAGTGGCCATGTGCTCTTCCTTGGTCCCCCTCAGGAGAATCCAGGAGGGATGCCAGGTACTTGTTTTAGTTTTCTGAGATACGGTCTCGCTGTAGTTCAGGCTGGCCTTGAACTTGCAGCAGCCCTCCTGCCTCAGCCTCCCAAGTGCTGAGATTACAGTATTGCCACTATGCCTAGCTTCACGATGACATTTCTGAACCCCATCTGACTAAGGACATTTATCTCCAAACAATCTGTGTGTCTACAGGTATGGCAGCCACCCTCCACCACGCCCTGGCTCTTTTCCTTAGGCAGAACTGATACTCTAGCAGGCAGCTGACAAAAGAGCTGATCAGAAAGGCTGTGGAAGCAAAGTGTAGTACTGACCTGTGTCTCAGCACTCCGATGACCTCCGAGCGCTTGGTGGTCACAATGAGTTAGGCTTATCCCAGTGCTCAAGGACACCCTCTCCCTTTACACTTAGCCAAGTGACAGCGCTTCAGATCATTCTTCCTTGTTCCAAGCTTAAGATGACAGCGACCTGGCCTGCAAGAAGACGATCTGCTGGCCTTGAATTCTTTCTCTGGCTCCAGCAGCAAGGCCCAAGCTTCCAGGACAGTTTTGCATCCCCAGCCCTTTTTATTTTTTATTTTGAGACAGGGTCTCACAAAGTTGCCCAGGCTGTGCTTGAACTTGTCATCTTCCTGCCTCAGCCTCCAAGAATGCTGGGATTTCAGATATTTGCTACCATGCCCAGCTAAAAATCTAAACAAGAAAAAAAACTTGTATGTTTAGAGGCTGGGCTTGGTGGTGCACACCTGTAAGCGCAAGCTTGAGGCAGGAGGACTGTGAGTTCGAGGCCAGCCTGGGCTACATAGCAAGACCTTATCTCAAAAAACAAAAAAACTGCTGCGCTTATATTAAGTACTGAGAAGTTCAGGAGGACCTGATTTATACTAAATGAACTTTGGAGAACGCACATCAAAAAACTCTTGAACAAATGGGGTGTGGTGGTACACACACACACACAAACACACACACACCGGTTATTCTGGCTATTCAAGGGGCTGGGCAGAAGGATTCCAAGTTCTAGGCCAGCCTGTACAACCTAGTGAGACCCTGCCTCAAAATCAAAAGTGCTGGGGGTGCAGCTCAGTGGTAAAGCACCCATGGGTTCAACCTCCAGAGAGGGAGGGAGGGAAGGACAAAGTGGGAGAGAGAGAGAGGCCGGGGAGAAAAGGAAAGGAAAGAAGAAAGGAGAGGAGATGCATAAGAGACCCAAGACCCGTAACACTAATGCTAACATTGTCTGTAAAGAGAGGACACCAAAAGCTGTTATTCCCTAGAAGAGCTTTCCTGAGATACAAAATCGGGTTTCTTCAGCTAGTATTTATTGCACACTGGCTGTGGAAGAGAGGTCTGGGTCCAAGTCCAGCTCTCCTGCTCCTGTCTCTGCAAGGAAATAGCTCCCTGCCTGCTTCTGCTACTTCCTGGCTGCGAGGTCTGACCTACAGGGTATGTGCTTATGGGGCTGACATGCGTTTGTGTTTGTTCCCCTTTCCACCTGCTTCAGGGGACAGTACAGTACCCCCACAATCTTCCGGTTTCAGGGAAAGACCTTCCCCCTCTGTCTGAGAATTTCATCTGAAAAAGAACCTGCAACCCTGGAAGAAATGTGTTAGCAGGCTCGATTTTAAGACAGTTCTTGTCAACAATTACCACGTTGAATTTCTGGAAAAGCAACATTGGGGAGAAAAAGGAAATCCATTGGAAGAAGTAGTAAAAATACCTGCAAGGACGGGGTGTCGCTCAGCAGTATGGCACCTGCCAAGCGTGAGGCCCTGGGTTCCATGCCTCAAAGTGCAAAAGAGAAAATCTGCAATTATGCTTCAAACAAGCAGGTGAGGGCGGTATATTCCCCAAACCTAGAGTCTGAGGTATTTTCCAAGGAATAAAACTCTGAATATACATCCTTGCACTTCTCAGGGTGGGGGGATTGTTTTTCAGATACTGGAGGATTGAACTCAGGGGTGTGCTATCACTGAGCTATATCCTCAGCTCTTTTTTCATTTTTCATTTTGAGACAGTCTCACTATGTTGCCCAAGTAGGACTTGAATTTGCCATCCTCCTGCCTCAGCCTCCCAGAGTGCTGGGATTACAGGTATGCTCTACCACACCCAGCTCCCGCACTCCTTGTTTATGGCACACTGAAAACACTGATCAGACCAATTCCCCAAGAGGATGTAATTCTGATGTTTTGCAAACATATACTAATACAAGCAGAAGAGGAGGAGGAAGAGGAAGAAGAAAAACAAAGTACCAATTAGGGGCCTGGGATTTAGCTCAGTGGTTCCACCACCTGCCCCACAAGCTCAAGGACCTGAGTTCGATCCCCGATACCAAAAAAAAAAGGAAAAAAGGAAAGTACCAATCAAGTGAGTTCCCTGGCCTCCGGTGTGTTTGGCAGAAATTGGGTCACTTCATTGCCCTGTGGGAACCAATTTCCTAGGAATACGGGGTGAGGGAGAAACAGTCGTGGGGGTGGAGGCACTGTGGGCCAGGCCACATTTAGAATTTTCTCTCTCAGGGAGCCTAGAGCCTTTCAGACAAGGGGAAAAAAAGCAAGTAACTGCCTGTGTCCTTTCGATGACACCAGTCTGCCCCGCGCCTCTCGCCGGCTTCAAATCTTGAGAACCTGTCAGCCACGCAACTTTGGTTAGCATTCCAAGAACTAAGGTCCGTTTGTGCAGGGACCTGACTCAAAAGGAACGTGGCCACGCCCACAGAGGGGGAGCTAAAGCTGATTATCAAAACCAGTACACACAGGGTTTCCAGTATTTACAATGCTCATTGCAAATATAAATTCAAAACAATTATAACAACGGTGTTATAATACTATGAGCCTGGCATAGAGTTTCATAAATAATATTTGTAAATGAATGAGTTCATCTTTATGTTCCTAATCTGGAAACACTACCAGAGAAGATCAGCAGGGAGTCAAACATGTTGTCAATTTAAAAATAATAAATTTTAAAACTCTTATGATTCATCTTTTAGCAGGACCGTACTAATTATCATTACTTGAACAGTAGTCCCGATAATTTTGCCCTAACTTGTTTATGCGAAGAAACCCAACTACACTTCTTTCAACTGAAAACGTACTTCCCGAGGAAAAGAAGGGATTCTCTCTCTCCATATCCCAAACTTATCTGAATTCAGAACTGCTAACCTGTTGCCTTCCTGCGCATGTGCAGTGGCTGGATTAATAGGACAGAAAGCAGCAGCCCTAAGAACTGCTCCAGGGCATGGAGCAAGTCCTCTGAAAATGAAGGGGAATTCACACAACCACCACAATGCCTCGCTGGGAGCCGTTCCGGTCCATCAGAACCCAAATTTAACTTTTTCTTTTTCTCATTGCTGAGGATCCGACCCAGGGCCTTGCGTACACATGCTGGGCCAGGGCCCGGCCCCCCCAATTCCAGCTTTTCAAAAGCACCTTAATGTGTGGGTACTGAATAGACCTCACATTTGCAATAAATAAAACTTTACATGCATTCCCAAATCAACTTTTTAAATGCATACAGACATAACTGAGTTTCTGAACACTTTAAATCTCTCCTAAACTGCCTCTGGATCAAAACTATTACTGTTCCCCAGGGGTTTCTACAGAATGGTGCTAAAATGTCCCTTCAGCCCTCTGCTGGCCTTCTCACCAACAAAAAAGTTGGTAAACAAAAGAAAACAAATGACAATAGAATTCAGTTTCCTACCTGATTGGGTGTCCTGGACAAAGTTTCAAGTCCCCCAGGGCTGCCCCAGGGAAAGCCCATTGTGAGCCCTCACTTTCCCCTTTCTTGCTTTTGTTCCCTTGAGAGCCAGCCCTGAGGCTTACCCAAGCTGTGAGTCTCTAGGCAAGAGGCAGGTCCGGATCTTAAAAAGAAGGGTCCCTGTGGAAAGTCACCATCTTACTCACTCTTGGCTCTGTCCTTCTTTTACATCAAGATTTTGTTGCTGCCACAAACATGAAGCAGGCTCTCTTCCAAGCCAAGCTGCCAGATAATGGTCATGTTAGCAAGCAGCCTGGTTGAGGCAGGATTAGATAGCCCTCTTCGGCATCATCATCTTCCTCATAAGCCCAATAAATGCTGATGCTCAGCAGGACCCATCCCCAACTTTAAGTCTCAGCAATGGCTAAGAGGAAAGTATCACAAATTTACCGAAATTATCTGTCACACAAAAGAAAAGAGAAGGAATTAATCAAAGTCTCTCTCTTAATGCAATGCTTGATTGAACCACCCCAATCCCTTTTTAAATAGGACACTGGTGGCGAGTGACCCTGCCCGCACACCCTGGCGAGGTGCACAAGGAACACTTGTTCTAGTTTTTTTCTTTTATGACCTCATTAAAGAGGATTTTAAAGATTGTTCCTGAAGATGAGAACAAAGTGTCTTAAGACATCTTGAGCTGTTTATGTTCTCAGCCTTTTGCTGCTGGGCTGGCCCGGCATCCATGTTTAGCACCAGGCGCACTCAGCTCATACCCACAACCCCAAATTGAGGGTCTGGACGAAAACGTCAGCGCTGCACCCCTCCCCATGCACACACGTGCTAGTTTCTTACAACAGAAAGTTTGGCCCAGACTAACTTGGGATCCATACTTTTCCCCATCTCCTCCAAGTGGGGAGCTGCTATTAATTAGCTCTGGCAGCTGCTTGTCACCTCTTAAGGGAGGGTGGCGGCTGCCAACCCTGCCTAGTGTGAAAGTACTCTGCCGCCAGGAAGGCTTTCCTCTAAGTGTTTGTTGATTCCACGCTCCCATTTAATACAGAAGATTATATTTTACGATCAGAAACAAACAGATTTATCACTGAAGACTTGCAATGCGAGCAGGGAAAAAGGAAGCCAAGGATTGAGCCGAAATGTAGTATTTTTATTGACTTCTTAGAAACCAAACAACCTGGCATATTAGTGTGCGCATTCTGCGACAGACATCCAGCCCCATTGTACGACTCCAAGGAGAATAAAAGGAAACCCTACTGTTTGAAACCCAGCGGAACATCCCCACGACGGGGCCCAACTGCCTTCGTGCATGAATGGGAAGGAGATGAAAGGAGAGATGAACTTCTGAGGTACAGCAAAAAACAAAGACAACAAAAGTGCTGACCATGAGGGAATGACACAACTCGCTGCGGCGCAAAGGATGAGAGAGAGGCACCCGGACAATGGCGGGGACA
Organism: Heterocephalus glaber; assembly: GCF_000247695.1. The sequence goes on from NW_004624793.1 coordinate 11,385,665, forward strand.
GCTAAGTGACACGTAGGAGAATTGAAAAATCTACACAAGTGTCTTTTCTCTCCACCCCTGAGGAAAAACAATTAAATGCTGGTACATCTGTCATTAAAAAAAAGAAGTAAAAAAATACCACTGAAACCTGGAGCCGTGATTGGGGCTGGTAACTGAACTCCCCAAACTGTCCGCCTCCTGCTAAAGCTCATCACCCAATTCTCCCTTTTGCTGAAATGAAGAGATTTCATTTCTGTGACGATTTCCGACATCTGAGGATAGGGTAGCAAATCAAAGGCTCATGGTCCTAAAAATTCGTGTGGACATATGGATGGGAACACGGATGCAGAGCTTAAAGCCACTCCGTGAAAGGTGGGCCTCGGGAACTGTATATGGAGAAACCTGGCTGTTTATAAATAAACACTGTGGCCTTGACGCACGTTGTTATTATACAGAGACCCATTAGATTTCGGATTCACTTGCACCTAGCAGCAACTCCAAACATTTTAAATTTCCCTACTCTCAAACCCTAATGCAAGGAAGATACTGTGTGTAAACACTCAATATGAACGAAGGAAGCTTCATTCTGTTAGGTGTACACAGTCACGGGAAGCGATGGGAATAATTACCTTTTGATGTTTGTTTTTCTTAAACACAGGCATACCTGTCCACACTTCACTAATGTTGAGCCCTGCTAATGAAGTGTTCAGTGAGAAAATCCCACCGACCAAATATATTAAAACCTACCCTATGAAACCCCCGCTAGATGTTTATTGCTCCGGAAGTCCAGCAGCCTGGGAAAGTCACACCAGGTTTTAAAGCTTACTCCTGAGCCTTATTTCTTACTTGATAAACGTGCGGCCTCGCACAAGACCTGAAACACAGTTATTGACCCTGTCAGAAGGCCTGATGAATGGATAAACGCTGTAATTGATTAGTGGAGAAGTGTGAATTAAAACAGGGCATGGCATCAATAACCAGTCTCTGACAACAGGGCCTCTCATCAAACGTAAAACAAGAGCCTGTGGCTATTTCTCATCAAAGCACGCTTTTCTTAAGACTGGAGGGAAGGGGAAGTAACCGGCCCAGTGTCCTGTTTTCTGGATTCTTTAATTCTTCCTCCTGGGAATGATGTCGTGTGAAGCCACCAGCAAATGGTACAGGAACTCAGCTGCAGTGCACATTCATATATCTAGTCCTGTGGAGCAGTTCAAGGTTCCTTTGGTGCCAGGACTTAAAAAAAGAGCAGGTAGGAAGTCCTCTTCTTGAGCCAAGCGTGGTGGCACGCACCTATAATCCTGCCCATGGGAGGCTGGGGCAGGAGGAGCTCCATGAGTTTGAGGCCAGCCTGAGCTACATAGTGAGACCCTGTCTTGAAAAACAACAAAAAAGAAGGCCTCTCTCTCCATTTTTTCACTGAGAGCTCTCTTCATTTATCTCTTAATTAAAAAGTACATTCTGCTTGTCCCAGTGTCCCTGGAGGGACAGGAAGCTTAACTTACTGGAATACTGCTTCCATCCGCTTCAAAGTGTGGAAATTTCATTCATTCATTCATTCATTCATTCATCCAGCATCTGGTGCAAATCATTTACTGTCCTGGGCTGGAGAGCACAGTAAAGTTTGAGGGTAGACTGAGTTGTTGCAGACCCACCCCTGCTTAAGATACCTAGAAATACTAGATAATCTAAAGCAAATTTATAAAAAAGGTTTAAGATGGGCATGGTGGTGGATCCCTACAGTCCCAGACTCTGGGAGTCTGAAGCGGGAGGATCCAAAATTAGAGCCTAGCCCAGGCAATTTAGCAAGACCCTATCTCCAAGTAAAATAAAAAGAGCTGGGATATAGCTCAGTGTAAAGGCTTTAGATTCAATCCCCAGTACTGCAATAAAAAATACATATACTTTTAAAATGTTTAAAAAGTTTAATGCAGCAGGGTGTGGTGGTGCATGCCTGTAATCCTAGCACTTGGGAGGCTGAGGCAGGAGGATTGCCTCAAACTCGAGGCCAGCCTGGGCTACACAGTGAGTTCAAGACCAGCCTGAACTATGTGGCAAGACCCTGTCTCAAAAAAAAAAAAAGAAAAAAGTTTAATGGATACTTGAGCTCGAAAGAAAGAGAAAAAAGAAACTCTCAAAAGCTAGAAACAGCAGAATCTCAAATCGATGCTGTCTCCCAAGGCCTCTCAGCCCTGGAATAAGAACTGGGCCCAAAGTGTCAGCACCTACCTGGAACAGAAGACTTGAAGTTGGGTCTCTGCAAAGGAGAGGGAATGGGACCAAACGTGAGAAACCACCACTCCAGGGCAAGAGAACTTGCAATACTGAGACGACAGCCAAAGAAGAAGGGGGCAGCCCACGTCTGGCCTGAGCCTTGTGTAGGAGTCATGCCAACCGAGCCTGTGCTAGAAACATGTGTGTGGCTGCGGTCTACACCACCTGGGTGGCGGCGAGTCACAAACAGAGAAATTCAAATAAAAAACTTGCCCAAGTCACTAAACAAACAAGTTTTAGTTTCCAGAAGAAAAATGCAAGGGACGGTCCCAAGAGCGCATCCCCAGTCCAGGGCAGGTGGACTCCATCTCTGAAGACAACATCACAGTGGAGCATTCCAGCCACTGACCAAAAACCACCATGCACCAGGGCTGGTACAACACAAGGGAGGGCTGATGGGTCTCCGGGAACTATAAGTCAGTAGAAGGAGCCCCAAAACAGAACCTGAGAGGTGTACGTGTAAAGGCCCACACAATCCTAGGTACTTGGGAGGCTGAGGCAGGAGGACTGCACAGTGAGAGCCTATCTCAGAATAAAAGGCTTGGGATTAGCTCAGTGGTGGAGCACTTGCCTAGCAGTCTCCAGCCCTTGGGTTGGATCCCTGGTACTAGGGGGTAAAAAGTGATAGCACTAAAAGACTAGGACATTTATTCATGAAAATAAAAGATCAATTTGAAAGGGAACCGAATAGTCTTAGAAGGAAAAAGAGTCACTAAAAGTAATAGGTAAAATAGTAGCTTGGACATGGCGGATGGCAGGGTTAATGAACAACAGGATGGATGTAGGGAAATCATCCAGACCTCAGGACAGAGTTTGGCGACGGAGACAGAAGATGAGAAATGGGCAGTGTGAGCCACTGCACAAATGGCAGGGAGAAGAGCATGGATGAGTGTCTTGGGCTTCTTCAGAACAAAGGATCACACAGGTTCCCAGGATGAAGAAGACACTCGGGCATGGCACCAACAGTCACAAATCAACAACTGAAACACGTAATTGTGAAGCTACAGAATTCATAATTTTTTTAAAAATCTGCAAAGTAAATTGTTTCTAAGCAGCAAAATAACCCCTAAATAATGGAAGAGTATTTGCAGAATATTCAGGAAAAATAACCTTTTGGCCTGGAATCCCACTAAGTTATCATTCAAGATTATGGGAAGGGGTAGGGGGAGCTCAGCATACAGCACAGCCATAGCCCTGGATTTGATGCCCAGCAAAAAGAACTAGGAAAGGGCTGGGGATTTAGCTCAGTGGTTCTGCCACCTGCCTTACAAGTTCGACTCCCGGTATGAAAAAAAAAGAACTAGGAAACTGGAAGAGACTGTGTCACTAAATATATTGAATTAGTGATCAATACAGAAACAAGTTGTACAGATAATTTCTAGCAAGTTTTTTTTTTTTTTTTTTTTTGGTACCAGGGATCAAATTGGGGTCCTTGCGCTTGCGCAGCAGGCGTTGAAACCACTGAGCTAAATCCTCAGCCCTCTAGCAAGTTTTAACAAGCCTTTAAGAAGATAATTCATAGCCATGCACAGTAGCACATACCTGTAATCCCAGCATTTGGGAAACTGAGGCAGGAGAACTATAAATTCTAGTCCTCCTTGGGCAACTTAGTGAGACCCTGTCTAAAAATTTAAAAAGGGCTGGGGTGTAGCTCAGTGTGAAGGTCCTAGGTTCAATCCCCCCAAAAAAGAATCACATGGGCTGTTTTATATGAGCCGTTCCATTAATAGACTAAGGGAGAAATAATTTTTTCAATTCACTTTTGAACAGAGCATAAAAATCAAAGGTGACTGTAAGTATAGGTTAGTCTCAGTTATAATCAAATGCAAAATCCCTGAATTTTGGCCAATTAAACCTAGAAAAGGGCCAGGGATTTAGCTCAGTGGGCACCGTGCCTACCTTGCAAGTGTAAGGTCCTGAGTTCGATCCCCGGTACCAGAAAAACAAACAAAGCAAAACTAAACCTAGAAAAGGGGAAAACATGTCTTATACCAAGGATTAGTTAAGATGAGAATGTATATTATTATAGCTCACTTCATTAGCAGATTATAGAAGAAATGCCTTTTGAACATCTCAAAATATACAGGAAAAGCATTGATAAAATTCAATAATCATGCGTAATTTTTTAAGTCCAATAAAAGAGTTCATAAAATGCCAGTCACAGTGGCTCAGCTACTTGATTAGACCACAAATTAGAGCCCAGCCTGGATACGAGTGCAAATCCTCAGATGCAGATGGAATAAAAAAGAAAAGATGCCTTATAAGAGATCCCAACAAACTATTAGAAAATAGGGTGGATCAACAGATGCAAATTTTAACTACAAGGTATGATCAAGATATGTGCTAAATATTTAAATTTTTAAAAACTTTATCATAGTAAAAGACATATTGTCATTAATCTCCTTCAAAATAGTCGCCATAGTTTCAAACACACTTACCCCATTGTTCTTGCCACTTTCTGAAGCAATTCTGGAAGTCCTCTTTGTGTCTTTATGAGATACGATTTTTTAAAAATCCAGGGAATGCTGCTGCTGAGTACCATCCAATGGCAAGGCAGGCTCATAAAAAAATTTTTTTTTTTTTGGTACCGGGGATCAAACTTGGGACCTTGCGCTTGCGAGGCAGGCAGTGGAACCACTGAGCTAAATCCGCAGCCCTAGGCTCATAAAAATTTGATGATGTATCCTCATTCACCTTATTCACCAGATCTGGCACCAAGTGACTTCTTGTTCTTCACCAAAGTAAAAATGACCATGAAAGGCAAAAGTTTTGAATTGATTCAGGACATCATGGCAGCCAGGACATTGCAACAAGACACTCATGAAAGAGGATTACAGAACTGCTTCAGAAAGTGGAAAGAATGGTGAGATAAATGTGTTTGAACAGAGGGGGTATTCTAAAGGCGGATTAATGGCAGTGTATTTTACTGAATGTATTTTTTAACTTAAACATTCACCATATTTTTTGACTCCATGTATATAAACTGCCGTTGGTACTGGGGCCTCCAAAAGATTCAAGCTTATTTCCACAGCATAATTCTGGAAAAGCTTAAGAACAAGGGGTTTCCTACACCTCTGACAGCCAGGTTGTGGGTTTGAAGAAAAAGATTGTTTGAGCCTCTGTACAAAGAGCACTCAGACTCTCCCTCCATCAATCTCCCCTATTGTAGTAGGTAAATGAAGTTACTTCCGGCAGAAAGCAACACAGTAACAGAGAGGAATGAGTCAAAAAGCAGAAATAGGGCCGGGGATTTAGCTCAGTGGTTTTGCCACCTGCTGTGCAAGCGCAAGGACCTGAGTTCGATCCCCAGTACCAAAAAAAAAAAAAAGTGGAAATAAGAACAAAGTGGAAGCAGCGCTTGGCATGGTGAGATTCCCATCTCCTCCCCAAGCAGCAAGACACAGGGCGACGAGAGATGATGCAGAGAATAAAAGAAAGTGAAACAACAAAGAGAAATAAGATGTGACTCTGAAAAACAATAGAATATTCTTTATAAAAGAAACAATGCACAAAAGCTGGCAGAAATTAAACCAAAATAGTTTTTGAGGAAATCTTGGTGTAGAGCGCTCGCTTAGCATGCTTGTGGCCCTGGGTTCAATCCTCAGTACTGACCCAAAAAATTTGAGGAAATCCTTCAGAAAGTTGAATAAAAAGACAAAAAAATTTTTAAAACTTTTTTAAAGTTTTAAAGTTTAAAAAAATTATTTTTAACTTTTACTAGCAGAGAGGATTCCAGAAAAAAGACTAGAAAAAAACCTGGAGAAAACCAGGCATGGTAGTACATGCCTATAATCCCAGCACTCAGGAGGCTGAGGCAATAGGATGCCATGAGGTCAGCCAGAGAAGGAGGGGAAGGGAAGGAGATTCTTCTCACTAAACTGCTAAATTGCCCAGGCTGGGCTCAAACTTTAAATCTTCCTGTCTCAGCCTCCCATAGTGCTAGGATTACAGGCATGCAGCACCTGGCCCAGGTACAGCAGCCTCACCTCTAACACTCATTTTTCCATGAAGTCTGAGAGACACTGAAGACATTTTCATACTTACAGTCTTGGAATCATCTTCCTTTCATGGAACTCTTTTTCACTTAACTATGAGATGTTATACAGCCCCAAGTGAGTAAATAAACCATGAAAGACATGATTCCCAGGAACTGGAAATGCAGACTACAAGAGGAGCAAACACCAGGGTTATGGCCAAAGGAAATCCTAGGGGCACACACACATGGTTGGCTTAGAAGCAGCAGGCTTGGACAGAGGCTGCAGGAGGAACTCGGAGTGAAAGAAAGAGGGAAGGACAGTGTTGGGGCAAGAGGCGTAATCTCTTCCCTCGCCCTCGTCCAGCCAGGTCAATGAGAGAAAAGCAGGGTGAATTTGCTTCACTGAAGTCTTACATTACACAGGAGCTTCCAGAAATGACCAGACCCAGGGGAAACCTCCTGCCTTTATGAATTATGCTCCATGAAGATTGGCCTGCCATGGAGAAGTGGGACTGGACAAACGGGCCTGACCTGGTAAAGAGGGCAGGAGAACAGGGAACCCAGCCAAGCCCCAAGCCCGCTGCTCAGATTCCCCTCGGCCTCCCTGCAGCCAGCACTGCTTCCTCCCAGTACCTGGCAGAGCCCTCTGGAATTTGGGGCTCCCCAGACAGGGGAGAGGCTGGCTTTTTCTAAGACTTGCTGTGCTTCAGGAGAGAGGGATTCTAGTTTCCATGACCTGCCTTGGAGAAGAGGAATTCTGGCTACTGTGACTCATTTAGGAGGGGAAAGGAGAGCGAAGACTTTGCTTCAGAGGCCTTCAATCTCCTGTAGAGTGCTCATTCTGCACAGTACCACACTGAGCGGGACTTTTTTCCCAGTGCTGGGCATGGAACCAAGACTTTTTGCACCAGTGCTCCACCACAGAGCTACAGCGCTAGCCCCAGCACACTGTTTTCTGAGCCCCCAAGAGAGACTGCTTAATGCAGACAACATGGTCAAAGTCTGGGGAAAAACTTAGCTTTAGCTGAAGAGTCTGTTACTAACCGGAGGAAACAAAAAGTTATATAAGAAAGGAAAGACTTGTACAAGAAAGGAGGCTTTTCGTTTTTGGAGACAAGGTCTGGCTGCGTATTTCAGCCTGGCTTTGAACTCACTGTGTAGCCCAGGCTGGCCTTGAACTCATGGTGATCCTCCTGCCTCAGCCTCCCCAGTGCTTGGATCACAGTGTGCGTCCCCACGCCTGGCTCAGGAAGCTTCATTATGGTACCCAGTGTGGCTCAGCTGTGAACAGGATTTTATTGGCACAATGTAAACCCTGGAGTGAGCATCGGGTTAACAAATGAGAAACAGGCCTCCATTTTTCACAGCAGGAAGCCGCAGGTGCTGCAGACTCAGTATCTGCACCCCTGCAGCCCTAGTTCTGGTGGAGACCCTCACCCACAGGGGGCCAGCACTGGTGAGCCTGTGAGTGGGAGACAAGGGCTGAGGGCTTGTGAACAGGACAGGTGCTACGTGAGGCCGCCTTGCCACTTCTGCAGTGGGAGGACAGTGGGAGCTGCGACTGAGCCTGGAGCGGGGCCCTCTCCGGACCCCAAGGCTCTGGTGCCTTCAGGTGGCGTCCCAGCCTCAGGGACCACAAGAAATAAGTTTCTATGGCTCATAAGCCACCCAGTTGATGGCATTTTGTTCTCGCAGCCTGAAGAGACTAAGGCAAAAAAACCAAAATAAATTAAAACTAAATTAAACATCCTGCTGGGCTTCATGGTACACACCTATAGGCCCAGCAGATGGGAGGATCACATGAACTCAGCAGTTCACGACCAGCCTGGACAACACAGTGACACCCTCATCTCAGAAAAGCAAGTAGGAGAAAAATCAAGACTAACATTATGTTATGTAGAAGCACCATGGGACATGCAGATGAAACAGCCGCCAGGGTCCAAAGTGATTGCTGGGGAGTCATACTAGGGGCCTGGGAAGCCACACAGAATTATTTGAGTTTTTAAGTCTGTACACTGTATTAGCTCATAAAAATTTACACTAAAAAAATCAAGCCAGGTGTGGTGGGGCTCACCTGTAATCCCAACACTGGGATTTGGGAGGCTGAGGCAGGAAGATATGAAAGTTCAAGCCCAGCCTGGGCAATTTAGCAAGACCCTGTCTCAAAATAAAAAGAGGTGGGGATTATGTAGCTTACTTTGAAGGTTCCAGGTTCAACCTCCAGTATTGCAACTAAATAAGTAAATAAATAAAGCCCGGGATTTAGCTCAGTGGGGCTGCAGCTGTCTGGCACAAGGTCCTGAGTTTGACTCCTAGTACCAGAAACAAAAATTAGGCAGGGGATGTAGCTCAGTGGTGCTGCGCCCACCTGGCAAGCACAAGGTCCTGAGTTCGATCCCCAGTACTTAAAAAAAAGTCAATAAAGCAACATTTTTGTGCACCAGCAATAAACATACATACTTTGTACGAATAAAGTCCCAATTCCTACCTGCATGGCTCTCAGATTTTAGCTGACTGATGGAGGGTAAAGAGAGAAATCAGAGAACCACAAGGTAAGTACTAAGACTGAGCCATTATTTAGACCCAAGGTCAGGAAGAAATAGATGCTTCTGAGAGAGTTAACCAAGTCACTTTAGCAAACACAAAATCTGAGCAGCCATGCATACATCCAGGTTGAAGTAATGTGCTAGAGCCATCGTGAAGGGACAAGAAAGAAAAAAGAATGGAAGGGAAAAAAGGAAACAAAGCTTTTGTAAATGAGGGGAAGAGGAGTTGAAGGGTGAGGAGGGGAATGGGAAGAAAAGAAGAAGCAAGAGGTACCATGTACAGGTACAGATTCCCTGTCATGAGTGTGATCATCATGTATATCTAAATTGGACTAATAAAACTTTAAAAAAGAAAAGGATGTGATCAGCTGGGAAGACCCCCCAGCCTGGGGAGTGAGCAGAAGCCAGGAAGGACAGGGTCTGAAAAGCAATCTCCTCCCGGGGGTGGGAAAGTGAGGAGTGGGAGCAATGGAGGCGCCAGGACCTGCAGTGGCCGGTGGGAGGATTAAAGTGGGGCTTTGGAGCTGGGAGTGCAGCATATGCCAGTAAGGAGGCTGAGGCAGGGGGAGCCCCGTGAGGTGAGGCCAGCCGGGCTACATACCTAATGAGCTCAAGGCCAGCCTCATGAGCGAGACCATTTCAAAAGCAAACAACCAAAACAAAAAATTTCTGCAAAGAGAAAAGAGGGCAGGCAAAGGGTTCCTGTGGATACACAGGGCTGAGGCTGAGGTCCCCTGGCTCTCCTGCTGTTTTGGTCAGGGCCTGGAAACTCCCGGAGACCCATGATGGCTTCTTCTTTGCCTTAAAGCATAGGAAATTGCTTGGCTGGCTGATTACCATAGTGGGGCCGGAACCCAGGACCTCTGCACTGAGCTACATCTCCAGTCCTTTATATGTTTTATTTTGAGACAGGGCCTTGCTAAGTTCTTAGTTGCCCAGGCTAGGTTTGAACTTTCCATCTTCCTCCTGCCTCAGCTTCCCAGAGTGCTGGGTTTACAGGCGTGTGCTACCGCGCTGGGCTAAGTACAGGATCTTTAAATGGCAGGGGAGTTATAAATGGATCTGGAGAAGCCTGCTTATGAAGAACATGCATCTCACAGTTCCCCAAGTCAAGGGAGCTGTGGTCACTGTGGTGACAGCTGAGCTGAGAAGGACACGCCCAAAGACAAAAGGGAGGCGAGGGGCTGCGGTGGGGCCATCAGAAGTCTCATCCAACCCGTAAGAGGACAGGGCAGGAAGGGCCAGAGAGGAGCTGGGGACAGCGGGAGAAGTTTGGGGAAGCAAAACTCCCTAGCCTTGCTGGGTATGGTGGCACAAGCCTGCCATCCCAGAACTCAGAGGCTGAGGCAGGAGGATCTCCATAAATTCAAGCCCAGCCTGGGATACACAGTGAGTTCATGGCCAGCCTGGAATACATAACAAAACCTTGTCTGAAAACAAAATGAAAGAACAAAAGCAAAAACTTCTCTCCCTGTATGGATAAAAACTCACAAGTTGCCTCATGCCCTACACTGTCTTCCTGAGTCTCAATGACAAAGGGTGTGCAGGATAAATAACAACAGCTTTATTATCCGTGCAGCTCCACTGGGGCAGAGAAACAGAGCAGACGGGCTGGGAAGCACAAATGTCCAGAGCTGCCTTGGCTGCCTTCTCCAAGTGCCTGCGCCACACTTCCTAAAAATAAAAACTCAAGCCACTGATTAAAAAGAGGTGAGGATGTGGAGGGCTCGCCTCTGGATTACCATCTTTCCCATCGCTTCCTCTCCTGGGACTGCTTCCAGGTTCCTCTGTAGTGGAAGAATTTACACAAAATCAACTCTCACCTTCCAGCAAGGATTTGGGAGGGGCCGGGCAGGGCAGTGAACTGGGGTCCAAACCCAGCACCCTAAGGAAAAGGGCTCGGAGCTCGCTCCCCCTTCTGAGCTGCTGCACTGGCTCGTTACCTGCCAAATGCATCTTTGCTGTGCCTCGGGAAGGAAGGGAGGGCAGGGTTAGGGTCATGAGCCATTTAAAGAAGCCTCCCTCCCACGGAAGGCCTGAGCATCCTCACACATAGCATTTGCATAAACTTCATTTATATAAAGGTGCTTTGGCTTCCACTTTGGAAACTCAAGACACCGGCAAACACGGGGCCATTTCTGCACGTAGAGCTTGGGTTCCGATTCATAAACATACCATGAAACCTAGCGTGCTATACATTATCATACAGGTACAATTTTTTGTGCCTGTTGACCCCAAAGTAGGAAAGCTGCCAACCAGTTGGGAGGACACTAAGACCAAATTTCTCATCTACTCCAAACCCAGAAGGTTAGTTTCTGAAGGATAAAACCAAACGCTGTGGATAAAAGGACACAGAGCCATAATCTTCCAGAAAGTATCTCCTATGCAAAGAAAAGACATATATAATAAACAGAGCCCTTCCAAAGACCTCTACATATTAAAAATCAAAGAGCAGGCAGTGAGAAGAAAACAAAAATCTCACACTGAGTGCCTACAGTCAATGAGATAAAGAAGGCACCAAGGAGGTAAGGATGCAGGAAGCCAAGGTGGAAGGGGACGGGATAAGGGGACCCAAACTGGGGCACAGCACCCACAAAATAAAAAAGAATAGAGCCAGGCATTTCACACACTTGTAATTACAGCCCTTGGGAGGCTGAGGCAGGAGGGTGACTTGAGTCCAGGTGTTAGAGACCAGCCTGGGCAACCTGGGGAGAGCCTGTGTCAAGAAGAAAAGAAAGGAATAAGCAAAGGTTTACTCATGTTTGTGTGACAGTCTGGGTCTAATGAAAATTTCATTTCAACTAGGCTGCTAGATTTTTTTGATTTTTTGAGACAGGGTCTCACCATGTAGCACAGGCTGGCCTTGAACTTGTGGAGATCTTCCTGCCTCAGTGTCCTGAGTGCAGGGATTACAAGTCACTTGTTTTAAAGTTTTACCGAGTTCAGAGTACAGAAAGCCTTGAAGTTTGAAGGAGCCTGAACATGAAGATGTGGGAGCCGGGTGGTGATGCACACCTGCAATCCCAGCACTCACGAGGCTGAGGCAAGAGGATCACTTCGAGGTCAAGGCCAGCCTGAGCTACATAGTGAGACCCTGTCTCAGAAAACCAAGGGAAGAAAAAGCCAAAAACATGAGAAAGCAAAAGAAAAAAGCACACCAGGGTTTCCAAGGTACATGCCAGCCCGGGCCGGTCCTCCCCTCCCTGCCGGGTCCCTGCCTGAGGAGGGGTGTTTACAAGTCACCATTTAGCACCTGCCTCTGAGCTATTCTTACACCGAGCTGCTGAGTTTCCATGAAGGACGAGGCAAGAAATTAGAGTGCGAAGCCCGTTTTCATTTGCATGCTGCAGTTTAACATAGGAAAACGTAAAACATTAGACTTGTTTTTTAAACAGCAATGTTTAAAATTTCTTCCATGTCAAGGATGAAGGAAAAAAATTTTTTTTACTCCTAAAAATGGCTCTTTCCTAGAACATCAGGGTTAGTTTCTGAGTGGCACGTTTTAAAAACATTTAATCAGTAATCTGAAAGTATGTCAACACCTTCTGGCGGTGTGCTATAAAATGTGAGCCTTGTCAACAGCAACAGAGAGAGGTGACACGCTGGGGACACAGAGCTTTTATGCTGACACACAGTAATAATATAATTTTAAAATTTATCATCTGTTTGGCTGCAAGCAACAATTAATCTTTTTGACAATTTGTACAATGCTTTCAGTAGCACCTGGGAAGAAAAACAACACGTTCTAATTTTTACTTTCATCATTTTTCAGGGCTTTATAGCTTCCAATGCATACAAAGCCACACATACTAAATTTTGTGATTAGGATTACAATGTTGGCAAAAAATATTTCCCTTGTCACCGCACCCCCCTCCTCCCCTTGGTTAATAAAATTACTTAACACAAGAACTGCGAGAGCAAGCCCGGAGGAAATATGGGCCTCAGAGGGTACATTTCTGTCACGTCAAACGACATTTAATTCCCAAATCATTTAACCTGTGACTCCACAAGACTACTGAGAGCTCAAATGCAATTCTGGTGGGGACCTGGAAGTGACACGGTTCGCTCCACTTCGGCTCCCTCAAGGCATGTGACACAGAGCCCATTTGATCCGATGACCTGAAACACACTGCATAGCAGCCAGGTATGGTGGCGTGTACTGGAAATCTCAGGATTTAGGAGGCTGAGGCAGGAGGATCACCGTGAGTTTCAGGCCAGTCTGGGCTGCAAAGTGAGTTCAAGGCCAACCTGAACCACACAGTAAGACCCTGTCTCAAAAAAACAAAACAACAACAACAAAAATCAGACAAAAAATAAAAAACAACTCGTCCAAGACTTTGCCTTGCACCCATCTGACAGCTCATGAATCCAGGGTACTACATTGCAGCTCAGGTGTTCTCCAGATCCCAGCCCCAACTCCATGTGTTTTCAGTGGTCACTCACCCTTGGCATCCATTAAGACGCTAAGAGAACTTAGCAGAATGGGTCAGGGCATTAGAATGTGGCAGCCCAAGCCAGGGCAGTGGCACATGCCTGGAGTCGCATTTACTCAGGAGACTGAGGCAGAAGGATCCCGTGAGCTCAGAAGTTTGAGGCCAACCTGAGCAACATAACAAGATCCCATCTCAAAAACAAAACTGGGCCAGGGATTTAGCTCAGTGGTTCCGCTGCCTGCTGCGCAAGTGCAAGGACCCGAGTTCGATCCCCGGTACCAAAAAAAACCAACAACAATAAATCAAAAACAAAACCAACAACAACAAAAAGAATATAACAAGTTGGATGTGATGGTGCATGACTGTAATGCCAGCACTTAGGAGGCTGAGGCAGGAGGATCGCTTTGAATTTGAGGCCAGCCTGGGCTACATAGTGAATTCAAGGACAACCTGAACTACATAGCGAGACTGTCTCAGAAAAAAAAAAAAGAGAATGTAACAGTCCAATGTTAGGAAAAGTGACTATACCAGCAGCGAAGATACACAGAAAAGTATGAATTCCACTATAAAAGCTACAAGGCAGGGTCGAACAAGGCAGGAGACTGTGAAATACAGATGTGCACCTCTGTTTAAAAAAAAAAGGATTTAATACTGTGTACCTCTGTTACAGATGTTTCCTTCTTTGCTCATCTCTTTGGTCTTTCCTTTTCTCTTCTTTTGCAAGCCTGGGCCTTCTGAGAGATGATGAAATGATTTTACCATGTTCCATGAGTCTTAGGTATTGGGACCTGAATGGAGACTTAAAGTTCAATGATTTATCTGTGCCTAGTGGCACATGACTGTAATCCCAGCATGCTAGGAGGCTGAGGCAACTCAGCAACTTAGCAAGACTCTGTCTCAAAATAAAAATTTTAAAAGGCAGGAATTGTGGCTCAGCCTGAAGGCCCTGGGTTCAATCTCTAGTACTAAATAAAAATATGATCATTTTCTCCATTAGAAAAATAAATAAGTGATTTTTACTGAATGATTTTGTTACCGAGTTTGGGTGTCCAACTTCTAGATGCCTCTTAACTCTGTCCACACTCTGATTAGAAAATAGAGTGGTTAGGGCCGGGGATTTAGCTCAGTGGTTTCACCGCCTGCTGCGCAAGCGCAAGGATCTGAGTTCGATCCCTGGTATCAAAAAAAAAAAAAAACAGAGGGCTTCTTCAGAAAAGACTTCTGGAGAAGAGCCTGACCCTCTTCACGGCGCCTCAGTCACTCTGGTGGCCCTGTGACCCAGGGACCAAGCTCGAGATTTCTATTTCGAGGCTCTTGGCATGAAACGCACCAAGGCTGCCTTTGTGCTGTTACTGCCGGGCCCAGAATGCAACCCCTCCAAAGACAGCGTCTTGCCACACTGAGCATTTTTGGTTTGGTTGGTGTTTGAGGCAGGGTCTCACTGTGTTGTCCAGGCTGAACTCATGGTGATCCTCCTGCCTCAGCCTCCCAAGTGCTGGGGGTAGGGGTGTATGCCACCATGCCTGGCACACTGAGTATTTTAAACTGGAGAAAACTACAGAAGCAGAAAGGTCACTCAGTGCCCTCCCCTGCCCTGAAGATTCTGTGACGGGAATCTTGCCCTGGACCCAGAGGAAGACATGCTGAGTGGGAGGCCAGGAAGAGCCCGGCCGAGCAGGCCTTGCTGAGTCCCCACCACCACCACCACCACCACCGCCGCCGCCGTCACCCTCCAATCGCACCCTGTATCCTCCAGTCACACCACACACCTGGCCAGAACGACACTGACGTCCCTACGTCCTTGGGTCTTTATTCTGAAGGCTCCCACCTCACGTAAAATCCATGCTAAACTGAATAAAGGTGGGTGCTTCTCTTTGTTAAGCTGTCTTTTGTTTGGTTTTGGTTTGGTTTTGTTTCTTTGAGATGGGAGTCTCGAACTTTTGAGGCTAGCCTCAAACTTTTGGTGATCCTCCTGCCTCAGCCTCTGAATTACTATGATTACAGGCATGTGCCATCACACCCAGCTAAGAAATCTTTTCTTGAAAAGTGAGCTGGTCACCTAGAAGAAAAGAATCCAGGGATATGTCCCTGCACACCCTTCTGAGAAGCTTTTCTTGTATAGGGCTTGAAAGAGTGGCAGTAACTTGTAAATACATACGCTTTGTTTCCTTTTTCTCTTTGTGTGTGGCCTTCACACTGAACTATGTCCCCAGGCCTTTTTAAATTTTATTTTGAGATAGGATCTTGCTAAATTGCTAGGTTGCCCACGCTGGGCCCAAACTTGAAGTCCTCCTGCCCCAGCAACCAAGAGTGCTGGGATTATAGGCCTGTGCAACCATGGCCAGCGTCATTTATTTTGAAAGTCAGAATTCTGACACGAAATCAGGGGCACGAGGGGACCTGCAGCCTGGCCACGTCATGCAGAGGGAACACCTGAGACAGGTTGGCAAGCATCTCCCGAACCCAGGTCCTGACTTCCTGACCCCTCACTCGCTGCTCCCATAGCACTGTCATCTTCCTGTCCCTGAAAGGAACAGAAATTATTTTCTCACCAAGGAGAGCGTTCCCTCAACCTCCCGAGGGACAAATTCCCCCAACACTTTCTCAGCTAATTTGCTAGTTTGCTTCTAGTTCTATTTATTGCTAATATGCAAGTCTAAACCGGGCCTGGTAGCACTTGCCTGAAATCCCAGGTCTCGGGAAGCTGAGGAAGGAGGATCGCTGCAAGTTCGAAGCCAGCCTGGGCTGCACAGTGAGACCTTGTCTAAAAGAAGGAGAGAGAGGAAGGAAGGAAAAAGAAAAGAAAGGAAAAGAAAAGAAAGGGAGGAGAGTCTAAGGCCTAAGCCAGAGCTCCCCAGCTAGTGCAGAAGGCACTGATGTCCAGGGCACCTTGGCAGGAGAGCCACTCCCAGAAGCGCTGAGTAACAGGGAGCCTCACAGTATGGAAGCCATGGCACGGGGATGTCCAAAGGCTTTTCCACATAGCCTGTGCTCCTCAGCTAATTAACAAACAATCCGCCCAGCAATCTGATCAAGGAGACAACCAAGACCTCAACCCAGGTAAAAGTAGGAGTGAGGCTGGGTGGAGTGGGCACCCAGTGGAACCCAAGTGTGAACACCAGGCCTGTGCAGCAGGGCCCAGAAGAGGCGCAGGTGCCCACTTGGCAGTGCCAGCCTGTCCTTTCACTCTGGGGTGAAACACTGGTACGTGATAGCCATCTGCTGTCTGCAGCAGCCCCTGTGTAGGCACCTTGGAGGGAAACACATGCTCGGGTGGGGGCTGGACCCCATGCATGTTCACTGCTCCTGGCTCCTGTGCGCTCTGGCTCTGCAACTTTTCAGGCTTCACCTTCCATGCCTGAGATTTTCTTGCAACTGTTCTATCAGATTTCCCAGGTATTTTGCTGTTTTGTTTTGTTTCGTTTTGAGACAAGGTCACACTAGTGTGTAGCTCGGGCTGGCCCAGGTGGGTGATCCTACTGTCTCAGCTTCCTGAGTGCTGGGATGACAGGTGTGCACCACCATGCTCAGCTTGATCTCCCTGGTTTATAAAGCAAGTGGTTTGTGGAGGGTATGGAAGGTAGCAGGGAGGGAGGACACAGACTGGTCACCCACTTTCAAATGAGCTCGGTTCCACTGTGGCCCTGGAAATGCCTCACTGCCGGAGGAAGGAGGTTCTGCCGCTGTGACAGAGGGAGCCGGGCACAGCCACGGCCAGGCCCAGCTTCCCTGCACTTACAGTTTATTGCATTAACTTTCCTTTTGGGACACTTACTGCTGGGAACCTACTGAGGTCTTTTGTCCCATCTGGCCCTCCCTCCGTGGCATGGTAACATCAAAGGTGGCCCATTCGGCAGAGGCAGCTCTGGCTCTCAAATCCACCCTTAGGGACATGGGAAATGCACGCGTGCAGCAGAATGAACCACGGAGACCTTGCTCCAGCCTTCTGAGAGGCTCTTAAAATAATCTTCCTTAAACTTCCTGCACGTGTGCCCGAGCCAAAGCCTGGTGAGGTATTAGTATTCCCCTTCCAGATCCCCCTAAGGCACCAGCTAAGCCGTGTCAGACAGGGAGCGGCCCCCAAATGCTAGGGCTGGCCCCAGCCCCGCCTCTCCCCCACTTGGCTCTCAGTGGTGCTTAGAATAATCTCCTCTCAAGGGTCTGCGGAAAGCAGAGCTGCCTGTGCAACTTCTGCCTGGGGATGAGGTAGCCAGGAAAATCTCAGGATCCTGGCAAAGGCCCTGCAGTCCTGGCCAGAAGCTGCTCCTCTCCCAGAAGCTGCTCCTCTCCCAGATCAGCTGCCGCTTCCTGCATGGAAGAGAGATGGGGACTGGCAAGCAGAGGAGGCTGCACTGGTCACTCCCATCCCTTGGCATCTCAGAGGACCTACGACGAGCCTAGGTAGGGCTGCCTGGGGGACACAAAGACGGACAAAGGCGCTCTAGCCGTGCAACTCAGTGGAAGTGCACTTGCCCAGCATGTGCAGGGCCTGGGTTCCATCCCTGGCCCCACAAAAGTAAATAAATAAGTTAGGCAAGCAAGCCAGGTGCACACTTGCATCCTGGGACGTGGGAGGCTGAGGCAGGAGGATCGCTGTTTTAGGCCAGCCTGATATACATAGTGAGTTTAAGGTCAGCTTATACATAGAGAGACTGTCTCAAAAATTTTTTTAATTAAAAAAAATTTTTAAATGATACAGAGAAGATTAGCATGGCCTCTGAATAAGGTTGACATGCAAATCTGTAAGTGCTCCATTTTTTTCAATGGGCAGGGGAAAATTAAGGTGTGTTACATACATGTACCAATATGCTGAGGTAAAACCCACTATTCTGAATAACTAGTAAGCACTAATAAAAAATAGGAGAGAGAGAATCACATGTAATCTTGTAATTCTACTGCTGGGTACATGGCCAAGAAAAATGACAAATAGTTTAACAAAACCCTCATGCACAAATGGTTACAGCAGCATTCTTCCCAAGAGTCAAACAGTGCGAGCAACACAAGTGTCTACCATTGGATGTGTGGACAAAATGTCTATCCCTGAAGTGGAACAGTCTCCAGCTGTAAAAGGGAATGGCGCACTGACAGATGTTACAACATGTGTTTTAGAGACATTATACTAAGTCACAAAAGGCCACAATTATATACCATTTCTACGAAAAAGCAAATTCCAGAACAGGCAAATTTATAGATTCAGAAAACAGATAAGTGACTGTCAGAAGAAGGAAGACAGGGACCTGGGGTGAGGGGCAATGGGAAAAGAGATTTGGGGGTGCGGGAAATGTCCTAGAGTCAGACAGTGATGGTCAGTGCCCAATTCCATGAACAGACTAAGAACATTACAATGTATAATTTCAAAATGTGGGATTTGTCTGGGTCTGATGATGCATGCCTGTGATTCCAGCACTCTGGGAGGCTGAAGCAGGAGGATCCCCAAGTCTGAGCCCAGCCAGGGCAGTTGAGCAACTTATTAAAGCCTTGTCCCCCCCAAAAAAATTTTTTTAAAGTTCAGTGTGAGGGACTTGGGTTCAAACTCCAGTATCCCTCTCTCCGAAAGCGAGACTTACAGTATTTTAATTATAGCTCAATGTTGAAATGCTACAGCAGGGCTGGGGATTTAGCCCAGTGGCACCGCGCCTCCCTTGCAAGTGCTAGGTCCTGAGTTTGATCCTTGGTTCTGAGAAAAAAAAGAAAAAAAGAAATGCTTTGGCACCTTAGGGCTACTGGCATTCAGAGCAGAGCACAAACTGTCTGGACACCTTCCATAGAGCCAGGGAACAGGGGCTCCGTGCAGCAAGTTCTCAGGATCCACGACAGCAGCTCTGCATCTGACCTACCTGGGCTGTGTCATTACACAGGTCACCCTGTGCTTGTCCTTTACTCTGAGCATTTGGGGGTGGCAACTATGCCTCTGTGTGTGTGTGTGTGTGTGTGTGTGTGTGCGCGCGCGCCCGGGCTCTGCCGATGGAGCCCAGCCTCACGTTTGCTGGCGAGGGCTCCATCACTAAGTCTTTTCCTGCTCTGTTCCTGGAATCAGCAGCACACAGAAGGGACTTGGGTGCAGGTGGCTACCAAGGAAGAAGTTATTTGCTTATGAGGAGCTTGCAGTCTAATTCTCAAGCTTTCTCATTTTTCTGTTTCCTTATCCGGTGGCATGATAATGCTAAATAAAACCAATGTTGTTACTCGAGTGTCACCTTCAAGGTCAAAATTAGTCAAGTAGTGACAATTTCATACAGTTTAATCCAATACATAATCACAAGAAAAAGTATCTTTTTTGTCCTATTCCATTACACAAAGTGATTTTCAAGGTGGGGTGTCATGGTGCATGCCTGTAATCCCAGCACTTAGGGGGCTGAGGCAGGAGGATTGCTGTGAGTTTGAGGCCAACCTGAGCTACACAGTGAGTTCAAAACCAGCCTGGACTATACAGTGAGACCCTGTCTCAAAAGATTAAAAAGGGGGAGGGGGATTTAGCTCAGTGGCAATGTGCCTGTCTTACAAACATAATGTCCTAAGTTAGACCCCCAGTAAAGAGAGAGAGAAAAAAAAAAAGATTTTAAAGCTTGGGGCTCTGAAGCGCCATTTAAAAAGCACCAACAGAGAGGTAAGGGAGAGCAACTGTGATCCCCAAACTCCAAAATTTAGTTTCCATATGAGTTGGTTTTATGTCTATTTATTTTCTCCCTGAAGTACTGGTTATTGAAGCCAGGGCTTTTTGCATCTTCATACCAGCCCTTTAAAAAGTCTGTTTTTTTTAAAAGTTTATTTTGAGATAGGATCTGTCTAAATTGCTAAATTGTCCAGACTGGGCTTGAACTTCTCGATCCTCCTGCCACAGCCTCCAAGAGTGCTGGGATTACAAGTGTGTGCCACCTTGATTGACTTAAAAATTATTCTGTGCAGCTTATTTACAACTCTAGATCAGCTCAGGTATAAATTAAGAAAATGTGCCACACAGGTTGGGGATTTAGCTCAGTGGTTCCGGTGCTTGCCTCGAAAGGGCAAGGTCCCGAGTTCGGTACCAAAAAAAAAAAGTGTGCTACAGGTCAAAGAAAGAGAAGTAATACTTAAGCTTTCTGCTTTCAGTGTCCTGAGAATCGCAGTGTTCAGGGATGTCCATGCTGGCTACCTTGGCTACGGCCAGGGAGGCTGCCATGTTGGAATTCTGGAGGGGCAGGAAGTGGGTCAAAAAAATCCTAAGCAAGAAATCAAGAGTGGATCGGGAGAGACACTGACTCCAGAGCGCTGATTAACCCCAGTCTTCTCGCACAGTGTACCCCACCCTGCCGCCTCTCACTTAACAAAAGACTGGAGGTCTCCCTATGAGAGGAAGCTTTTGTTCAAGTAGGAGGTTGACAGCTACTTGTGGTGAGGAGTTTTTGTTTGTTTGTTTGTTATTCAAATAACTTTTTCCCCCCTAGGAAACTGAAAGGGAAAATGTCAGAAGTGTGTGATTAATGATTTTTTAAAAATAGATGAGATCCCTTGTTGAACTGAAAAGTATGCATTGAAAAGGAAGCCATCCCATTACATGGTAGATTTTCATATGTAAGTTTGATACTAATTCTCTCAGGAGCTGTGCTCGAGTCCAGTCAGTCACCAATGCCCTGGGAAGGGCAGCACTCAGGAACATGCTGGAAGCATGAGCACCAGAGCTAGAGCACTGATCACCCCATCAATAAATAGGAGACCCCTCCAATTCTGTCTTGGCCTCCAGGCTATGGTATCAGTGTGATCCTAAAATATTTTAAAAGTTAAACAAACAATCCCATGCTGTTGGAATGGGGGAAGTTAATGACTGGGCTGGAAGTGGGGAGGCAGGGAAACAAGGGCAAATTCAAGAGAAAAAAAAAATCAAACCAAAAGTTTCCTTTTTTTTTTTTTTTTTGAAGTTCTCTTTAATCTGTTCTTGAAGCCAAGACAGAACCTGACATTCTATGTAAATAAACACCAAACAACTCGGAATCCTTAGCGATCCAGAACACCTGAAGGAGCTGGCCTGTTACAGGCACGATGGCTTCAGTGGATTTAACAACAGAAAAGAAGATAGCCCCAAATGACCAAACTTAGGGGGACTTTCCTTTCCGGAAAGAAAAGTAGATGACACTTCCCACTGGGGGTGGGGAGAGGCAGGCGAGATAAAATGCTACTTAACACAACAGTATGGACAGCACTCAGGCCCCCTGCAAACTCGGTCCACAGAGCTCACAAAGGGAATGCAACTTACTGCTCAGAGTATGTAACCGATTTGAGTCCAGAGAGCTGATTAATAAAACAGTGTAAAAAGAATGCAGAGTTGATCACCATCCAGCTCCTATTTCAACCAGGTTCTTTACACGCGCTGTTAGACAAAAATGCCAACTATTGGGCCGGGGATTTAGCTCAGTGGTTCTGGTGCCTGCCTCGCAAGCACAAGGTCCCAAGTTTGATCCCCGGTACCAAAAAAAAAAAATGCCAAATATCGTTATAGCCATCAAGCATTGGCTGTTTTCATTGTTGTTCAAATTTACCGGAGGGGAAAAAAAACCTCAAAAACGTTGAAGTTGCTCTTCTTTGCAGAGCTTATTCTGTGATGGAGGGAAATGTCAGCCTACAGATTTCAAGTTAGGTTCCTTCTGGAAAATAGTAGTAAATAACCATAACTGTTTGGTAAACATGGTACTCAGTCTTATCTATAATTGCTCATGTTGAAATCACTGAACACAATCCTCAAACATCACACTCTCTTTCACAGATAGGCTGGGCACATGGGATTAAACCATTCCCTGCTGTGAATCACAGAATTAAAGATAACAATGGTTTTTATCTGCCATTTGCCTCTAGACTTTAGCCTGTCTGCACTAGATAATTTTTATTTTTCACTGATAAGAGCCGCTGGGGTCAGTTATCACTTCCACTGGGACAACCTGTGAGTAACGGTAAGGATACAGTTCAAGACATCCCGCCAGCGGGGTGGGCCTGGGGTCTGCAGGTGGACAGGGTGCTGTGCCGCTCTGGCCTGGTTGTGCTTCTGAGAATGAACCACAGCCATTTGTCAGCGGTGCGGCTTCAAATGCCTGGGACTCTGAGAGTACTGGGTGTGGAGGAAGGCACTGGATGCTGGACCCCACACACCAGCCACCATGAGCTTCCTGAGGTGGGCAAGGGCAGCACTGCAGGGCGAGAGTACTTCCAGAGCTGGATGGGTAGACCTGGCAATCGCAGGTTCCCCCTGGCCAAGGTCCTGGAGGTGCATCTGTAACCCTGGCTTTTGTAAGGATGAGTGATGGTGTTAGGTAATTTCAGCAAAGCAACTCATCTGCCAAAACACGCCTGCCAAAATATTCAGATAATGTCACTTGACACTTACGTCATCTGACTTTCTGGCTTTACTTTCGGGCCGTGTGCTTTTGCACTGTGCCTCCCTGCCCACAAGGACCCTCTGCGCCCGTCCCTCCCTGGTGGCCTGGAAGAGGAAGGGTGAGCACATCCTTCCCTCTCTTCGGGCTGCTTTCTCCATTCCAGTTCATGTGTTATTCCTATAGCACTGCCAAGTTTGTACACTAAAAAAAAATCTGACTCAAGAAAAGCCAAGCGAGTGGTGTCATTAGCAAATGCAAATATGCTAATTCAGATAAAAATATAATTCTTTAAAAATCCAACATTTCAAATGCAAAATCATTTCAATGACACGTTTGAAAAGTATCTGGATGTGATACTGCCAACAAGGCAGTACATTTAGGGCAATCTTAGAAAGTATATGAAATCACAGACTGTAATATCCCGCAACTATTTTAATTTTAAAAGCTCAGTTTACAAATATATACCAATATTTTTCTCACTTTTAATCACTCCCCCACTGTTTTAGCATAAGAGCTAAAATAACCTAAAACAGCCCCCTAAAACACACACAGCAAGTCTGTTACACTGATCTGGGGGAAAAATATGTATGAAGAAAAGAATTTTCAATGTAATCTGAAACACAGTATCAAAAAAATGTGTGCAGTTTGTAGGGTTTTAGCTACTAATAATTTTCCCTGGGAGAATTTTACTTTACAGCAAATCCAAATGAAAATGCATATAATTAAGAGAAAGACCATTGCTTCAAACAGATTGACTGTTTTTAACAAGTTTCTCTCTTTCTAGCTACTCAGATATGCTATATTTCCTAATTATCACCTTTTAAGGGCCATCTGGGCCCATTCCTCCCCATCAGGGGGCAATTCCATTTGCATTGTTCCTGGGCTTAGTCATGATCATGTAGTCTGGTGGTAAAGTTCATTAGAAATTAGAACAGAAGCATTCAGCCCAACACAGTAAACCAAATATCTGATACTCGGGCCCACAGGAGAGATGCAAAGTGCCATCCACCGCATTCTCACACAACTAACAAGTCTTCACTGTACACTTCACCCAGTTGCTTAAAGAAACACTGAGCCTGGTCCCTGACCAGGTATGTAATGAAAACTTGATTAAGTCCCCTCACACTGCAGAATATTTCTCAATTAAGGCAACATAACTAGAGTCCCTTATGTCTTTTGCTTCAAAAGTCTATTAAAAACCCTTTAATGGCTCCCTCATTTAGCCCACCATTCACAAGCAGTATACTACTTCCTTCCTGGAGAGAACACACAAGAATGATTCTAATTGTGTTTTCTGTGAGACAAATGCACGTCATGGAAAAAGCTTGTCCAACCCACAGATTGATGCAGACTAACTCTAGGCTCCAAAGATCTTTCTCTCTGTTGTCGCCTTGGAGGATCATACTCTCTGTCTGTTCACAAGATCTCTACACAAGTCTGTGTGCCAGAGTTTTGCAAGCCTGGCCAGCAACGCACCGGACAATTCGGGCAGCTGCTCCTCAATAGAGCCGATTGTAAAAGGTCTGGCTAATTCAAGGCAGGCCTATAGAAGGTTCCTGCTTCAACCCTCTGAAGGCCTGACACATAAAACCCAGGAAATTGTTACCTGCCTCCTCTTGCAATTCCCGACCTGGCTTGCAATGGCCATCTTAATCCGGGCGCCAGCCCATTGAGATTGAGGAGGAGGGACCCCCGCTGCGAGCCACAGCCTCTTCAGCTACACCTTAGTCTTGCAAATGAAGACAGCTGCAGCAGCCCTAATCTATGCAAGGCAGGTGTCGCCCCGGGGCTCTCTGCAAGTGACCCTTGGAGCTATTAGGGCTGCGAAGCTAAGAAGTTACTGTTCTAAAAAGAACTATTTCATAGCTGCTCATTATCGAGGTTACTAAGCTTTTTAAAGGAACAATGGCCTATTTCCTCCCATTTGTACCTTGATATTCTCCCTGCCCTTCTGAAATTCTCTTACTTAGTCCCTAATTCTGACCCCAGCTGGGTCTCTTTAAATTGGTGGCCTAGCTATTCCCAACTGATGCTATTCATTCAATGTTATGTGCAAATTTGATCTACATCAAGCTTGCCATTATTATTATTTTTAATGGTATTGGGGATTGAACCCAGGGTCTTACACACGCTAGGCAATTGCTCTACCACTGAGCTATATACCTATCCCAAGTTTGCCATTATTTTTAAACCTATTCTAAATCTTTTTCTTTCCTAAAATCTTCTATCATTAATCTAGATATTAATAGGAGTTTCAGGAAAAAATGTCCATAGGATCTTCCTGGGATTTGGTAATGAATGAAAATGATAATTCATTGTTTAATTAAAATAAACCTATAGCAAAACACTACCATGGAGACTGGCCCAACTCAAGTCACAATCATGCCATGCATGATGGCAATTCCTGTAATCCCAGCACTCGAATCGGGAAGCTGAGGCAGGAGGATGGCTGCAAGTTCGAGGCCAACTTGAGATACACAGTGATTTCAAGGCCAGCCTGGACTACACAGTGAGACCCTGTCTCAAAAGAAAAAAAAAGGCACAGTCACTGGATCTCTGTCTGTGTCTCAGTGTGGTGAACAAGACCTCTGAGTCTAGTTCCTGGCCTCCAGGGTCCCCCAAAGGACTGTGGGACAGGACCCCAGCCATGGTTCTGCTCAGGAGGGCCCAGTTCATTCCTAAAGCCCTTGGGTGGGCCAGGCCCCAGGCTACAGGCTGCATGTTGTGCCCCAAAGCCCCTTTGGGTCTGAGAGGAGCTCAGGAGGACAGGTTCAGCGGGGCCTGCGCCTCTTCAGTACAGCCTGGGGCATGGCCTCCTCCCAGACTGCACCCGGCTCAGCGCAGCCTTTCCACAGGCCCCTGCTGGTTGCTCCACTTCCCTCCCAAACTGCACAGCAGAGTGAGGGGAAGTCTGAGCCCCTTCCCTGGACTGTGATAAAAACAGCAGCCTGGTAGTCGCAGGACACAGGACAGCGATGGCGAGAGAGTCCTGATGGAGGGATCCTGCAGACATCCACAGGGAAGACCCCTCCTCCCATCTACTGGAAGGATGTTTTGCTCAGAGAGTTGATGCTTAGGTTATGTGGGATTCAACGGAGATTACTGAAAACCCAGAATCGCCACATGTGATCAGCAGGGCATAGCAACACAAACCTGTAATCCCAGCACTCTGGGAGGCTGAGGCAGGAGGACTGCAAATTCAAGCCCAGCCTAGGCAATTTAGTGACTTAGCAATCCTGTCTAAAAAAAAAGAAGTAAAATGAGGCTAGGGATGCAGGTTAGTGTGAAGAGCCTGGGTTCAATCCCAGTACCATCACCACCACAACAACAAAATTATTGTATGCGATTACCGTGCAAGATTTCATTAACTATCTTTTTCTCCATTTGAAGCTTGATTTTAAAGAGTATTTGAAAATTCTGGAAGTTGCTATATTATTTTTTTTTTTTTTTTTACCAGGGATTGAACTTGGGACCTTGTGCTTGCGAGGCAGGCGCCGGAAACACTGAGCTAAATCCCCGGCCCGCTATATTAATTTTGAATAAAGATGATAAATAGAATTATTTTAAAATTTCTTTCTTAACAGTATGTATATTTTTTCTACTTTTCACATTTGGAAAACACATAATACAGCCCCCCCGCTTCAATTCTTATAGAACTTTTGCATTTTTACAGAAGTATAACATTTGAAACAAGTGCAGAAAGCCTGTAAATGTACCAGAAATGCTGGGCTACTCATCCATACCCATTACTTCTAACAATTTCACAAGAAGGAGCACATTTTCATGAGTTGTGTGATGTTTTAGCAAGAAGACTCCTATGGGCTTTAATGGAAGTCACACGGCTAAAACTCCATGTGCCACTTTGGAAATTTAAGAGTAATTGCTAAGTCCCTCTTAGAGGGTCATAGAAATATTAAAAACCAAAGTATTTTGCTAAGAACTCCAATTATGCCTGAGGGTTTACATCAGATTTTATAAAATGATTGGTCACATATATAATGTACTCTAATACCTTTTTATTGGCTGGTTGTTTTCTTTATAAAAGAAGGTCTTTGTGAAATCCTCTGTACAGGAATATACAATACAGTGAACTTCAGTCCCAGGGTTCACTTAAACCCGTGGCTTAATCTTAAAGAGGTGGTAGCCAAAAGAAATACATGAGTGTAGGAACATTTTATCTTGGTATTTGTCATTTCAGAGAGAATCATTTAGGTTACTGCATCATCAGACCGATGGTTTTGCACAAATTCATTAAGCTGTTGAACATAACCAGTCTGCCCTGGGGAATGTTCACCTGCAAGATCCACTGTGTCCCAGCACTTGGGAGGCTGAGGCAGGAAGATCGCCACAAGTTCATGGCTAGCCTGAGCTACATAGTGGATATCCTGTCTCAGAAACAAAACAAACCAAACAAATAAAAATGAAAAACTAACAAATGTAACAGGGCTTTGTTCATAGGCAAATGACTCATAAACCTCTGATAGTTCTGGCCCAAAATAGTCACAGAAGAAAAATGAAAATTTGCAAAAGAAATAATCTTGTTCTTCCTTTTATGGGATAGGAAAGAGCATGACGTACGATAAACCGCAGTGAAACATCACAAGAATTGCACTCTACGATCCCCAGGCAGTTCATTTGGTTTATGCGACGCTAGCGCAGCCAAGTCTCGCCGGTGAGGGAAGCCCCGGAGGTCAGTCGGAGGCCAGAGACGGCGCCTGCGTCTTGACAGCCACACACTCGTGCCATGGTCAGAACAGGCCAGGCACGGAGTCCACGCTCAGAACCTCTGCGCCACTCTGTGATGACAGCACTCTCTCCTAGCGGAGAACAAGGAAGCTTTTCCACTAATAACGACAAACCCTGGGTTTGGGATTGATTTGTTGGTCAGCCAGCCCATGGACTGTTAGGAGGCCTCATGTAAAATTACTTTGTTTTTGGTACCGGGGATCAAACTCAGGACCTTGCGCTTGGGAGGCAGGCGGTGGGCGGCACCACTGAGCTACATGCCCGGCCCCAAAATTACTTTTTATATAGCTGGTTAACTTGGGTATCATTCGCAGCAACACAGGAGTATCACCCGGGCAACTCTGTTACCACAAGCTGACTGATGCCATCTCGCAGGCCTAGTTATTCACTTAACCTGATCCATGATTTCACCCTGGAAGCAGAATCTGGGAAATAAGGGTGTGTTTCTACAGGAGGCCACAACACTGCTGAAGATCTGCAGGCACAACTGCAGAAAAGTGCAAAGGATGCTCTAGGGAATCAGACAGCTTCTGAACTCACTATGGAGTCCATGCTGGCCTCGAACTTGTGGCGATCTTCCAGCCTCAGCCTCCCAAGTGCTGGGATTACAGGCGTGTGCCACCATGCCCAGCTTCAGACATCTTGTGAATGTGTGGAAGGAGACAATATTTGCACATTATGCCTTCCCTTGGCCATCAGAGGCACTGCCTTACCAAATTCCCCAGTTAGCAGGCCGACTTCAAATCACCATTACCCATGAAAATACCAGCCTACAGTTTGTAATAGCTAAAACTTGGAAACAGCCCAACTGCCCATCAACTGGAGACTGGATAAAGAAGATGTGGGTTTTTTTCTAAAATGGAGTACTACTCAGCCATAAAGAATGAGAAACTAGAGACATTTATAGCTAAGTGGATGCACACTGTGGTCATACTCTTAAGTGAAATAAATAGGACACACATGTGTAAATACCAAATAGTTTCTCTGGTATGAAAAACTAAAAGTATAAAAAAGGATCAAAATGTATAACTGACATTGTAAAATAGGAAGAAAAGGTCTAAAGGAGTAGGGGAAGTGGGAGGGATAGGGGAAAGGAAAGAAAGGAAAAGACAAAATATGAGAAAAGGAAAAAAATGCAAACAAAGTCTTTGTAAATAGGGAAGGGTGGAGGGGTTGAAGGGAGGGCAGGAAAGGGGGAAAAAATAAGAACCAAGATACATCATGTAAAGGTACAAGATCACAATGATTAATGTAACTGTATTGTACATCTAAAGTATAACAATAAACTTAACGAGAAAAAAAAAAAGAAAGAAAGAAAACACCATCCTATCTGTCTTCAGCCAAAGTTGTGAATGTAGAGTTTCCAGCAAAAATAGTGAAAACTACAAACTGGGCATCTTAAGTTTTTTTAACTATTGCCCTAAGAAGATAACATGGTCATTTAATATTTTTAATGTCTAAGTACCTGTACCAGACAGTAATATACATAGCCCTTTAGGGTGCTTTTTCTCACACCAAGACCAAGGTTAGCCAATCATCTGCTTTGAATGGAGTTCAATAATATGTACCTGTAGATCTAGCATAGCCGCAGAATCTTCTATATAATTACTGGCTAGAGGACTCTATAGAAATGCTTTTCTTGGGCCGGGGATTTAGCTCGGTGGTTCCACCGCCTGCCTCGCAAGCACGAGGTCCCGAGTTCAATCCCTGGTACCAAAAAAAAAAAAAAAAAAGAAATGCTTTTCTTCCCATGCCTTCCAGCCACTTCCACCCTCCCCTTCCCATCCTGGAAAGAAAAGAAATATGGTTTCTCTACAGTGGATTGCGGTTATTCATTACGTGACATTTGGACAGATGTGTCATTTGCAGATATAACAGGTCTGTGCTTCACCACCCCCTGCACAATTACTCAGATTGCCATCTGAGGAGCTGTAAGAGTGATTCGCAAGGAAAAAAAGAAGTCCCTGCACAGCGCAGTGCCATCTGCGTGACACTGGTGAAGAGAAACATTGCTCACCAAGCAAGGGAGACTTCACTGAGAACCCTGGAAGGCCGCTGTTCAGAGGAGTTCTGGAGGCCTGAACATTCGGTCTCTATTTATAACCTGTATCTAGAGCAGAGTTCAGTGGGCTATGCAGTTTCAGTCAAAAGGCTCTTTTCTGGGAAGCAGAATATTAAAAAAAAATACAGTATTTTTTTCAGTACAAGGGCTTGAACCCTGAGCCTCATGTATGCTAAGCAAGTGCCTTCCAGTTAAAGTATTCTGAGCCAGGAAAAAAATTATTACATGTGTTGTTTTTCATTACTAAAACAAGTACCTATCTGTATGAACTAGATTCTCAATGAATGTCTGGTGAGTGAATGGACATGGCCAGAATTGTCCTGTACTTTCTGCTTTTAAAGAGTTAACCTACATTAAAATATCAAGAGAATGAAACATTTCACACTAACTCTTACTACCTTTCCTTTAGTTATTCAAAAGATGATTGTAACAAACCCACTATATAAATCTCAAAGAAAAAAGATAATAATACTTCTCCGGTTGTGGTTTGGTTGCAGAAAAGGCAAATTGGTGCATAATTAACAATTTGTTGGTGCAAATTCATCTGCATCTTTTAATTGGTGTTAATTAGATTAGGACTAAAATTTCTTTAATCCTCTATCTTGCCTTTTTTGATGCAAACTAATTTTCTCAGCTGGATGTCAAAGTTTCCTATTAATTACACTTTTCTAACAGGAGCTTCTGCAGCAATGTAGACTCAAATATCCAGACCAAGAGCAGTTTTCAGAAATGGCTTGGGAAAAGCCTTTTGGGAAAAATGAGACTTGGTGAGAGGGAGATAAGGAGGGAATTCACCCAAATTCACTGGTAAATCAAGGCTTTCACATTCCAAATCGGGGGTTGTCTGAGGCGTGAGAGCTTCTAGCATTTGGCAGCTGTAAATAACACCCTGTAACCTAACTCTGCCACAGTGCAGATGTTAGAACAGACCTGAAACAACAACAACAACAAAATGTTGAGCCTTATGGCTAAGAAGATAACTTGCTTGGAAATCCAGAGAATATCAATATGCGGCTGCCTCTTCCTCTGTGATCCAGGGGCCACTCAAATACTGGCATGCCCATTCCGATGGAAAACACATGCAAAACACAGGCATCTTAGGTGAATTAAGTTCCACGTCTCATATGGTTTCCTCCAAATATTGCAATCCTTCTACAAGAGTGAGCGTGTCGGGAGAAAAGGTCACAAAATACATTCAATATCTTTTATGGCAAGGTGACCTGAAATAACATTTTATGTAGTCAAGGATTTTTGATAGTTCTTTATCCATTGCTTTCCTCTTGCTGTGCAGTGGTGATGATTGAAACCCGATGTCTACTGCAAAAACAAGCTATAAAACATTTTA
The DNA here is from genome assembly GCF_000247695.1 of Heterocephalus glaber. Next base: position 11,416,367 of record NW_004624793.1, read on the forward strand.
TGTACAAATAAAACAGTAGCCATTAAGTTTTGCTATGATGTCTGAGTAGATATTCAGCATGAAAACATGATAAAACAACTGTAAACGGATTGTGATCAAATGTAATTACAATGACTTGTCTCCAGTGAATGACATGAACTAAACACAGTCACAAGGCTTCTCCAAAATTACTTTGGGCAAAGAACCAAGAGAACACTATATCCTTTTTTCACCAAAGGCATTTTGCCAAATAAATCGCAAACACACAAGCTGTAATAACCACGGCCAAAAAAAGCACTTGGGAACTCATTATGGAAATGTTTAAAACACACATGCACGCACGCGCACACACGCACTTATATTTGATAAAAAAACTTTCACATTAGTATCATTAATATTAATATCACTCATATTAATATTAATATCATTCCACTGAAAAAGCTGCAGGTTTGAGATTTTTAATTGGTGCTCCCCAGAAATAAATCCATGGAGTGATAGGCAATTGCAAGGCGCTCTCTCTCTTTCGCTCTCTCTCTCTCTCTCTCTCTCTCTCTCTCTCTCTCTCTCTCT
>NW_004624793.1:11417015-11471200 GCF_000247695.1 Heterocephalus glaber
TCTGTCTCTCTCTGTCTCTCTGTATTTGGCTGTCTTTCCTGGCATCTTTATTTTGGAGAGGTTGTAAGAAAATCTACTTGAAGATTTGTATTCAGCTAAATGTAAACAATGGGTTCCATGAAATAATCTTATCTTTTCAATAAGCTGCTGCAGGTGGATTATCTCCTTTTTGATGCAACCTACAATTGCATTTTCTTCAGAAACAGAAAAAGCAACATGGCCATTTAGCACAGGAAAGTTATGGCAAAAATAGCTCTAGGAACCCACAGACCCAGGAAAAAAGGGAGAGTTTGTGTTCTCAGTCCTGCTTCTCAACTCTGGCTGATGTTCTGGTGTCTAGTCCTAAAATTATGGTAATATTGTTGTGAGCCACTTGGGAGTATTACCAAGAAAACAGAAATCTCATTCTACTCTTAAGAATCTATCTCAGAAGATATATGCCCAGACAAAAACTTACATGCAAATGTTCATATCTGCATTACTCAAAATAATCAGTAAGTAGAAAGGACCCAAATTCCATCATCCAATCAATGTATAAATACAAGTGGTATACGCATAAGATGGAGAATCATTCAGCCATAAAAGGAATGAAGTGCTTGCACATGCCACCACACTTGGGAACCCTGGGAAAGTCACACTAAGTGAAAGAAGCCAGTCACAAAAGGATCACAGTTTGCATGATTGCATTTATAGAAAATGCCCACAAGCAGCAAATCCATGGAGACAGGAAACAGATTAGGGGTTGACCAGGCCTGGGGGTGTGGGGAGAAATGGGGAGTAACACTTCATGGGTACAGGTTTTCTTTCTGGGTTGATAAAACATGGATATAAATAAAACTGATCATGTTGATAGTTGCATGACAATGGGAATAAACTAAAAAACCACTCAATTCACAGAATTGTCTTTCAGTGGGTGAATTGTATGGGACAATAAAGCTAATAATACACGCATATAAAGTAAAGTACACATAAATGAAGTAGAACTCATTTACATCCTATAACATAGCGGATCTTATTCCCTTAATATATATGGCAGTAGAAGTTTCAGGGTCAACTCTAAGGACTGAAGAGGGCTCCACATACAGTTTGACTTCAACTCTGCCCACCCCTTAAGAGGAAGAATATTAGGAAAAACCCATCCCATACCTCCACCAACTCTGTTCTCGTGGAGGTCACCAATGAGCCCCATGTCACTAAACTCAGTGGCCAATTTCCTATTCCCAGATTGCTTGACCTGGTGGTAGCAGCATGTGTCACAGTTAACCACTCCTCCTGTCCTGTGGCACTGCTTTCCCCCCGACCCCTGTACGCACACTCCCTGGTTATCATCCTCCCTGCGCACAGTCCTACCACTCCTTTGCTGGCTTCGGTCCACCCCTTGATGTTGGAGTGGCCCTGGGTCCATTCCTAAGTGACCTTCTCTAGCTGCTTTGCTTCCCTATCATCTCTACCAACAACTCCTGTGTGCAGATTTCTCATCCTGACCTCTCTCTCAAATGCCAGGCTCCTAGCCTCAACTGCCTACTGACATCTGCACAGAGAATTCTAATAGCTGTCTCAGACTCCACGAGTCCAAAGCTCAACTCCTGACCCAGCCCCAGCAAAACCACGCTTCCTCTATGGCCCGCTCTGCCTCTGCCATGGACAATTCTTTCCTTCCAGTCACCCAGGACAAAAACCTAGATGGTCTTCCTTGGCTCCTTTTATTTCCGACTGAGAAACATTCAGTCCACTAGGAAATCTCATCGCCTCTGCTTCGGAATAGATGTAAAATCCACCTAGCCACTTCTCACTTGGGTGTGAGTCCCCAGCAGCGCCCACCAGGCTCCTGGCCACCTTGTCCTCCTGCCTGGTCACTCGGCTCAGTATCTCTCTGTCAGCATGACTGTTGACAATCCCTCTGGAGCCATCCCCTGCCCATATCTGGTCCAGAGCGACTTTGTAAGTTTGGAACATAAAATTTTGCTACCACAAAGTTTTAAATAAACAGTGGAGAAAACGGAGGTGCAGACTTTTGCTAAAAGTCAGGCCTGCGGTAGCAGCCCCGTGAGCGTCTGAGGTAGGAGGATCACAAGTTCAAGGCTGAGCTGAGCAATGCAGTGAGAATCTGTCTCAAAATATAAACAGGGGTGGGGATGTGGGGATATAACTCAGTGCTCTCTAGATTCAATTCTCAATACTAAAAAGAGAAAGAAAAGAAAAGAAGAAAGACTTTTTGTTGCTGTTTAATGTTTACTATAGCTCTGAAATATGCTAGATGATCTAGAGAAGATTCTCTAATTCTAGAAATCTCTCAGTGAACTTGTGGATGTTTGGGAAGAGAATGTGCTCGAGATATCCCAAGAGTTTAAGTACAACATCTGGAGTAAAGGAAAGAGCATGAGATGTCAGGGATGTTCCTCCAACAAGAATCTGCGAGACTTTCAGAGTTCTGGGGGAAGCCATGCTGTAAAAGGAGAATTGCCCTGCCTAGCTTGTGGGTAACACTGGGGTTTTTTTTCCTGGTGCTGGGGACTGAACCCAGGGCCTCGTGCATGCTAAGCATGTGCTCTACTGCTACACTATGTCCCCAGCTCCCGAGGTGAAGCACTGGAGACTGGAACAAGGGGAGCAAGAGCAGGGAGAAAACATCGAAAACACTCATGGGCCTGTGAGCAGAAACCGACTTCTGCTGGGGCAGTGGCAAGGGATTAAATGGTAGAAAGGGGCTGTGGTCTAGGTGAGATCTGTGGGTTTATTTTGCAGTTGACCAGTATTTGTCTTGGTTGCTGCTGCAGGGTTTTTTCGTTTGTTTGGGAGTTTTGTACTGGGGATTGAACCCAGGGCCCTGCACATAAGGCAAGCACTCTACCAGGAGCTTCTTTGACCCTAGTTGCTGCCGTTTTGACTAAAAACAAAACAAATCAAATGATTCCCAGAAGTCCAGAATACAGGACATTTTCATAAATGTAAACTGTTCAAACACCCTTGCTTTTATTTATTTGAAAAGTAGGAAGAAGGTGTAGGCAGGGCAAAGATTCCTAAATCCCATCAAAGTTCAGCCTGATGGATGCCTGTTTTTTAGAGTAAGTATCTAGAAATTGCAAGTTATGTTTCAGGAAATACTAAACCACAGGGGAAATTTCACTAAGACAATTCAGATAGTGAATATTTTGTAAGCATCATTTAGACACACAGACGTTTCTAACAGGCCTCCCACCAAATAGTAAAATGAGAGAATAATGCTCATAAGGAAACCTAAGAGACTGTCTAGGCCCAAACATGTCTTGCAGTTCTAGGAACTCTGTCTCTGGTTATGAAATGTATACCGTGTGGGGTGCAGGACACTGTTTACTTCTCTGCTGTAACAGCTCTTAAAGGCTGAAAATAGGGATCTTTATGAGGAACGAAAGAGAAACTTTCCAATATCCATGAAGTTGAAGTTAGGCTCTCAATAAATCAGGAAGTCTTTCAGAGGTGAAGAAAATGAAACAATGATTTGAAACAATGATTTGAAACAATGATTTGAAACAACGGGCCAACCCAGTATCTCCTATTTGGATAAGTAGGGTTCCTGGGGTTAACCAACTTTTTCAAAGCTTTTAAATCCCCACCCCCACTGATTCTTAAAGGAGTACTATGAAAGAGCCTGAGAAATTTCTAAAAAAGGATAGAAGGGAAGGAGGGAGGAAGGAATGAATGGATGGAAGGAGAAAAGAAAGAAGACAGGCAGGCAGGCAAAACTCATCTTGGAACCCTGAATGTCTCACTTCCCACTCAATGCTGAGCCCATAAAAACTCGTTATCTGATTAACATCTGATTCAACCACTAGATGGCCTTTTAGTTCCTACCCCAGCACCTTGGACGTGGCCAGGCCACCACCAGCTGGCATTCTGGAAAATGGGCCAGGGTTGCCATGCCATCTTCATGCCCGGGGAGAGACTTTAGACACAGGCAGGCAAGAGTTCAGTTCTCCTCTTTCTTCTGTTTCTTCAAACACATTCAACTTGTTCAAATACCCAACATTACATTAAAGATGATTTATTTCTGCTCTTCATCTTTTTATAATTAATTGCTTGGCAAGCATTAATGAGAAATGATGGGCAAGGACTTTGTTTCTCAGATGACCACAGAATTCCTGAAATGTATGTGTACACACACACACACACACACAGGGTATGATTAAAAATACAAGGGCTACCTAAATTTTTTATTATAATAAAAGACATGCTGCCATTAATCCTTCTCAAAACACGCTCCCTCACTTCAAACACACTCATCCCATCACTCTTGCCACTGTCTAAAGCAGTTCTGGAGTCCTCTTTTTCATCGTCAGGTCCTGAATCAATTCAAAACCCAACAGAAATTTCTGTCAAATAAAAACATTGTAAATGTGTCCTCATTCACCTTATTCACAAGATGAGGCATTGTGCAACTTCTAGCTATTCTGCAAAATTAAAGTAACCATGAAAGGTAAACATTTTGCATCAATTCAGGGCTTTGAAGCGGCCAGGACAGTGCAACTAAAAACACTCAGGGAAAGACTTCTAGAACTGCTTAAAAGTGGCAAGAATGATGGGATAAGTATGTTTGAAGCAAGGGGGAGTATTTTGAGAGGGATTAATTTACTGTTATAATTTTTTTTGAGACAGAGTCTTGCTATGAAGCCCAGGCTGGCCTTGACATCATGGCGATCCTCTTGCCTCAGCCTCACAAGTGCTGGGATTACAGGTGTCCCCTGCCACACCTGGCTATAAATTTTTAAAAATTTAAACAGTCACCATATTTTTCAATCACACCTCATATGTCCTTGTGTTCCCCTTACCAATGGAAATATTAGAAAGATTTGTTCCTGGAGGAAATGACTTCAGTGTGGAGTGAACTGACCCAGTAAAAAAATTAAGAGAGAATGTTTACTACGCCTGTAGGAACATCAGTCTAGTAAAAAAGAAATCAGTTTTTTGGATGATATCAAATACATAATATGACTTCATTAAAACAATTTTTTTTTTGGTACCGGGGATCGAACTCGGGTCCTCAGCTTGCGAGGCAGGCACCAGAACCACTGAGCTAAATCCCCAGCCTTAAAACAATTTTTAATGTGGACATCATCAGTTGCTTCCTCCCAACAGAGCATTTGACTTTACTCTTTAAACATGCAGCAGCTGCCTAGGAAACTGAAACCAGTACGCAGGCAGAATTCTGCCTTGCTGCTCACCTGCTGCAGAGCAGGTGCGGTGAGCTTTCCTCTTTCTCAGAGAAGGTTTACTGTCCATACAGACACAACATTCCTAAGCTGCCACCCTGCCTGCCTTCCAGTCTGGCTCTGTGTGTGTGTGCAGATGTAGCCCTGGCTGTCCCTACAGCAGGCTGAAGTTGAAAATGACGTATTATCCGCTTTCTGTTCTTCTACCCTACATCTCGAAATCCATCCCCTTGGGACAGTTACATGTGGCATTTCTGTGGAGAGGTTTTAGTCACAAGTGCAGGCTCCCACTGTGTTCTGGCAGGGCAGGGCTTCCTGACAGACGCAGGGTCCTCGACACCTCCAGACCCTAAGAACCTCCCATCAACACTCGCTTCTTGTTCCTCCCTGGGTCTACGTGGAGGTCATCTAATTTAGGGGGAAACCCCTCAGAAGCAGAATTCCAGCAGGGCTTTGGGGTGCAGACACTCAGGTGGGGCAGGGGACATTCAGACTCATGTCACATGCAGGGTGAGACGCAGTGTCCTTCCACAAGAGCCCAAGGAGAAGAGAGGCATTCACAGGAGCCCCAGGGAACCAGCCACAGGGCACCCAGATGGGACCAGGGGCATAGTTAAGGCACCTGGCCTCTTTCCTTTTGTTAATATAGGTGAGGGCATTATGTCCAGCGCTGGTGGCTTTTTTGGGGCAGTGGAAAATTTCACATTAATACTGTAAAAGCTGCACCATATTTTGACACCTGCTACATCAGATACAAACAGAGAAAAAAAACCCACGTCTACAGAATGAAAAACCATTCATTTCCCCCTTTTTCATCCCAGCAGGAAGAGAAAGCAATTCCAAGCCACTCTGTAAATGTAACCAAGGTTAGAGATTTTGGAGGGAGGGATAGGCCAGCACCTCCTGCCCCAAATCACTGAAGCATTTTGGGAGACTGGTAGTCTCAAAATAATGACTTAAGAAAGAAAGGAAAAAGAAAAAAGCCCATCAGGGAACAGCCTGTGAGATCCGAGAGAGCTCTGGTGTTGTACAGGTTCTTCCGAGAACCACCTCGGGGAGGCTTATCCCAGGGGGCCTGTACTGGGGGCTCACACCCACGGAGCCACCCGACCCACCCTGGGGCGCCACCGTTGGCGTGCAGGGGTGGGCGCTGGGCAAAGGAGCAGCTTTTCCGGACCCCATTAGATTTCTCTCCACTCCCCCCCTTCCCACATGCTCGTCCGGGTCCCGCACCCCCACTGCCACTATGGTCCCCACGCGCCCCATGGCCAGGGCGCCAGGTGTCTCCTGCGCGGGACCCTCCCAGCAGGTACAGAGGCGCCCTCCCCTCACGCGAAACCCTCCGGAAGGCCCTCCCCAGACAGAGCTTGGAAATGATTAATCTCTCAGATTAACTGAATGGGCTCAAATATAAAAATATTTTTAAAAAACAGTAGGGTCGTTAAAGAGTGACAGATTTAAGCGCCATCTGGGCTCGCTGGTCAGGGTGGCGCGAATTCCATCAAACGGCTGAACGGTGCACGAACTGAGAATCCCATCTGTTTTATCTAACATGCATCCGTCCAACATTTTGGCCATTTTGAAGTTAGAGTTGCTGAAAGAAAACCACGGCCGTGTATTATCTCCCTAAACTGCCAGAATGCAAAACAGACATTTGGTTATCATGATGGACAACAGAAATGAAGCCTGGCTGGATTCTAACACTGGCCCCAGTGAAATTCTAAATAGGCTTCTTTTCATCAAATGATATTTCCCCATAGTTTTATTTTTTTAAGAAAAACCCTTAGGACCATATGTGGGTGACTTTTCTTAGGCTTATCTTGTGAAGTTTTCTTTAAAAATTTTTTTCCCACTAATAAACTATATTAAGAGTTTGGATCCTGGAAAACAGGATTATTTGTTTTGTTTTCTGTCTCATTTTAATCCATCCTCCTCTGCTCCCCTCAACCAAAGTATTTTAATGAAAAGAACATCAAAGTATTATCATGAAAAGTATTAAAAACCATCACTTAGATGATTTAAATTGCTTTTCAGAAATATTTTCTTTTTTTTAAACAAGTAATGTTTTTTCCCATTTTTTTACAAATTGCTTTTAACCTTTAGCACTTTGGACTGTTTCCCTGTCTGGCTATGCTATAATAATTCTCAGAAACACTAATCACATTTCTTTTGTACTTGATAACAGTTTCTGAATGGTAGCAATGAATCACTCCAAACAAATAGCATGGCTACCTAGTCTTTAACAAGTGTGTCTGTGGTTATTATTTTAAAGACTAAATATGTCTTGGGCATTTTGAGATTTAATGTCTTTTTAAAAAATCCTATTTTAACCAGATTACCCTTTAATTAGAAAACATTCTTCTGCTATAAGGTGATTATAATTTTATCTTTAAAAATATGGAGCAGATAATTTTCTTATAACTATACAATATTACAGTATTTTACAAACACATGAAAACTTAAGTTATCATAAAACCAAGATTCATGCAATTGCCCAATTAAAAAGAGACTGCACATTATCACATGATTTTATTCTATTTTTGTCATCTTTTATATGTACCATGTGGAATTAAAACCTCAGACCCAGATTTGTGTTTTCTAAAGCCATTTTACACAGCAAATATTATTCCAGGAACAGAATTCTCTGACAACACAAGCTGAGGGTTTATGGCATGCCATGAATATATGTGCATTTATCATTTCATCATCTATAAATATCTTCCTTAGATAATAATATCTTCCTTAGAATTATTTCAAAGATTTTATGCAATAATGTTTGTGAAGGTGTATTAAAATAATGAGTTGCCATGCAAAGGTATCTTTAGTACTCACAGTAATCGTTTAATATTCATGTGGAACAACTACTGAAAAGCAAAACACCCTTTCTCCAAAGCCCCCTTATGATTAAATAAAGAAGCACATTTATGTGGATTATTTTAAAGTGATATTTCACAACTGGCTTTTAAGAAATGACAAAGATATCAGAGAACAATAATTTCTACATTTGACAAATTTTAAAATATAAGAGTAAACAGTCAAGTTGTCAGATATTGTCTTTGTACCCTTTATTGTCCTAACGGGTGCTGTGGCCAATCCAGAATTCTAAGAGCACCGAAAAGCTCTGCCCAGGGAGCCAAGGCTCAGAGCTGCCTCCACCCAAACTCCTATCTCACAGTGATCTGTCTTAATAAATGTCAGTGGTCCAACGCTAAAACCCATTAGGTCGTCACTAAAGCAAATGCTGGAACCACTGACTTTCTCTTTTTCCTTTAGGTTTATAAAATAAATCACAAAGACAAAGAATTTTTTGAAGGATAAATGCTATTTACAAAGTCCTTGAAGAGAAAATTGTAATGATTACTAAAGTTTCATTAAATTTGAGGTTTGTCCTTCCCTGAGTCACCTGCAACAAAAGACATGGGTTCCAGCCTCAGGCCCCTGGTTATTCACACTCTTTCCCTCCACTATCCAAGCCTGCAACAGGCTCTGGAGTTAGGAAAAGCCAAGCAGGAGCTCTCCGAGCACAGCTTTGACAAAAATGGCGTGGCTCAGGTTGTCCCTGAGATGCCAGCTGGCTTCTGCACAGAGGTGACAAGCTTTCTTTGTCTGTTGCTAATCCCTTTGGCTTTCTTAGCATCCCCAAGTCACACAGACGTGCAGCAGGCACTTCCATCGGGTGGACACAGTATTGATGTCTGGCATCAGTGTTGGCAGCATGGTACCCCCCATGCCATGCCTGGTGCACTCCTTCAGTGGGCACCCCACAAAAGAGTCAGTTACACTTGGGCGCGAGACAGCTCTGCTGCCCAGCAGTGGCATGGGAGGACACACTCAACCACGGGATAGGGGTGAGCCACAATGTATGCCTGGGTAAAATGACAAGCAGTTACGAGTGACAGAGGACTACCGCAGAGACATTCTTCCTCGGCCAGGTAAAATGCCCCTAATCAAACAGCACACACTCAGGGATGCCAACCGAAAAGTGTTATTATTTATACTCATGCGTGGGGCTAGTATCAAATGACACCCTGTTTGCTCCAGTTTCATACACTGTTCAATCAATGACTACCTATCTTCAGGGCTTAGAAAGTAGAAGAAAATATTCCCCTTGCGGTTTACCTAAGTAGCACAACATGAGCTCACGGAGGGGACAGGCTCGCACTGCCCCATTTCATGATAGCATACTCCTTGACAAATAATCATATTTTGAAATCACAGCTCATTAGCTGTATCTCACTGCCCATATTTAGGTGCACTTGAGTAATTTTATGGAACCTTGGTGTTTTTTTTTAAAGTTCATAATCCCGCATGCTGCCTTAAAGGTTTTTCCTTTGTTCCAGCAGTGACCACCCCAGATCTCAGCACTATACTCAAAGACCCTGCATAGCAGCACCTTAAAAAGAGAATATAAGCAACAAAGCATATGAAAAGGCAGAGCAAGGCCCAGATGTAAACAAGGACAGTTCCTGCACAACCTAAAAACTACTTCATTCTTAATAGTGCAGTATCCCTCTAACCATCACTCAGAGAGAATGGGGAAATAGTTTACAAATGTGCTGTACTTTATAAATTATTAGCAGGTAGTAGCAAAGGGTAAAGTAGCATCTCCCATTTCTTAGGTTATCCCATAAATCTGTACTTCAACATGGGACAATTTGTCAAATTTGTTTCTACCGTAACAATCGTAATGAAAAAAATAAGCCTTCTTTCTCCTAAAAATCTTTAATTTTGGCCTATTATGATTATTGCCTAACAATGTCTTAAAGACCTAGAGCAATTCAGTCTATTTTTTTAAAGCAGAAATCAACAAAATAGAACCAATGTTCCAAGGTCTGTGGCTTATGTGATTCTTTCCGTGACACTAGAAGAGTTGGAACTTATTTTGGCTCAAGAGAATTGATGAAATTCTACTCTCTTTAAAAAAAAACCCCATCAATAGTTTGTGTCAGATTTTTAAAAAATGACTCTGGTGCTAACATGTATCTTAAATGATCCAAAACTTCTAAAACTTTTCGTGGCTTTGAGCAAGAGCATCATAAAGTGTACGACACCCGAGTAAAACTCTTTAGAGGGACAAAACAGTGAGGAAGGATCAGGGAGCCACACAGGTCAACAAAGTCCTTGGTCCCCACTTGGGGTCATTCTTCCCTCCACCACGGATTGGACTCCCAGTAAATTCCACATTAGCTCCTCCCTTCCGCTGTGGCAGGAACACTTGAACTGCCTTCGCCGCCACAAAGTTGAGTTTGCTGATTGGGCCTGAAACAAAGGGAAGACGGCGGGCCCAGTTCATAAGGGACAGGGGAGGCGGCAGGCTATTGTGCTCTGGGGGCATTGGCAAGCTGTTAATTCTACTTTAACATCGTTAATAAGACTGTTAACACATCAGACTTTGTTTAGGGACCTTGAAAACATCAACAAACTATTAAATGACCCACCTGAAATAAAATAGTATCCACTTTGGAAAGCATCAAAATTATCCTTAGAAAAAAACACATCCTTAACACAGAAAAAGGGAATCTCATACTGTAAAATGTGTCCCAAGACCCCAAATTCTTACATTTAATGTACTTGGAACTGCCTTTTTATTATTTTGATGATTTCATGTCTGATCAACAGTTTTATGAAATAAAGAAGTTATATCAAAACAAAATCACTGCCATGTGCACAGTGAAAAAGGATGTACAGGTTTAATAAAATATTTTAAATGAATAATTAGCCTGATGGATTAACAACAGTTCATTTTGCAAAAGTAGGAAAATGTCTGATCTCAGTCCTTAGAGAATTAGGAAAGCAATCCATTATAGAAGGGAAGTTTTGTACTCATACATCAAGAAATTGTTAAGTAATTTCAGGAGGAATAGAGAGTTCTTGTTCATGGCTTAAGGGAAATATAATTTTCTGAAAATTATTTAATAAATTTTCTCTTTTCGTTTGTTTCACTTAACTTTAGGAATTACGGCTATTTTAAATAAAAAATATTATGCTTAAAATTAAGGACACTAAATAGCTCAGTAATTAATATTCAATAGTCAGTATTATAAAAGAAATTACTTCATTTGAATGTTTTTTTGGTGTAAATGAATGTTTTGCCAAACTTTTTCTCAATTAAAATAGTCTACTTCTCATAGGATGGTGTATTAACTAACATTGTTATAACTGACATTTAACTTTTTTTTTTTCATTTTAGGTAAAACAACTCAAAATATATTATGAGGAATTTATAATAACATTTTCAAAAACAATTTTGGGGCCACTATATGCATCCGAAATCTAATGATGAAAACATTATAAGGTATTCCAGGTGTAGCTTAAGGAATTGATTTTCTAACAAACTTAACACCTATAATACACATTTACTTGTACATGCTTATTTTAGATATCCTTGCCTGGGACTCAAAGCAACAATTATTTAGTACTCTTGCCAGGTCTGCTGAGGACAATTTTTTTATAAACTTGAGAAATTCAAACAGAATCAAATCACATGAAGAGATCTACAGCTTTTAGAAGAGAGGCAAGAATTCTAGGGAACACTGAAATATCTGGACTCCTCTGAGGGTGGGGGTGTGTAGATGGGCGTGGTGAGTCGGGCCTGGGGAACAGAGTGGAAGGACAGAGAAACTGTACATGAATCGGACGGAGAACACAGTCCTGTACACTTCTGGGTAAGTGTGGAGGCGACACCAAACGCAGTCCCCGCATCACACACAATACGGAGATTGTGTTCTCCACAGGTCAAAGGACCAATGAGCAAAGGCTGGTACAAGGCCTGGGGACTTGGGCGACACAGTCCATGAAAGCATCAATCACCACGCATTTTAAAAAGTGGAAACCGAGGCAGTTACTCTGAAGGAGGACCGCCGGAGGAATAATATTTGGCTACCACTGTTCAATTGCCTTTCCCAAACACAATGCTGGGCTTGTTTCTCCGGCTTCCTACAATCTTTCATGTTTTAGATACACACATTTCATTCCAAGTATTTCAGTTGCCATAACAACTTCATAAATTTGTTCTCAGATGTCCTTTTTAATCATGTCATTTTTAAAAAGCTGGATGCTTCAGTAGAGTGCCTCAATTTATTCCATTCGCACCTAGCTCAAGAGGGGCCTGGGATTTATTTCTCTTTCTCAAACACCTGCAAATAATGTCACTGTCTCTTTGTAGGCCAAGGAGATTCTTTGAAAGATGTTTGTGTGTGGCCTGATTATCAAGTTTTTAAAACCCAGGTGACAGGAAGCCCAGAATCGCCCCACAGCTCACAGAAGAGGCCCTGCTGCAGCGACCCAGCCTGTACAGCAGGCCCCGCACACAGAGCTGGGGCTTTATTTCCAGATATCAATTATTTATGCTGCCAAACAGGTTTTTGATAGAATGCTAGCACTTTAAATTGGCTTCTGGTGACTGTTACTGCACAGTACCTTTAAAATATTATCTACCTTTAGATGGGAAAGTAAAACTATCCCGATGTGTAACGGTTTCAAAAGCATGCATTAATTTTTAAGCTACTCCAGGATGTTTTGGGATTGCAAGCCAATAAAGACGAAAGCCTAGGCTCCCTGGCATCATTAAATAAATGACTTTTGCCAACATCAACAACTAAACAATGGAAAACAGAAAACAGGCCACCACCAACAAATGGACTGGGGGTGTCAAAAAATTCAAGCCGGGCTTTTTGCATATGCAGTGAAACAGGGCACTTCCCACAAGTATTGAAATGCACAGATAAGAACACAAAAGGCCTTGAGGAGGTCACGATGTGTGATTAAAACACAGCAGATGGAAACCTGTGAAAGTCCACTTCTCTAAACTTTAGAAATAAAGCTCAACCTAAAAGTCCAATCAGGAGTCTGGCACCAGTTAGGGAAGTCAATGATACTAGTTTTATGTTTTAATTGTGTGATCAATTTGTTAGATGAGAAATACATATATCTTTAAGCTTGGGGAATTAGAAGGGGAAAATACTATTTACAACCTCCATCTGTCAAAAATTAAAATGCAGGCTGGATGACATGAAGCTAGGTATCAGCCAAAAGTAAACATTGGGTATATTCAGGAAAGAGCATAAAAACAGATGCGGTATAAAAAGTTAGACCTTTTACTTCAAAAAATACTAAGTGACTAATTCTTTACCACGGGGGGGGGGGCGCTCCTTTAATTATGTAAGAAGCGAGGAGAAGGGGGCAGGATTCTTTACCTTTGAATACTAAATTAGGAAACGGCAGCATCAAAGGCAGGATGGATCTGTTTTGCCTGAAAAATTAATAGGCTTTACAAGTCCTCTGCAGTAGTCCCGAACTGCAAAGAAAGAGGCTCTGGTGACACCAACAGTGCCGGGAACAAAGTGCAGCCCTGACGGAGGGACTGGGGTTGGAGGAAGGTTTTTGTTGTTGGGTTGGAGGAAAGTGGGGTTTGTTTTTCTTTCACCAAAATCTATCAAACCTTCAGCCGAACCTCGACAGAGGACCTGTCTTTCTGGACGCTTCCTCCTCACCTTCCTGGGGCTCTTCCCTTTCTTCTCTCCACCCCAACCCGAGGCACACTGCCTGCAGCCAGGGGCCCAGCGGCCTGGCCGCCCAACTCCGCAGCAGTTTCAAAGCGCGGAGCTGAAAGGGGGGGAAGACCCGGAGGGAGGAAAGACGTCAAGTCAGCATTCCCCGGTGGGTTCGGGTCTCCACCCTTGTTTTCTCTCCCTTCTCCCCTCCTGCCAGCCCAGAGCGGGTAGGGAGCGCGCTGCAGAGGCCAGCTTTCTGGGTGCCTGCGAGGACTCGTCACCCGGCCGCGCGGGCATCGCATCGGCGCTGCACACGGAAGGTGGTCATTACTATCGATAAACACAACACTCAGAGGGATGCCACACTTCACCTCCTGAGCCAGCTGCTGCTGAAGCTGCTGGTGCTGGAGAGAGGGAGCAGGGTGACAGCACAAGGCCTGTCCCCGGGGTCAGCCCCTGCTGCAAAACGTGAGCCTCCTGCGCGGAGGAGCGCGCAGCAGCCTTTGGCGTCGGGCATCACACCCGCACCCCAGCTTTTGTCTGCTGTGTACCTGCACCCCACTGCTGCCTCGGAGGAGGGCAGAGGATCGCCAGCGCCACAGCAGGAAACCAGAGGGCAGCGGGCGGCGGGCTGGGCCGGAAGCCGGAGCTGAGGGAAGCACCGGACCTCTTCGGAAAGGGGGCCGAGGAAAAGGACCACCATTTGCAGATGAATGAAAGCAGGCTGCTTAATTCACTCGATTACAAATCTTCATTGCTCAAAACAAAGCAGCTAAGTTTAGACAGCGCTTCAGAGATCCTCCTTTGCCTACAACTTGCAGTACAAAACAGTGTCTCCCTCCCCAAAAAGCGAGGATCAAGGATCAAGTTAGAACTTTACCTTAATCTTTTTTTAAAAGGTTTAATTTTTCCACCTCCCTACTACCCACCGGGTTAGAATTTAGACGATGTTATTACACTGACTACAACCCATTTATTTTACCTTCTTTTTTAAAAGATGAGAACGACGTAGCATGTACTTTAATCCTAAAAAAAAGGCCCCAAATCTGAATTTAAAAGAATAACATTACTAAGCAATTATAAGGAAAGTCAAGAAGGATTTTTGAAAGAGCTATCAAAAGACAATATTTGTATAGAATTTGAGCATTAGCAGCGGGCCTGACACAGCAAAACCATTGTATTTTCCACTAGTTTTGTTTTGCTCTATACAGCTGTGTTTTCACAGATGCAAAGCCATGTGTCTCCACCAAAAGGTTTAGCCCTCCCTTCAGATGTGAATGCAGATCAAAGGTTCCAACGCAGAAATACAAGATCCTTTTCCCTTTGGAACATGTTTTTATTTTTCTGCAGTGGCTGCAAAGCAGAATTTCCATCTGTTGTCCTTCTGAGGAGCACAGGTCAGCCCCAGCAGTGGGGCTGAGCGCCGTTATAGCAGCAAAGAGGGCGCAGGCAGGGCGGGGAATCACCCGAGCAGGAGTAGAATCCATTTTAAGTGACATAGACATTAACGTTTATGTCTCTAAAACATCAGAGCTGATGAACTGAAGATGAGCTTTTGCTTTTGCAGCACATGCACCTTAAGGAGATAATAACAGCAACTGAGATTTCTCCCTCCTCGCCCCAGGGATACGCAGCCAGGCGTTTTGCATTTGGATCTTGGCTGGCTGAAAATTCTCTAATAGGAAATGATCTGATAAAATGATGCTTTTATCTTAAATACGTTACAATTTACCAACCCATCATTTAGAATGGAAAATTTTTTTAAACATCTCTTACCTATTATTCTTTTTTAATAGCTCCCTTATTCTCAGTTTATGTTCCCTTTACTGAGCATACCCTGAGAATGACTGATGACAGAAACAAGTTTCCCTCTGTTACCACTGTAAAAATGAATTTACTGCCGTGTAAACATTTGCTCAGAACAGCGAAAATACAAGCAAAGCCGCTAACAAGCTTTGCAGCCTTTGAAGGTATTTTGCCAGGTTTTTAAGATCACTAAATATTGAGGGAGTGAAATGAATTAGAAAGAGGCGTATATCTGCCCATCTATATTTCTGTGGAAGATCAAGAGAGGTTAGAGGGATGAATGGATGGAGACATGACAGATACAAAGCTTTCGCTGGTCCCTGGTGAGACTACTGAAGCCCAAAGCGGAAGTGCCCGGGATGGGTCCGAACGCCAATGTGTGAGTGCCATCTAGTGGTCATTCCAGAACAGCACCCTGGTCTTGGCGCCTACAAAACCTCCAAACTGCGGTCCAAGGCTCTTTCCCTCCACCCCACCCCCACACTTCCCCGCCCCGTTCTGGCTCGCCCCAGCACTCCCAGCCCTCCTGCTCAGGAACTGTAGCTTTTAGGCTCAATTACAAAACAAACCAAAAAAGCAAAATGCTGAGAAAATAAAGCAGGAAGAGGGAAGAGGGATGAGCCCGAAGTGGGGTAGGTTTAGTTAGCAAGGTCAGTGTGTGCTATCACAAGTCTGAGGAGGCTGCCTGGAAGCCACGCAGGGAAGCCTAAAAGGAGCTTTTTGTCTCCGTCTCTGTCTGTCTCTCCAGGATCTCACTATGCAGCCCAGGATGGCCTCAAACTCACAGCAAGCCTCCTGCCTCAGCCTCCCAAGTGCTGGGATAACAGGTGTGCAACACCACAACCCATGAACACATGCCCAGTCTCTGTATTGTAGCCCAAGGACTGGGAACTTGCTCCCTTAAGACAGACCCCCCCGGGGTTCCTATACCTGAAGTATCAAGTCCGGCAAGGCGTGGGTGGTGTTCGTTTCCACTATGTGAGGTCACCCCTGCTGTCCGGGCACCCAGGGAGGCCAATGCCACCAACTGACAGCAGGTACCAGCAGCAAGGCCGGCAGGCTCCCCTGTACCCAGTGCTGTGTAAGCGCCACAGCAGGTCGGCCCACCAAAGTGTCACTTACTGGGAAGAAAGGATGCCACCCAGCTCCACCAAGTGAACCTCCAGGTATCACCTGTGAAGCTGCCCAAGACAGCATCCCGAGGTCTCTCCCAGAGCTGGGAGGAAGGCCAGAAACCGCTAACGTGCAGCTTGGTCCCAGCCATGAGAGGCCATTTTCCTGTCCTCCTTCCATGAGTCTTAACCTTTGTATGCAGCCCTGGAAGGGCAAACAGTCCTTACAGTAACAAAACACAACAGCGCAGCCCTCAGCCATGACTTCCATAGGCCTGTTGGAGAGGGAGGATGGTTTGTTTTATTAGGGATGGAACCTAGGGCCTTCTTACTGAGCTACTTCCCCTGGCTGACCAGCCTGCCTGCCTCCCTCCCTTTCTTTTTCCTTCCCTTTCCCTTCCCTGCCTCCTTTCCTTCCTTCTTTCATGAGACAGGGTCTTGCTAAGTAACTAGGTTGCCCAGACTGGATTCAAACCTATGATCTTCCTGCCTCAGCCTCCCAGAGTGCTGTGATTATAGGCACATGCCCCAACGATTGGCTGGGAGGGCAGATCTTGTGATAAAACAAGCCACTGTCCAGAAAGAATGGGCTCTGGAGGAGATCTGGGCCCGAATCCCAGCTTCGTGAGTGCTTCGTCCTAGCCAGGCCCTGCCTCCTTGGGCCCTGCTGAGACAGGGCTGCCGCTGGAGTGATCAGGGATGCATGTGATATGGCTTGGGCCAGGTTCTGCAGGGAGGCGGACCTGGACACAGGAACCCTGTTCTGAGAAGTCCTCATTAGGCAGTGTCACTGTGTAAGCATCACAGTATGCTTCCACAACCAAGCACACCACCATATCCCTGGTGACATCTATGGGACCGCTGTTGTCTTTGCAGTCCACTATTGACTCAAGTGGTGGCATGTGCCTGTATTTACTGCCACCATCGTCATCTTTTAGGCTGCTCTCCCCGGCTGGGAACTGCAACTCTTCCTACGTTCTGTCAGGTGCACAGGTGGCCAGCACAGCCCTTCGCCCGTGAAAGGGTTACTGTGAGGGGGGTGATTCATCACCCTCCAGGACCCAGCCGAGAGCCTGTGTGTGCTCACATGGAGGCTTCCTCGTGGCCTTGCCTGCACGTGGGAAAGTGAAAGCAGAGGTGATGCCACTTAGGGTTTGGGTAGCACTGCGGGAATGTTCACAACTATTTCCACCTCATCTGTCCACGTCTACTCCGTTCCCTATACCCCCAGGTCTCTATGATGGGGAGCAGTACCTGTGTCTTCCTGGGGAGGCTCCAGTCCCGCTGAGGTCCCAGAGGGTCACACAAGTCAGGCAAGCCCGGGCACCTGAGTGCCAGGAACAAAAGGATCAGCCTGGGGGGTACAGTCTGACATGGCAGCTTTCTGAGGACTCCCTCATGCTCCCTACAGCTTCCAGTCTCCTGGGGTGATCACCCAGGTGCAAAGCTGGATCCACCAGACCCATCTGCCTGGAGTTTCATCCTGAGCACAATCAGGGACCAGTAGCTAGTTCTGATCGCTGAGCTGAGGCACAGTGGGGGAGAGGAGTGGATGTCAATGTGCCCAGAGCTGCCTGCCTACTGCCTGTGTGAATGAGCCAGGGCGTCCATTAAGCCCCTTGCTTAGAATCAAGAGTCTCAGCTAACAGCCATAACTCAGAGCTCCATGTCATTCAAAAAGTACTTAGTCCACCCTTGTTGTGTGTGGTCCCAGGCGGTGCTGGGCTTTCCCACAAGTGAAGGAGCAAGAGGACAGGATGCAACAGGGGGAGTCGGGAAGGTCTCCCAGGACAGCTTGGGGTGGGGCTGCACCCTCAGGGCTGGGAGCTGTGAGGTTCTGGAGAGCCTGAGGTGTGTTCTAGAAGCTTAGGGCCACACTGGGCACTGAGAATAGAAGGCTCTGAGGGAGTCAGGACTCCAAGGACAACAGCCCCAACATGTGACAAGGTGGCCTCAGCGTCCCTGCCTGCTCAGTGCAGTGACCAGAACAACACAGTCCCCTCTTCAGAGGTCTCCCCGCTTGCCTAACTCCTCAGAGCAGCTCATGTGCACCTGTGGCCAAATCAAGACAGGACCTCACCCGTGAATTTAGTGACACCATTTCTGTCTCTCAGGGGAGTGAGGGTTAAAGTGGACAAACACCTGTGGCTTCTCTTGTTTTGTTTTGTTTGTTTTGCTTTTTTGAGACTGGGTCTCTCTCACTATGTAGTTCAGACTGGCCTCGAGCTTGGGGCGATCCTCCTGCCTCAGCCTCCTGAGTGCTGGGATTACACATGTGTGCCACCATGCCCAGCTCACCTATATCTGAGACTTCTGACACTGCCTTTTTGCTTTCCCTCTTGAAAACATTTTTTGTTGTTTTGTTTTGTTTTTTGAGACAGGGTCTCGCTATGTATGTAGTTCAGGCTGGTGCAGGCTGTCAATCCTCTTGCCTCAGCCTCCTGCGTTGGGATTACAGGCGAGTCCCACCACACTCAGCTTGTTTCCTCTCTGAAAAACTTCCTTCTCATGAAGTACCATAGAATATTTGGCATATAAATCTTCCATCACCGTTTCAAAATTTCCCCATCCATCAGCTCCTTTTAAAGGCGAATCAGTAAGATTTGCCAAAAAATGCAATAGCGTGTGAAGGTACATCTCATTCACATCTACCTGTCCCACTGGGTAGCTCTTCTACCTCCATGACGAGGCTGTTAAAGGAGCTTCTTCCCACACTGCACCCGGGCTATCACATGAAACGTGGGTGCTAAGGAGTCCTTTAGTCCAAACCGGTTTCCGCACATCACTGTCTTCTGCGAAGTAAGCTGGCACACAGGGCTGCTATTAATAGCACAACCAGAACACGAGTGGAAAACCTGAGCAAAATTATCTTTTTAAAACCCCGTTTAGCAGGCTGGAGCAGAACAGACTATGCGGCACGGTTCGGGACACAGAACGAATGCATCACATGTCCCTCGCTCGGCAGCACGGCATGGCTGGCCAGACCAGCGCCTCTGATGTCCCAGGACAGTGGGGCAGGCTCTCCATTCGATTTGAGCTTCACATTTAAGCATCCTAAATAATGCTATTAATTTAGTTCTCCTCTAACCACCGTGATTTTTTTGAGGGAATGAGTAAGTTTATGAATGAAATATTAATATAAACAACTACACATCCATATGTTAAGCATAAAACATTTCAAAGTAAGTCTGATCTGTGGAAGTAAAGTCATATAACATGTAAGACCACACTGGGAAAAAAAATGATGCTTTGACAAATGTAAAAAAAAACAAACTACTGGCAGGGCATGGTGGAGCACTTCTGTCATCCTGTCTCAGCCTCCCAGAGGCAGGAGGACCAAAATTTTATCGAGCCCACCCTAGGTAACTTGGTGACTCTGTCTCAAAATAGAAAAATAAAAAAGGACTGGGTGGGCCAGGGATTTAGCTCAGTGGTTTCACCGCCTGCTGCACAAGTGCAAGGACCCGAGTTCGATCCCCTGTACCAAAAAAAAAAAAAAAAGGACTGGGCATGGAGCTTAGTGCAAAAGCCCTGAGTTCAGTCCCCAGTAGTGCAAAAAGAAAAAGAAAAAAAGAAACTACTAATTGAAAATAAATACTAGTGAAGGTAGGTAACTTTCCTTCTTTCTTTCTTTCTTTTTTTTTTGGTACTGGGGATTGAACTCAGGTCCCTGTACTTTTGAGGCAGGCAGCAGAACCACTGAGCTAAATCCCCAGCCTGAAGGTAGGTAACTTTCTATTGTCAGTCCAAGACAGCAATAAGAAAAACCTATCTTTTCACTGAATTAATTTGACCAGAATGCAAAGCAAGCTTATAAAAAACCTTAAACATCCATGGCAGGCAGTACAATATCTCACCTCGGTAAGTAACAATCTGATGGCAGCTTCTTAAGATCTAGGCACTGCTGGCCATGTGACTGGCTCTGAAGATAAAAATGTGAGAAGAGGGCCTCGAAAGAGTGGCACAGGCAGCC
The DNA here is from genome assembly GCF_000247695.1 of Heterocephalus glaber. Next base: position 11,437,585 of record NW_004624793.1, read on the forward strand.
AGTCCCCACTCTTTGGACTGCCATCATCACACCTGACGGCGAGTCACAGAAACTAGGGCTGACAAGAATACTGCTTTCAGAAGTCACAGAACAATGGGCTATTAATTTTGGCATTCCATAACCATTTTACCTACACACTCTTTTTAGAAAATGGGTAAAATTCAGGAAAGCAGAGCCTGGGAAGGCTGACACATATTTGGACCCTTTCTGAACAGTGGTGATGAGATTTTTGTCCGCGGACTCGCAAAGTTAAAGGCATAGTCCTGCCAATTGTGAGATGCCTTCTCCAACACAGACCACCCACAACTGTGGATTTTCCATCTGGTGAACAAAATAGACAGCTCCCTAATTATTTTTAAAAAGGATTTTTCCCCCTTAACATACTTTCTTTATTTGTCTGTGACCTGGAACTTAGTGGAAAACCTGGTGCATGCCAACTTCACTTCTTGTAATGAAACATCCTATTTTATTGTTTTAACTAGTGGGGTTTTTAAGGCTCTAACAGAAATTGTTACCCTGAGAGCAACGTACCAAGCCAAGACAGTTCCACCCAACAACTGTTTTTCCTGAACAGAGAATATCTTGTTGAAATATTCACTGCTAAAATTTTCTCTCACAACCAACAGGATGGAAATAGGAGGGAAATTATTTTCAATCCTTCTCAACTGGGCACCCATACTGCTAGTGTCAAAATCTATGGCTTTTCCAACAAGACGGCCACCTCTGCCAAAAACATGCTCAGAAATGCCAACTGTAATTAAAATCTGGCACCTGTTTTGGGCACCAAATTTGCTTCTAATATCTCCATGTTGAAATGTGTCTCAGCTCTGAGAGGACGCACGATGCTTCTTGCCCTCTGCCCTTCAGAAAAACACTCAAGTGGAAAAATTGACAGCTGTTATCCCGAAAATTTTTTTTTCAATCTTAACTATTCTAAATCTTCCCTGCTTTCTTTCTCTGAGTCCATTTGTTTAATTAGTCCCAAGAGAATCAGCATACATTCCTTGCACACATTTTTTAGGAACCTCAGGAAAAATAGGCATTGAAATAAGTTCTTCTGACCGTGGAGTTTTGCTTAGTAGGGGTGGTAGTGCAGCCTGGTGGATTTCCCAAGGTTTCGATACTACACAAGTGGGGACCTGTAGGTGGGGCTGGAGCTTCCCTAGAAGGCTTTCTGGAGGAAGCAGTAAATCTGCATGTGTGTATGGCTGCCTGCACACAGGCACCTGCTCTATCACTGGGTGATGGCCCCAGCCCGGGGCAGTAGATCTTGATTTAACACTCACGGTCCTCTCCCTGCTCTCTACCCACACGCTTGTGCCCCACCTCCTATTCTGCTGAACCAGGGCTCTCAAAATCTTGCTATAGCCATTGGCATTTGTTTTTTGATCTTAAGGAATCTATAGCGTTTCTCAAGAAGGAGTCCTCTTCCGGTCTGTCTCACACAGGACACCTAGGTCTCCTTAGGGAAGGGAAAGCGGCCCTGTGTGCACTTTGGAAGGTTAAGCCTATTGCACACCACGCATGCTCAAAGGACCCAAAGGCCAGCATGTGCAAATGCCCCGACAGCCTACTAGAGAGGAGGGGACCCTGGCTGCCCGCTCACCACAGCCCCCAGGGCCGACAGGGTGCCCAGACACAGGGGTCTCACAATGAGCCTCCGGTGGACCGGCAGCCTGATTGGGATGCACTCGCCCTACTGAGAGCTCCTTGTACCACCAGCTCTGACCCACATGGCCTCCACCACAGGAGACTGAGAAATTGCCGTAAATATAGAAAGATGCCCTCTCCCCACGCCTGGCAAGGCCAAAGACACTTGGCCAATGGCACAGACCTTCTGAGCTCCCCCAGGCTTCCCTCTGCCCCTCAGCAACACACTTACCCGTGACACCCGAAGCTTCTGGGACACATCTCTCTTCATCAGCAACGAAGGGGGACAAAGGCGCATGGCAAACCACCTAAGGTGCAAACACCTACTAACACTGTATAAAAGCAGTGCCTAACTTAGGACAAGGTCCTCATCAAAATATTTCACCCAAGCCAGGGATTTAGCTCAGCAGCACTGCGCCTGTGATGCAAGCACAAGGCCCTGAGTTCAATCCCCAGTACCAGAAACATTTTTTTCACTGAGAAGTTGATTCTTTGAATTTTTTGGTCAATTTTTGCCAATGGAAGAAATGTCACAAATGACAGGCCCTCAGGATAGCTCACAAAAGCCCGATAACCCCAAAATGCCCCAGAGTGCTACTATTTGTACTACTGTGTTCATGGGAAAGAGAACCCTAAATGGAAAGTGGGAATTTCTCAGCCACAGGAAAGGAGTACCTGACCTTCTTAGGCATTTATTCATGCTCCACACCTTTGTTTTTTTTTTTGGTACCGGGGATCAAACTCGGGTCCTTGCGCTTGCGCAGCAGGCGGTGAAACCACTGAGCTAAATCCCTGGCCCTCCACACCTTCTTAAAGAACTATATCTTCCTAGACCAGAAATTCCCCTAAGGAGCATTTTCCAAAAAAATTTTACTGTAACCTACAGAAACCTACATTTTATTTTGAGAGCTCCTCCCCTACACATCCCATATAAACAGTTTCATAAAGCAAAATGTGTGACGGATTCTAGGTAACATAGTTCCTATTCTATTATAGCTTACTCTTTTAAATAGTCCAAATAAATTAATCTTACAGCTCACCCACAGGTTGAGGAGCACAGTGTATTTCTTTTCTTGCAGTACTGGGAATTGAACTCAGGGCCTTTGCACTGAGCTAAAATCCCCAGTCCTTGTTTAGTATGTATGTATGTATTTATTTATTTATTTTTTCAGTACCAGGGATCAACTCAGGACCTTGGGCTTGCAAGCCAGGCACGGCACCACTGAGTTAAATCCCCGGCCCTAGTTTTTATTTATTTTGAGATGGGGTTTTGCTAAGTTGATAAGTAGCCCAAGCTAGTTAAGCTTGTGATTCTCCTGTCTCAGCCTCCCAGAGTTCTGGACTTACAGACATGTGCCACCATAGCTGGCCCAAAACGCCCTTGACCAGAATATGAACTAAAGAGTGTAGGTGGGGAATGGTGGCCATGGACCTGACTACCTGCAATTCATAGACTGAAAGCCAAGATTATAATTACAAACAAAAATATAGAAGGAAGGCAATTTCCTGCAATCTCAGGAAACATGTGCCCCCTGGTTTAGGCTTTCTGCTTGTCTAAGCAACCCCTTTTTCTCCCTTTCTATCTTGCTGAAGATGTAGGTGTTGGCAGAACAGTGAGGATACAGATAATTACAGATACTTGATAACAAAGAGAATGCAAATCACACTGCTGACAACCCTGGAGGTCTGTACATTCAGAGCAATAGCTTATTCAGCATTCAGGACAGCACTCCAAGACGCTCTGGCCCCAAAGCTAATGGGTAAGCAAAGCCTGCTGGCCTCCGCTACAGAAGTGCCACACCTCGGCTCAGCTCCTATCGGTAGGGCCCTCAGGCAGGCCCCACCCAGTAAGGAGAAGAGGTCAGACAGAGGAAACAGGCCGTTTCGCAGCCTGTCCTCAGGGACCAAGGTCACCCTCACAGGGACACCAGCGAAAGCCCAGCACGGAAAGGGCAGCGTGCACCCCGCCCGGCCAAACCTACCCAGAAGCCCAGCAGGTGGCACTGGCTATCATCGCAGCACTCTGGGAAGGTGACGCCGGAGGACGGAAAGTTTGAGCCCAGCCTGGACAATTTAGCAACTCAAAATAAATTTTTTTTTCAAAATAAAAATTTTGAAAAGGCTGGGGATGTAGCTCAGTGCCAAGGTCCTGAGTTCAGCCCCCAGCACTGGAGATAACAAGCCCCTAACTGCAGTGGGTGGCCATGAAATGTGAATTCTCCCCAAAGGTCTCTCAGCACCATATGTCACTGTGCCAGAGAACCTGAGGCCCTCGTGGTGTCCTTCCCAGGGATGGGGGACCTCTGTCCTCCTTGAGGGGTGTCCTGCTGGTGTTCACCGCCAGACTACAGGGACACAGCTTTTGTATTATGTCAAATGTTTTTAATCCTGCTGGGGGAACCCAGGGCCTTACGCATGCTAGCCAAGTACTCTACCCCCGTCTCAAATTTCCTTTTAAAAGTTTTTACTTGACATTCCAAAAAGAAGACTCCATCAGTCTTTGACTTTTAATTTCTTTACTTTCTGTCTTTTGTTGGACTATTTTTTATTTTTATTATTTTTTGGTACCAGGGGTCAAACTCGGGACTTTGCACTTGCAAGGCAAGTGGGAGAACCACTGAGCTAAATCCCCGGCCCTGTTGGACTATTTTATTTATTTATTTGGTATCGGGGATCCGAACTCAGGTCCTTCCGCTTGCGAGGCAGGTGGCGGAACCACTGGGCTAAATCCCTGGCTTCTATTTAAAGAAATTGTCTTAATTACTTTTCTGGTTGCTGAGACAAAATACCGGGGACCCACAAGTTAAGGGAGGAAAGCTTTATTTAGCTCACAGCATAGTTTCAGTCTATCACTGGTTGGCTGCAAGGCAGGCCGGCAGGGGGCCTCGGCAAAGGAGAAACAGTTTTCGGAGGGCAGAAAATAGCAAAGCAAGCAAGGGAGGAGCCTTACCAGGATCCTTCTGCCCCTTTTATATTGTATCCAGGCTACTGGGATTAGGGTGGTGCCAAACCAATCAGTGGCCTGATTTACTAATCACACATCTTTAATTCCAGCGTCACACACTCTCGATCCAGCCACCTCTGAAAAGCCCCACCTGTGACTGCATGAGGCTTTGAGAGGACATCTAGACAGCCATAATAGAAACAAAGTGATGGGGGGGGCATAATAAATAAAAAAGCTAGGCATGGTAGTGCATGCTTGCAGTCCCAGCACTCAGAAGGCTGAGGCAGGAGGATTGCTGTGAATTTGAGGCCAGATTGGGCTACATAGTGAGTTCAAGGCCAGCTTGAACTACATAGCAAGACCCTGTCTCAAAAAACCAACCAACCAACCAACATATAGTGTCAATCCTAAAATATAAATAGCCTCAATTCATTTGGATTCCCACTATGATCCACTGGTAACTCGACTTGCAATTAGTCTAGGTTATAAATGACTATTCACATTTTTAAATTAGCAAACCATATTCTGTGTCAACTGAGTGTTACATCAACTGCAAACAGTGTGTGGATGTGGGCTTGCATTGGTGACGGGAGAAGACTCCAGCAGGACTACTGGCAAGAATTTTCAGAGAACAATTATGTATCTGTCACATTTGAATTTGTGTGAATATAATTCATAAAACCAATTAATGAAAAATCTGTTAGATATACAATAAATGTGAGAGAAAGGAAACTAGCCACTGATTCTGTTACATTCTCAGGAGGCTGAGGCAGGGGGATCACTGTGAGTTCTTAAGGAGTGCTTTATGGAAAGGAGTGAGTGTGGATCTGCAGGCGCAGACCAGCTCTGGGTATCTATGTCTGAATACACACAGAGGCACTTCCTGAGCAGGAAAGGTCCTGCTGGCCTTGACACAGGAGAGCACGGCAGTGCCCATGAGAGTTCTGTGCCAGGCCTTTGTTTCTAACTGCCCACTTCAGGCACCTTCACCACTTGTCAGCTTTAAACCCACCCTCAGGTTTCCTCCTAGCCAATGTCCATCTGCAACACAGCAGTGTCTGACCTACTGCAGCACATTATGTGAGGAATATTCCTCCAGAACCAAAGCTGGACTGAGGGTGAGAAGAGGGAGCCTGCTAAACATCTTCACATCTGTCAGCTACTCGAACAACACTGCAGACCTGGACGTGGTGGCACAGGCCTGTAATCCCAGCACTTGGGAGGCTGAGGCAGGAGGATTGTAGTGAGTTTGAGGCCAGCCTGTCTACATAGTGAGTTCAAGGCCAGCCTGCACTACAAAGCAAACACATGAACACAGCAAGCTGGCCATGGAAAGAACACAGAACTGCTTATTTTCCCTATTTCCCATGGGGACCTCCAGGAGAACCAGTATTTTAACCACAGACCAGCCAAGAAAGTAAGAGCCAGAGCAGACGGTATACCCAAAGTGAATCACATCTGTACAACATAGGAAATACCTTCTGTTAAACTCTGCCCTTTAAAATCAAAGTTCTCTCTCCAAAAGTAGGGGGCCAGGGAGACAACAGTCCCCAAACAACTCCAGCAAAAGGAACAGCTCATCAGCTGGGCAGGCAGCAGGGCATCTGAGGCTGTGTGAGCAGAGGCGGCTGCAGGGTGCTGTGCAGGACCCATCTGAGGCCCTGCCTGGCCTATGCATTTGGTGGTTTTGTATCAACTGAAGCTCAGCCAGACCCACTGGGTCCTGCTCACTGGAGCTAACAGATGATCTTTCTTTCTTTCTTTTTTTGGAGATAGGGTCTCACTTTGCAGTTCAGGCTGGCCTTGAACTCCTGGTGATCCTCCTGCCTCAGCCTCTGGAGTGCTGGGATTACAGGCCTGCACCACTACGCCCTGGAAAGATGATCTTTTATAGCCAGGGATGTAGCTCAGTGGCACCCTGCCTGCCTGGCAAGGACCAGGCCCAGAATTTGATCCCCCGTACCAAAAAAAAAAAAGAAAGAGAGAGAGAGATGATCTTTTAGACTGCTCCATCGTGCTTCGGCAGCACATATACTAGACTGCTCCATCGACATCCTTAACAGGAAGCTGGCTCCCTAACACGAAGGCACCAAGGCGCTGGAAACTAAGTGCTGGGGCCAGGAGAAGATCAGATCTTGGTCGCAGCCCTCGGGACAGGATTGAGGTCGCTCACGTGGGGTAGGTCAGGTCTCACAGATTTAGTTTCACTCTCACCAGAGTGGCTGTTGTAAAGCAAGGCCACCCCACATGCTTGGCCCCATCTGTACACAGCCGGTTCCCTTCCTGGGTCTCTTCCAGGCTGTCATGCAGCAACAGGCTCTTGCACCATGAGCTCCAAACTTTCTGGCCACTAGAGCTGTGATTCAAAATTATCCTCTTTCCTTTACACTGTACCAAGCATTAGGAATTCTGTTAGAGCAACACAAAATGCACTAAGCAATGGGGCTGGTGTTTTGCTTGGAGGGACTAAGTTGTTGCTTCAGAGATATAATTGGAGGCATGGGCTGAAAATAATGCAGAAAGTTCTGAACTGCACATCCCATGGAATCCCACAGCTAGAGTTCATCACAACCATTCTTTTAACTTAGCAAGTGTACTTTCTTAAAGTTCAGTATTCTGGTAAGAGTTCAACACAACAAATATTTGCCAAGCACAGCTGGCCTCAAGGAACATACAGTCTGGTGATAAAGACATTCAATCATAAAGATTCAAAACAATGTCAGAAGTGTTTGTATGAATAACAGCTATAGTAGGAACCATGCTAAGCAACATTGGTTTTGTTTTGAGGTACTAGAGATTGAACCCAGGGCCTTCACACTGAGCTACATTCCTAGCCTCTTTTTTTCTCTTCCTCTTCTTCATTTCTTTTTCCTTTTGAGACAGGATCTTGCTAAGTCAGTCACTAAATTGCCCAGGTTGGGCTTGAACATGGCAGTCTCCTGCCTCAGCCTCCCACCACATCCAGCTATGTATATTATCTCTAATCTTTCTGTCTCAACAAAATACAGATCAGAAAACTGAGGCTGAGGAGATTAAATGATTTGCCTGAGCTTGTTGCCCTGGTAAGCGAAAGACTAGAATTGAAAACAAATCTGTCCCAACAGGAGCAGAGAGCAGACTCACTGGTTCAGTGTGGTAAGGAATAGGTAAGGACTCCAGGGCAAGGTACTTCCAGAGGTATGTAAAGCAGACAAGGAGAGGATACAGGGAAAAGGGAGCCCAAGCAGTCAATAGCTGTGTGCTGTGGCAAGGAGGGTCTGTAAAGGTATCAATGGGATCTGGAGTGTGGCAATGAGGCTGGACAGGGGTCAGGCAGAGGTCAATCTCACCCTGGGGAAGGCAGGTGGTTTACAGACACGGTGACAAGGAGAAGATGAAGATCTGAGAAGCAGCCGGGTCAGCTGGCAGGAGCTAGTGATGCAGTACACCTGGGCTTGTTAAAAAGGCAGTCAAGGAGGAGGCAGGCTCTTGGCATCTGAGATGAAGAAGCCAGAAGCAGAGCCATCCATGGTGCCCTAGTGGCAGTCACTCACATCTGAGTGAGAGTGACCAGCTTGTGTGTAGAGAGTGTCAAGATCATTTTAGAGCCCACCTTCACCCACTAGTCACTCCTCATTCCTCCTCCCAGCATCCATAACCACTAAACTTTCAGCTCCTTTTCATAGTTTGTTTCTGAGCTATTTCCTATCTCCTTGCTCATCGTCTGTATGTTTTCTATTAACTCCTTGAACATATTTATGATGGACACTTTTCAAGTCTTTGTCTGTAAATTACAATATTCAAATCGTACTGAGTTTGGCTGCTACTAACTGCTCTCTCCCTCCCCCTATTTCTTAGTCTCTTCTAGGATTTTTGATAGGACATTGGACATCATGAATGATATGCTATATACACATGGGATTCTGTACATTTCTCCAAAGGTAATTTTTGTTTGCATACTCAGTGAACTTGGCCCAATACAAACACCAAACTGTCTCCCATGTGGTGGCAGAACCTGAGATCTTCATTCAGTTCCTTCAGCTTCCTGCTGCTGCTTTTCCATCAGGCCCTTGGCATCTCCTCTGTGGCACACAGTTTAGGGCCAACCAAGGATCTGTGTTGTGTGAAGACTTTGGAGTTTGACCCCCATGGTTTCCCACACTCTGGGGTTCCCTCCTAAGTTTCCGCTGCTCTGCAGTCACTGCTGCTGCCCTCCAGCAACTCAACATAGCAGGGTTGTGGCTTTCTGCCCCAAAACTGGTAGATCTGGGAGTGTCTTCTGGTTGGGAGCCAGAGACTTCCAAACCTTAAGCCTTCGTTTGTCTTTCATGGTAGATTCCCCTCCTTGCCCCAGTTTCTGTTCGACTCTGCTTACTTTCCAGCAGTGTACAAGAGTTGGTTTTAAGACATATTACATGCAGATCTCACGAATGTGCTCTACATGAGTGCAATCCAACTGGTCACCATTCACAAAGGAACACAGAGCCGCTTGTTCTTAACAGCTTCATGACTACTATGTAGAACTACACCATAATTAATAAATCCTCAGTTGGTGGGCATTTTATAACAGTATCTTTTCTGTTAACACTAAAAGAATTCTCCTTTCCAAAGGTGTCCAAGCCAGATGGCTGAAATGCACTGGCCCAGCAAAGAGGCTTCAGAGACTGGCTTTGGTTCCTGCCCCATCCCTTAATAAGTGTCCTAGTTACTTTTTTTTTCATTGCTGAGACAAAATACCTGATGCCCAAAGTTAAAGGAGGAAAGGTTTATTTTGGCTCAGTTTGTAGAGGTTTCAGTTCATAGTTGGCTGGCATGGCAGAGGGGTATTGCAGAGGAGAAACAGTTTGTGGCAGGCACAGAGCAGCAAAACCAGCGAGCAAGAAGCAACAACCAATGACTTTCTTTCTGTCCCTTATACTTTATCCAGACTACCTACCCTTAGGGCAGGTAGCACTCACACCCAAGGCAGGGCAGCTTTAACCCTAGCATGGCACCATGAATCAATTCCACTATCACATCCTTGAACCCAGTACCACACACCCTAGATCAAGCACTACCTATAACCTCATGAGGCTATGGGGGGACACCTAGATGCAAGCCACAATAGTATGTATGTAAACTTAGAGAACACAAGTGTTATGGCTTTTTCAGAGGTAGCTGGCTAGATCTAGAGTATGATGCTGGAATTGATTCATGGTGCAATGCTAGCTCAAGGGCACTAGGATTAAGGGTGTGAGTGCTACTCACCCTAAGTAGTCCAGATAAGGTAAAAGGGGCAGAAAGATGCTGATAAGGACTCTTTCAATGGAGTTTTTAATCTCTTGGAAATCTGTTTGTATCTGTTTTATGGATTCTATTTGTTTCCTATGTTGGGATTCCATCATGTTCCTCAGATCCTCTATTTTTTTTATCTGTGTCCTCTCTAGATTTATTAATCATGTCTTGCACTATGGCCACAATCTCTGCTGTTATCTGAGAAACTATTTCTGATTTCAGTTTTTCCAGATCCTCTTTTGTTGCCAGTTTAGGGAATCCAGGTGGTTGAGTATCACAGTGTTCCATCTCCTTTCCCTTTGGGGTTGCTTTAGGTGATCTGGAAGTCTGGTTTTGAGACTTGTTTATGTGTCTTCTCATTTCAAGGTGGGGGGGGTCACTGCTTCTGTGATGGGGGGTGGGGTACAGTGCCCCGGAAGCCTCCTCCTGGGCGCTGGGAGCAGCTCACCTCTTCTGCACTGGGGGGGGGGGTGGTTCGGCAGCCTGGAAGCCTCCTCGTGGGCACTGGGAGCAGCTCACCTCCTCTGTGCTGGAGGGGGAGAGGAGGGTGGTACAGTGGCCCAGAAGCTTCCTCCTGGTGCTAGGAGCAGCTCACCTCCTCTGCACTGGGCGGGGGTGGGGGGCGGGGGGGTGGGAAGCCTCCTCCTGGCCGCTGGGAGCGGCTTACCTTCTCTGCCACTGATAAGGACTCTTATTGCTTTTGCTACCACGTGGGTGCCATGAACTGTATTTCCTCTGCAACCCCCCTATGCCTTGAGCCACTGTGCCTTGGAGCCACCCAATTATGGACTGAAACCTCTGCAAACTGTAAGCCAAATAAACCTTTCCTCTTTAACTTTGGGTGTCGGGTATTTTGTCTCAGCAAGAGAAAAACAACTAACACAACAAGCAAAAGAATTCTTTTCTTGGGCCAGAATGTAGCTCAGTGGTGCTGTTGCCTCGTAAGCGCAAGGTCCTGTGTCCAATCCCTGTACCCAAAAAAAGAATACTTCCTCAAGGTAATATTAACATATATAAAGATAGTGCCTGAAGCCAGGGAATGCTGGCTCATACTTAGTATCCCAGCAGTTGAGAGGCTGAGGCAGGAAGATCCAAAGTTCAAGCCCAACCTGGGCAACTTAGCAATTAGTGTCTCAAAATTTTAAAAAAAGGGTTAGGGATATAGCTCAGCACAAAACCTCTGAATGCAATCCCCAGGACTGAGGGGCAGGGGGAAAGAAGCCAGTGCTTGCTCCTCAGAAAGAGCCCGAGAGAATGTGGTCTTTCCCAGGAATAAGAACAGGATTTGGGAGTGGGCAGAGAAGGGGTTAAGATCAACAGCACAGGGCGACAGGGACAAGGGGGCTCAGCTGGAGCAGGAGGTCACAGGCGAAAGGTGAAAGAAAAAAGGAGAGAAAAAAAGAAAGGCCAAAACTAATGTCTTTGAAGTAGGTAAGATTCCATCAAACACTTCCCTTGTTCAGAACTACTTTAGTGAAAGCCGGGGAGTCAGGCAGAGTCCCCCTGGCCAGCACTCTCCTGCCCCAAAATGTCCACTTTTAGCACTTCTCTGAACCCTCTGACCCTGCGTTATAAGTAACTCTTTCTTCAGAGAGCAAACCCACCAGCGGCCCCTATGAAAGCCTCCCTCGACTAGAGGAAGACCACATTTCAGAAATGCATTACATCCACGCTCCAGTGACTGCAGAGGAGAGGAGGAGGAATAAAAACCCAGGGTGAACTGGAAAGAGGCGGTTTAGTTTCGCAGGTAACACCCTTCTCAAAAAGGCAATGATTGGGCTGGGGATTTAGCCCAGTGCTTCAGCCGCCTGCCTCGAAAGTACAAGGTACCAAAAAAACCAAAACAGAGCAAAAAAAAGGCAGTGATTGAGAGTGGCTCACATGGAAGTCACAGGAGTGGTGCCCCAGCCACCTCTGAAGCAGGGGAGGTTTGTAGGCAGCCTCCAGGGTGCCACTTCCTGCTCTGGCATCTGTCCTTACCGGGCAGAGAAGCCTCACCCAGTCACCTCGGGCTGCAGCACATCTCAGAGCCCAGGGTGGGCGCCCGCAGCCTCTCTGACAACACACCTGGACGAGACCCACCTGCAGGCTTGCAGATGCATGAGCTGCTTCCACACCAGTGACACCATCTCCATGCAGAGTCTGGGGTGTCCCAAGGTCCCAGAGGATCAGCATGGAATCTCAGGAAGGGAGAAGACTCGACAAGGAACCAGGCTCAAACAGGAGGCCGGCAATGGAAAGCCCAGGGCCCAGAGGTGCAGTAGTTTACCCCAGCCGCCTCTCTCTCCCAGCCCCAGCCCTTCTGCACCCCCTGGAAAGAAAGGACTTTGAGTTGTCTTTTTGTTTGTTTGTTTTTTGAGACAGGGCCTTGCATTGTAGTTCAGGCTGGCCCTAAACTCACTAAGTAGCCCAGGCTGGCCTCAAACTCACAGCAATCCTCCCACCTCAGTCTCCCAAGTGCAGGGATCACAGTCGTGCGCCACCACACCCAGCTGAGATTTAAACACTGTACTTGCCAGGAGGCCCTGCCTGGAGCACCCCATGTCCCCACGTCTTTCTGCCCAGGTGTGCTCTGGACACCGTCCATCTACAGAATGTGTTCCTGAGTTCTCACCTAATCTTTGGTTTTCTTCACGGTTTCAGTTGAGGAACCGGTCCGGGATGGTCAACACAAATGCTGGGGCTGGGCTGACCACGGCAGGGGCACATGACTCCCACAGGCAGCCGAGAGCCTGGCCCTGTCCCCTCCCCACAGGAGCCAAGTGGAAGCTGGCAACTCTGCCCCATCCCCTGGCTCGCAGGCTCCACCTGCCACACACCTGCCCAGCCTGGGAATTCCATGCTGATGACACAAGCAAGGGGGACCGAGAGCAGCAGGTGTCTCCAGGTGAAGTCTCCACCTTAGCTAGGATGCTGGGAATTGTCAGTATGAGAAATGTATTTTCCAACCCACAAAAATATTCACAATCTTACTTTTTGCAACATTGTACAAAGGCAGAAACAGAAATAACACTGTCAGAGTAACAAGGAGTAAACAACCGGCCATTATACTCACCTTTTATAGACAGACGTTTTAAGGGATCTGATTGGCACACTTAAGGGCACATTTATGAATCTGATAACCTAAGACTTTAACTGCATTACAAAGTCATTGCTGCCCAGAGCCTAGAGCTCAGGTTTACAAGCCTGTTCTGCCTGTCTGCAGGCCCCCGATGCTTATAAATGACACCTTCCAGTGTCTTAAAGTATGAGAGGCAGCTAGTCCCGCATTCTCGGGCTGCTAATGGTTTCACATAAAATGAGCTCCTACGATTTTATTACCACCCTAGTGCAACCTCACAGGTGAGAAGCCACCAGGGAAAGGACGAGGACATGTCTCTCGCTCCTGGCCTCTGACTTTTCCAAGCACAAGGAACTGTTCCATGAAGTATTTCCAGTGATTGTTCCAACTCCCCAGGCTGTTGACTAATCCAAATAGGTCTACTGAGTCACTTAGGGAAACCAGAAGTAAGTCACCAAGTCAAATTCACTTCCTAAATTCACAGCCATAAAACTGATTACTGATCCTTTCTATTTTCACGTGAGTGGTTACATTTGATGGCCAGTACTGTAGCTGATCTGCATGTTGAGAAATGACCACTGGAAAATATTAAATTTCACATTCAGTGAGATAAGCCAGACATCAGTTTTATAAACATGCCCACAACACAAAGGTTACTGTTACCTGCAACCCAAGAGAAAGGTCCCAGTGGATCTGCAAACTTGCTGTGTTAGTACTTGTGTGTTTCTGTAAGTTTTAACACACAACTTGCCAAGCACAGCAGCCATGAGCTCCTTTCAAAAGAAAACAACTAGCAGCCTCCGAAACAGGGTTGATTACCAGAGACAACCAGAGTCAAGTGTATCTAACTTTGTGTGGCTATTTCCCTCCCCTTCACTGATGGCTGGCTAAAGAGAAGTCTAAGATTATTTGGCAACATTATTTCTCCTGGAAAAAACAACAACCTAAAGCCATACAAATGAAAAATAACTTCAATTTTCAAAGTAGTCAACTGGGCTGGGGATGTAGCTCAGTGGCACTGTGCCTGCCTTGCAAATGCAAGGTTCTGAGTTCAATCCCTGATACCACAAAAAAACAAAAAAATCAAAAGTAGTCAACTAATAAATGCTTATTTTTTCAATAAAACAAAAAAAGTAAAATCATTTTTAAATGGCAAACATATAAAAAAGAGTTTAAGTAAATAAAACTCTAGTTTTAAAACTTTTTAAAAATTTCAAATACAAATAAACCAAAATTCAACATAGGCTTACAAAAAAAACCTTTCAAAAAAAACCCAAAAACTAAGCTCAGCTTAAAATTCACACACAAAAAGTCTTTCCTTTTAAGACCAAAGATCTTCCAGAATCATCTGTCATAGGATTAGAAGTGGTGAAAACTAAACCAGCTGCCAAAAATTATTTCCTTTGTAGCACAAACGACTAAGGATATAACACCCACTAACTGACCTGCAGAGAAAATGCAGAGTTAATTTATTCTGCATGTTTTTGGTTTTACTTTCTGTTAAAATAAGATTCATCACCATATACAATCCCTTCTTCATGGATTTTACCTTAATTATGAAAAACAGAGACAAAGGAAAGAACATACAAAAGAGGAGGAAATGGCAAAAAAAAAACAAACCCCATCCAGGATTTTGGAGTCAAAAACTTTAAGATTATGCCAATAATTAAACCAATGATGAAAAACACCATGAATACATGTGCTTCTAAAAGTGTAGGACCAGCCGAGGATTTAGCTCAGTGGCTCTGCCGCCTGCCTCACAAGTGCAAGGTCCTGAGTTCAATCCCTGGTACCAAAACAAATAAATAAATTAAAGTGTAGGGCTAAAACTGGTATTATTACAACATTTACAATATCTTTAGAGACATGGTAGCTTCTGGATCTTTTCTGATGCAAAAGCCCGGGCCCCAACACTACCAACGTGAATAGAGTGTAGAAAGCAATCTGCACACGAGCCTGAGCTGGATGAGGCAGAACCGGACACTGCTGTGAGGGGTGACATGGGGACCAGCCTGTCAGTCCCCAGACAGAGAAAGCCTTTGTAACTCGAGCCCTGGAATGTCAGCTGCCTTGAATTACGTCCACCTGGGATGGGATGATGTCCGATGACCAACACCACAGACTACTGGACTTGAAAACCTCACTTTTTTAGTAATTGACATTTAAACTGTTTGAAGTTTCTCTGAAGCACTCTTAACACATGAACTGCAGATTCAGGAAGCTAAGTGTGTAGTGAAATGAAGTTACCTGAAGGCTGCAGAAAACAACTACAGAACTGCGGTGAGTACGTCACAGGTAAGGAGGGCCACTGTTTTATCTGTTCCAGTTCACTTCCCAGTGTGCTCTGTGTTGTGCTAGGATCAAACCAGGGCTTTGCACGTGCTAGGCAAGCGCTCTTCCACTAAGCTATATGTGTCCTAGCGCATTCAGAACGTAATTACAGAAAGTCAGGAGGCTGAGAGGGCATGAGACTACACCAGCTTCATGCCCAGCCCCGTGCTCCTGGGCACCCCACACTGCATGATGCCCTCCTTCCTGGTAGCTTCCTCTGCCAGGAACACCCTTCCTTCTGCTAGCCTCCCTTAAAATCTGCTGAGAGGCCTGGAGTGGTGGTGCATGCCTGTAATCCCAGCCCTCGAGAGGCTGAGGCAGGAGGATCGCCATGAGTTCTAGGCCAGCCTGGGCTACATAGTGAGTTCAAGATCAGCCTAAACTACATAGTGAGACCTTGTCTCAGAAAGAAAGAGAGAGAGAGAGAAGAAAAGATTTGTTTAAAGGTCAGTCCCCATGCCCTCTGAAAGTCACCTGCCTCTGTATCCCCCCAGCCTTTTGCTGCCAGTGGAGGTGCTACAGCGGCCACCTGAAGACACAGACGCAGTAGGTAAGGACTCCTTCAAGGGCTTCCTCCACTGGCCCTGCCAGCCACCGAATACGGCACCCCTGTTAGAGCGAGGCCACCTCTTGCATGACATGTACTGAGGAAAGGCCCTCTGTCCTGGGCCTGGCACAGAAATGGTCCTGGGAAATTTTCTTTGCTTCTCCCCTCGGGAGTCATGATCAGAACCTGGGGACACAATCCTCATTTTTCTCCCAGTCCTGGGATGGAACCCAGGCCATGGGAATGTGCCCACCAAGTGCTCTGCCACCGAGCTGGGTCCCCGTCCCCATTCTTTTCAGAAGAATGGATAAACTCACATCTGAATAATGATATGGGCCACAGGGTCTAGCACTTTTTTGACAACATACCGTTCTCTGAAGTGTTCTCTTTTCCCATTTTCCTGCACAATAAAATCAACAATGACTCCTGCAAGAAAACAGTTTTGTCTTACTAAAATAAAAACCAAGTTTAAAAACATTATAATAAGAAAACCACATCAAGCAGTAAACCATATGGCTGTGAGGATAAAAAGCCGAGTTCCTTATCCCTCATTAACAACAATCCTGGAAATATTAACATTTGTGCGAATTCCCTCAACAGTGCACTAATTAATGAAATGCACCTGTGTCGACAGCCCTGCCTGCATCTTCCCACATCATCCTGTTGGCTGATCCAGGTCCTCACTGAACACATCATGCTCGTGGAGCCCACAGACTGCTCGGCCCTGCTGGGCACTGCTGGTCTCTGATGCTTCTCGGCCCCCACAACCAGAGCCGGGCTCCAAGACCAGCCTGTTAGCCCAGGGGCCAAAGACAGAGGTGGAAACACCAAGCCTCGCCTGTCCTCAAGGGGCTTACAGCCCAACCCTT
Organism: Heterocephalus glaber; assembly: GCF_000247695.1. The sequence continues at coordinate 11,454,240 of NW_004624793.1, forward strand.
GTCAAAACCCAACAGGATGGGCCGGGGATTTAGCTTAGTGGTTTCGCCGCCTGCTGCGCAAGCGCAAAGACCCAAGTTCGATCCCTGGTACAAAAAAAAAACAAAAAAACAACCCAATAGGGCTCTGGCCCAAGCTGCCCGGGAGTAAGGATCTGCCAGAGCAGATCTTCAATAGCAGCACCCTAATTCAAAGCATGGGCTGGAAGGAGTTTAAGGCATCACAGTATAGCCATACCCCCACACCCATGTTTACAGCTGCACAACTCACAGCAGCTCAGTCGTATGCCCATCAGCAGACAAATGGATAAAGAAAATGTGGGGTTTTATACACAGTGGAGTACTACTCTGCCATAAAGAAGGATAAACTTGAATTATCTGTAGGGAAATTGATGCATCTTGAGACCATAATGTTAAGTGAAATAAATCAGACACACAAGCTTAAATATCACATGGTTTTTTAAATATAAGAAACCCAAAGTGTAAATAAATTAAAGAACAAAATAAAAATAGACAAGAGGAAACAGGGAGATAGAACTTCTGCACATGGGAAAGGGACCAAGAGATGAGGGAGGGAGGGTTGTAAGAAGGAATGAAGATGTGTTGTGTGGAGAGCCGACTCCCCACATGGAATGTAATCATCACGGACTGCAAGCACGCTGTTGGCGAGGCAGTGCATGTGCTTCTTTTAACCCGGTTCCAGTAATCACCAGGGGTTTGGGGCAGGGCTGGGATAAGGAAAAAGAAATTAATTAAGGCCTAGGACAATTTCAGGATGAAAGTGGACGCTGCTCTGGTTCCTCCCAAGCTGGGGGGCCATGTGCTTTCTTTCTCGGAGGGTGGAACCTAGGGCTTCGTGTGTGCTACACGAGTGCTCCACCACCGAGCAACATCCCAGCACAAGCCCTGATTTTTAAAAATATACCTTCTGCATGCTGACTCAGCTGAGTTAGGGAAAAGAAGTGTGTTCCAGGTGAGGAACCTGAGACAGCATGCAGGGAGGAGCTTTAGGCCACCCCAAGTCCCCCAGGGTGGGGGTAATGCCACATGCAGACATTCAGGACCCCCCTACCTACAATCCAACCTCGGAAACCAACAATGGGGACCAGCAGAGACAGTACTTTGGGAAACTTCACAGAACACTTGAAAACAGCCCTGGGATGTATCCAAAAACTGAAGCCAAGAAAGAACCTTCAGATTTGACATCTTAAATTACCAAGAATGTTTGGACAAATCTGTAATCTGGGAAAACACACACTCCCACACGCACGCGGAAGAAGGCTGCCTCTCTGCCCATTCATGCGCAATGGTAATTAGCAGTGGAGTCGGCTTCCTGCGACCAAGGGAATAGATTTTCATTCAAGGGCACTGTCACCAGCACCTGCAGCGTGCGGGCACATTTAGGGGGCAAACCGCAAATGCAGTAAGATGGGGTGCTCCTTGGGGGAGGCGGGGTCTCCAGCAGCCAAGGTTCGGTGGTGTTCTGAGGCAGTGCTCAGTGTGCCATCTCTGCATTCAGTTCCACATGGCTCTGGGCTTGAAGCCCGGGCCTCGGAGGCTGTGGCCTGGCTGGGGAGACAGGAGAAGGCCCTGGGGCTGGGCAAGCGGGGTCTGTGTGGGGAGCGGGAAAGTGAGGGGCGGGAGGCGGGGATGAGTCCGCACCAAGACGCGGGCAGGGTCGTCCTGAGGGCAACAGGAAGGGTGCCGAGCGGAGCAGGAGAGGAGCCATCCGTTCACTTCAGTGGCTCGGAGGGACCCATGGTGAGCATGGCGTCGCACCTGCGAGAAGGGTTGTAACAAAAATAACAGAAAAACCAAGTACTGTGAGGATGTGGGAAAATTGGAACCCTTGTGCATTCCTGGTCCAGTGGAAAACAAAAAGTGAAACAGAATCAACATGTGAGCCAGCAGTTCCACTCCTAAATACACACACAAACTCAAGACAGGTGCTCAAATACTTGTGCATGAACGCTCAGAACAGCACTATTCGCAACTGCCCAAAGATGGAAATAAATCAAGTGTCCATCGGTTTATGAATGGCCAACAAAATATATATCCATACAGTGGAATACTTCCCGGTCGAAAAAAAGGAGTGACGCTGGCTGGGAACTGGCGCTTGTCCAGTTTGTGTGAGGCCTGCAGCTGGGTCCAGAGCACCACCCGTCCACAGCCTGGCAGCTGACAGCCATGAGGAGAAAGGGGGATGAGGCCAGAGACAGGGAGCCCTGAGCCTAGAGGCCCCCACAAGGGAAGGGAGGCGGGAGCCATCGGAGGAGGGCAGGGCCCCGGGGGGACGACACACATGGCTGCCATCCGAGAGATCCAGGAAGAGAGGCTTCCAGGAGGCAGAGTTGAAGATGAGGAAGAGCAGGAACAGGACAGAGAGAGAGGGGCTGAGTGCGAGGAGCAGCGAGCATCTGACTGATGGACACAGGGTGCAGAGCGAGCAGGGTGGGGGTGAGAGACACAGGCACGGCGCCCTGAGAGATCCAAGGGGCCCAACGGGAGAGGAGCAGCAGTGTGTGACCAAAGGGACGTCCTACAATGGAAGGCGAGGACGATCAAGCCAGCCGGGTGCAGGGCCAGGCGTGCCTTGGCGGTGAGCACCAAAAAGCCCCAAACCCAACTGAGTGTAGACTGTACCTATACCTGTGGGGAAGACGGAGCTTTTATTATCTCCAATCTCCGCTCAAATTGAGCTCGAACGGACCAAAACAACTCACAGCTCAAAAAGCCATTATTTTATATTACAGAATTCTCCAAGGTCCTCTTACTAAGTCCCTTCCAGACAATGGAATGCGGACTGCTGCAGCTGTGGGGTGTAGAACAGCAATGAATGAGCACGCCACGCCCCGCCCCCGTGTCAGGAGTGCTTGGAGAGTGGGGCGGGGCACAGGCAGACGACGCATAACACAGTATGTCTGGGGAACATGGCCCACGGGAACCCGTGGGCGGGGCCGGGAGGGGGTGCTGTGTTGCACAGGGTGGTCAGCGAAGCCACTCTGACTGGCGACATCTGAGCTGAGACGGAAGGGACACAGCCCCAGGCTGGGGATGGGAGAGGTGCTCAGGGGCTGCAGGCTGAGCTACTTCTTAGGTTTCTCGTAAACTTTGAAAGGGACCATTTATAGGGCAGTGGAGCAGTGTTTCCTCTGCCGTCCATGTGTCTTTTGTTTGTCTTAAAAATGAACAGGAAACCCAACCCTATCTTTCCCCAAAGCGGCGGCCGTTCCTTAAGGGGCAGCCTGCCAGCCACGGGGGGTGGGGGTGGGGTGTTCATCTCCCGTTGCTGCAGCGCCCCCGAGTGCCTCGGGGTCAAACTGCATTTGGCATGGAAGTTTGCGGGTTTTGTCCCCCTAAATTTTTGTTTCTGGCCAAAAAATAATATAGGCATATCTTTCTTCTCACAAAGAAGGCTGAGATTAAATAAGAAGGAAAGTCAAGTGTAAGGGCTTTCACAGAAGCCTGCACCACCTCCCACACCAAAGCGGTACACAGCATTTGTACAATGACGTTTAAGGACCATACAGACTTTAATAATCTCCACAGAGAAACGCTTATAGGGGGAAATGCAGTCTTCAGCAATGTAGAACTGCAAATTAAACCATGAATATGAACACAGTCTTCCCCTAAACTGTGGCCCTTGTTTTACCAGGAGGTGGCAAGTAGGGCAATAAAGGAGAAAGTCTTTCTTTTAAAACGTTCGGGACTTGGGGGTTCTGAAAACTAATATCTGGATAGCATCCCACAAATACTTGCAGAATACTATAGTTATTCTCCCTTCTCAGCGAGAACACAGTGAGGGGAAATAGTTATGGTAGACTCGCTCAGGTCGAGCTTTCATTTAAAATAGAATACTTACTTTCTCAATGAGACTGACTTTTTTTTTCCTTCTGAGACAGGGTCTTGCTATGTATTCCAGGCTAACCTTGAACTCACTATGTAGCCTAGACCTACCTCGAACTCAGGTGATCCTCCTGCCTCAGCCTCCGGAGTGCTGGGATTATAGGTGAGTACCACCACACCCAGTTAGAGGCTGACTGTCCCTCCTTCATTCTACTGGGCACCTCTGTTGATCCAAAGCCCAGCCAAGAGAAAGGCGTGGTCACATGGTCACAGGTGATCAGAAGAGCACGGAGGGAGAGGGCAGTTTTTGTAGCAACACAGCTCCCAGCAGTGCCCCCAGGCCGGGTCATGGTGCCAGCCCAGACTGGAAGAGGTGGCGCCCAACAGCCAACAGCCAAGGGACAGGGCTGTTTCTGAGCCTGGCACTGCCAGCTGCACAGCCTGCAAGACAGTGTGCGGTTGCTTTCCCATGTGAGGGACAGAGGAGCCTGACAGGGACACAGCAGAGGGGACAGAAGCATCATGCAGCACTGGTGCCACTCTGTCAGACCAGCAGGCTCACACAGAGTGGCCCTCTGCGGACAGGAGCAAGGGGATCCAGAGACCTGGAGAGGGGGTGGCCGCGCCACGTTTTCCAAGACCAGCTGGGCAGCGTGGCTGCACATACTCGGATACACACATGCTCAAGCCGGCTCTGATGTGCACCGACACCCAACACGGAAACAGAATGAGCTTCCAGCAGCTCAGGGAAAGGCCCTTCTAAACTCGTGCATAGTGGAGAAAAAACAAAAGACAGAGAAAGCAAGGAATGAAGCTCAGTTCTGGGCCCCGTTCATTATCTGAATCATCCAAGTGAGTTACCTAATTGTCTTGGTCAATTTTGTGTTGCTATAATAGACTAGATAATTGTTTTTCAGGACTGGAGATTGAATCCAGGGTCTTCACACTGAGATACAAGCCCAGCCCATTCTTATATTTTTTATGTTTTTATTTTGAGACAGGGTCTCCCTCAGGAACTATGTAGTTCAGGCTGGGCTCAAACTTGCAATCTTCCTGTCTCAGCCTCCCAGAGAGGTTGGATTACAGGCCTGTGGCACCACAGCAGGCTACCAGACCAGGTAATTTAAAAGAAAAGATATTTACTTCTCATGGTTCTTGAGGCTAAAAGTCCAGGATCAAGGTGCCAGCACCTAGAGAGAGCCTTCTTGCTGCATCACCCCACGGTGGAAGGAAGACAGCACCTAAGGTCCAAACTCTTCCAGGACTCAGGCTCCCGAGGTAACGACCACTCCTGCGACCCCACACTCAGCATCGTGCAGAGCTGCAAGACCTAATTCCTGCTTCCAGGTCCCACTCTGGGCATAGTTGCACTGGGATTCAATTTCCAACAACAAGGTCTGGGCAAACAGCAGAACCACAGCAACAAGCCGTAAAACAGGCGAGTAACCACGTGAAATAAATGAAACCCATTTGTGTTACAGTGGATTAAATTCATACCCAAGTGACTGATATGAAAACACAAATGCCATTTCCTCAGTATTTTCTTTACTGCCTAGTAAAATTCTAAACCTGTTGTGATCACGAGCGATGTGTAACAGCAGAACACGGCTACAGTTGTATTCAGGCACAGGAAGGCATATTGGTTTTACAATGAACAACGCTACACAGCTTTAAAAAACTCGCCCTTGCCTCTAGCTCCCCGAGGAGCCCAGCTTTCTCCTCCTGGTCCTCCTAAAGCCGCTTCCCTGCGACTCCAGCGGGGGCTAAGAAGACTGAGCAGAGGCCCTGCACAGATGCGACATCGGGCAGACCTGGGCTGGGACAGGCCTCCCTGGCTCCCTGGAGAAAACGCTACTCAGGAACTGCTCATGCCGGTGCCACCAGCTTCTCCACAGACACCACCTTGATGGCATCTGTCACGTCTTCTGCCAGGCTCACACACACTTTTTCTGTCATTTTCTGAGGTATTTGGGAGTGAACCCAGGGGCAATCTATCACTAAGCTCCATCTCTGGCCCTTGTTTTTTAGGGGATAAGGTCTCACTTAGCTAGCTGCCCAGGCAGGACCTGAACTTGCAGCCCTCCTGTCTCAGTCTCCCTCGGGGCTGGGATTACAGGCCTGCATCACGGCACCTGACTGAGCTCTAATGCTTGCCCCTCTCATCTATCCCATACAATCACCTGTCTTCTCTCACACACTCCCCTCCTGGGCCCTGGGTCCTGCCCTGTGTACCGTCTGTCCCTTCCCCACCTATTTCTGCACTCAACCTGGGACAGCCCTGGCAGACTACAGGGCTGGTCGCCCACTTCCCTGGACTAAAGTCACTTTTTGTCCCACAACCCAAATGTGCATACAGCAACCCCCTCCAGCTCCTCAGATGCACTTGGGTGACTTAAGTCAACTTCCAACACTGCAACAAACATCGTACAGCATCTGACACTTCACCCTGACCTTTGAATACCAGTTCAGATGACAACACCCAATCACTCTTATTCTCGGTCCATTCTTGTCAAAATAATCACTTTTAATTTCCTAGGCCTCTGTACCCCTGCCTCTAAGACAGTGGACTTCTCAGAAAGCTGCAGAGCTGAGACCAACTCTACAAAAAGGTCCATTGGTAACGCCACTGCCATGACCCCCACTTTGGGTGGGTGGCTTGATGCTGTCTGCCCCCTGTTCCTTTCTCCGGGGCCACACAGAGTAGGAAGCGCCTTCCCACACACTCCTTCCAGCTGCTCCAAACACAGTCACCAAGCCCTTTTCCTTGTGCTTTTCCCCAGGGCCTGGAACATGCGGGCAGATGCTCTGCCACCCAGCCACACACCCAGCCTCCTTTACAGTCCACTGCTGCTTACTTTAGAATGTACACTATCAGGATGAGCAGTGAAAAGAGACAGTAAATATGAGACTTTCTAGAGGCAGCTAAAGCCAATTCTTACCTATAATGCCAGCATTTAGGAGGCTGAAGCAGGAGGATCACTGTGAGTTCAAGGCCAACCTGAACTGCATGAAAGACCTTGTCTCAATCAATCAATCAATAATAAAAAGGGCGGGAGATAAAGCTCACTCAGTGTGAAGATCCTAGGTTCAATCTACAGTACTGCTGAGGAGAAAAAGATGGAGAGAGTGGAAGAGAGAGGGAGAGGAAAGAAGTCTTCTGTTTTCAAAAACTTAAATCCAGGGCCAGGGATTTAGCTCAGCAGTTCCGGTGCCTGCCTCGCAAGCGCAAGGTCCCAAGTTGGATCCCTGGTACCAAAAAAAAAAAACACTTAAATCCATTCTTAAAACCCTAAGCCAGGATGACTTCAACAAACTTCACATATAAGAATTTCAAAAATCTCATCCTCTGTAGGGCAATGAGCATAGCAGCATAAATTGTCAGAATCAATCTTTCCAGAACTCTGAAAATTAACAAAAGGCCCACAGCAAACTTGGGAGCACTTATTTGAGAAAAGTGGATGAATCTCAGAACAGCAATTCTGCAGGGTTCTAGCTCACCCTACCCCTTCCCTAGCTCCGTGGTAACCCTGAGGACCAGCAGCCCACAGTCACAGAGGAAGCCCGCAGCCTGGGCCGGTGGAAGAGGAAGAACAGGACTGAGTCCTTACAAACCTGGCCCAGGTCGGCACTACCCCATTCCCCCTGGAAGACTCCACTTCGAGACTCTGACCTGACCCAGGCCAGTGCTTTCCCTGAGGTCATCTGTCCAAAAGATCAGAAGCAATGACTGTAGTAACAGACAGCTACTTGAGCAGGAGGATGATAGCTGGGCCAAAAACCAGCTACCAAACAGCTTAAAGGGAAAAGCCAGAGAAGAGATGTTCCTGGGAATCTGGATGCCGGGCACAAGTGCCAGAGAAACATGCAAAGGCCTTGTGCTCTCATGTCTTCGTGTTTCACCTTTAGTCTCCATGCAAGCAGAGAGTGACAGCAAAGGCAGAACCGCAGGCTGCAGGTTGAATGTCAGAGACACCCCCAGCACAGAGCCCCTCAGCAAGGTTGGGAGATCACAGATCCGAGCATCCGAGGAAGTCTGTATGTAACAACTAAACAAAGAAGCAGAGACTTCAGTGTTCATACATGACGAAGAATACAATGCAGAATTAGCTCATTAAATTCACTAAGTAAATAACAACAGAGGGCAACAACAATAAAAGGAAAAGGAAAGGAGAATCTGATTGCCAAAGTTGTCACATTATGTTGTTGTTCAGGCCGGGGACTTAGCTTAGTGGCACTGAGCCTGCCTTGCAAGCACAAGGTCCTGAGTTTGATCCCCAGTACAAAAAAAAAAAAGAAAGAAAGAAATATTACATTGTTGTTGCTGAATTATCATTATTTGTTTTTTTGAGACAGGCTCTCACTATGTAGTTCAGGCTGGCCTTGAACTCACTATGCAGCCCAGGTTGGCCTTGAACTCCAGGCAATCCTTCTGCCTCAGACTCCCAAGTGCTGGGATAATAGGCTTGTGCCACCATGCCCAGCATCACATTATGTTATTTAAAGATTTAGTTTTCAATAAATATTTGCAGGACATCCAAAGCAACAAGAAAGTATGGTCCACATACAGAGGGGGAAAAAAGCAGTCAATACAAATTGTCCCTGAGCAGGCCCAGAAGCTGGATTTACTACTTATGCTAGTAATTTAAAATACATTCAATGGGCCGAGGATTTAGCTCAGGGGTTCCGGCACCTGCCTCAAAAGCCTGAGGTCCTGAGTTCAATCCCCAGTAACAAAAAAATAAATGAATAAAATAAAATACATTCAAAATTGGGCCGGGCCTGGTGACACACATCTATAATCCCACACACTTTGGAGGCTGAGGTATGAGGAATGCCATGAGTTTGAGGCCAAACTGAGCTATATAGTTCAAGGCCAGCCTGAATTACTTAGCAAGATCTTGTTTTAAAAAAATTTTTTTTAAATACCTATATCAAAAGAAACCACTTATTAAGAAATGAAGCATGAGAATTATATCTCAGTAAACAGAGAGTATCAATAGAGATAGAAATTATAGAAAGGAACCAAGTAGAAATTCTGAATTGGAAAGTACAATAACCAAAATGGAAATGACCTGAGCTAGCAGAGGGAGGAACCAGCACACTTAAAGACAGGTCAAGTGCGATGATACAGCCTGAGGGGTAGGGAGGAAAATGAACCACGCCTCTGAGAGGCCTGTGAGATTCAGCAATCACAGAGATTCTCAGAGACCTGTGAGACGCCATCCTGTCAGAGAGGCGAATAAACAGAGGCGAGCCCAGAGTCCCAAACTTTCGAGACAGTAGCAGCACCCACCTCTGTGCAGCAACTCACACACAAGAGAGCCCCGGGGAGAGAAGAGGGAGCAGGGGAGCATCTCAGATCTGCTACACACGTCCAGGAAACTCAACAAATTCCAAGGAGAGTAAACTCAGCAAGAGCTGCATGTGCCATAAGAAAACTGACAAAAGCCAAAGACAAACTCTTAAAAGAGAAACAGAAAAATGGGTGATCACTTACATGTAACTGTAATAAGATTAACAGGTGACTTACCAGAAATAATGGAGGCAAGAAGACAGTAAGAATATATTCAAAGTGTACACATACTGCCAACCAAGAATTCTCAGTAAACAAAATTTGAAGAAAAAAGATCTTTAGACTCAAAGCACATGACCCCAGTTTATATTCACACACATAAGCAATGGTAAAGCCACTTATGTAAGTATCAAAGACAGTGTAAATGTGTATTTCTTCTCTTTTACTCAACTGATTTAAAAAGCAATTTACATAAAAGAATGTTGTACAATGGTATCAAAAGGCATACATACAGAAATGTAGTATTTGTATTACGATGTAAGGATTACATTGTATTACAACATTGTGAAAAAAAACAGGAGTAGCTATCCTCTTTGCAGATCAAGTGGATTTCAAACCAACACTGAATAAGACAGACAAAGAAAGACACTACATCCTTGTAAAGGGAACAATCCAAGAGGAAGAGACGACAATCATAAATATATATGCACCAAGCACAAGGACCCAAGTTCAATCCCTGGTACCTAAATAAATAAATAAATAAATAAATGTATATGCACCAAACACTAGTGCGCCCAACTATATAAAACAAATACTAACAGACATGAAAAATCAAATAAGCACTAATACAGTAGTAGCGGGGGACCTCAATACCCCACTGTCACAAATAGATAGATCAACTAGACAAAAAATAAGCAACGAAATACTAGAACTCAATCAAATTCTTGAACAAATGAACTTAACAGACGTTTACAGAGTGTTCTACCTCACAAAATCAGAATACACATTCCTTTCAGCTGCACATGGGTTGTTCTCCAAAACAGATTACATACTCGCTCACAGAACATATTTAAGTAAGTGCAAAGGAACTGACATTATCCCCTGCATATTATCAGACCATAGTCCGATGAGACTGGAGATCAATAGCTAAAGAAACCACAAAAATTTCATAAATACATGGAAATTGAACAACATACTTCTGAAAACCAATGGGTCACAGAGGAAATTAAAGAAGAAATCAGACAGTTCCTTCAATTAAATGACAATGACAATACAATATACTGGAATCTATGGGACACAATGAAAGCAATCTTATGAGGGAAATTCATAGCAGCGAATACTCACATTAGGAAAACAGCGAGCCCAATTAACCTGATCCTGAACCTCAAGCTACTGGAAAAAGAAGAGCAGGACAATCCCAAAGCTCATGCAAGGGAGGAAATTATACAGATCAGAGCAGAAATCAATGCAATGGAGACTAAGAGAATGATACAAAAATCAATGAAGCCAAGAGTTGGTTCTTTGAAAGAATAAACAAAATTGACAAACCTTTAGCAAAACCTTATCAGGAAAGGAAAGAAAAGGCCCAAATCCATGCAATTAGGGATGAAAAGGATGAAATTACAACGGACCCAGTAGAAATCCAGAGGATCATCAATACCTACTTTGCTAAAATAAGGTTATTTACTTTTAAAAATGATACACTGGACATAATCTGTATATAGAATAAAGCAGTTAATGGTAAACTGAATAAGGCACCCTTTAAAGCAGATGCTGTACAAAATACATTTAGTGTGTTACGTATCAAAGATCTGGACTTTTGGTGTTTTACAATTGCATAATAAAATTGCTTTTTACCCTTTTCAATGCCTATGTACAGTTTCCCTAATTAGCTCTATTGATATTTTCATTTTATGCAACATATACTACATCTTAGTTTTCAGTGGGAAAGGATAAAGGTCACTAAAAGAGCTTAAATAATTCCATGAAGCAGAGGACAGAGCACAGCTGGCATTAATGTGACATGGTTCACCTTCTGTAAATGCCGTATTCACGCTTTTCACGGGCAGCCCTGACAGGAGGGTCTACTTGCTGCTTCCCGTACACTTAATCTGGTTCTTTTTTTCTTTTGGTTTTTGAGACAAGGTCTCGCTATGTAGCCCAGGCTGGTCTTGAACTCTCAACGATCCTCCTGCCTCAGCCTCCTGAGTGCTGGGATCACAGGCGTGGAGCACCCCACCTACCTTAATCTGGTTCTCGTGATATGTACGTCCTCTTTGCAGTTCCCACCATGACTCTCCTCACAGCACTAGGGTAGAAAGACGAACTGCTGCCTGCTGTGGTGGCATCTGACACCAGGCAACTGGAATATTACCACTTTCCAACAGAACGAGGCTGCAACCATCTTTTGATAAATCAATTTTCTGTGATTGAAGTTGTTTTGCATATTTAGAAATGCTCCAAAACAACATATATGGAAAGAAATGTGTTCTAAATTTATAAAAGCAGTCCTGAGATAAACTCTTCACTATCAGATTTATCTCAGGCCAACTCAGAGATGTATGCTTCTTTAAAAACTGGGTTTTTTGTTCTAACCAGAAAAATTGAACCTGAAAAAAAAGGTACTGTGTATTTGTTAAGAGTGGGGGGCTGGAGATTTAGCTCAGTGGTTCTGCCGCCCAACTCGCAGCCACAAGGTCCCAAGTTCAATCCCCGGTACCAAAAAATAAATAATGAATAAAAATTAAAAATTCACGAGAATTTTCTTTGACCATTAATTTTTGCTGCTTATATTCAGGTAGTCTGTGAGATATTCTAGTTTGTGTATATGTTTTAATTATTTAAATGAATGACTGAAGCCACAAATTGTTAAAATACTAAAATTCTAAGTAGGATCAAATAATGGCTTCCAGGGTTTTATAAATTATTAACTACGATAAACAGAATATGTCCTCTTGTTGGACTTTGAATATTTCACTTACTGGATGAACTTTAAATTTAAGAGGGCATTAAGTTTCATGCAACATTTTCAGATTAAAATCTAAAAATTATAAATATGGCAGCGTTTGCTTTGTAAAGAACATGTTATACAGAAAATGCTTCCATTAACCAAACTTCTAAGGTTAATTCTTGATGTCATTTACTAGGCCAAGTCAATTTTAAAAACTCATGTTAGTGATTTATATTGTCTCTGTCATCTCTTTTGCCTCCACATACCAGCTCACTATTTCTAAGGGTAAACTGACATTTCTTTACGTATTTTCTTTACGTGATAAATGACTTTCAAGACAAAGTTTACCAAGGGAAAAATGAATCAAAGTTAACTTGAAGTAAATCAGATCTTGTAAGTATTCTCAAATCACACAGTGATTGTGATTACAGTGTCTGTGCTTCTCCACAGGGAGAGGGAGCCACATTCTGGGAGCACATTAGTGGATACTATCAATGGGCAGATTTATTTGGTGAACACTTAAAACTTTATGTTAAATGAAACTTATTAAACACATGATTAAGGCAAGTTTCAACTTTGTTAAATCTGGCATAAGGACAATGTCTTAAGTTTTGGCCTTAAATGACAGTCCAGATTTTAGTGATGGATAGATGGATGCTCTGATTTCCCCAGTTGAACTCAAACCTTTTTGGCCATGTTGTGATACAATCACCCTTATTTCCTGTTACATTCAAAGGACAGTCTCACTTGATGCTCTCATGAGTTGATTGTGGGGAATAAGAGACAAGCATTTCAAAGCACAGTAAGTTTAGGGGACTCAGTATTGCTCAGATAACAAGGCCTGTGCTGTATATAAAACTGGTATCATTTTCCTGAATAACAGCTACATGACAGACAGGAGTACTGCACACCTGCCCGACTCTTCATCTTTACTAGTTAGGGACCAGAAACAAAACCTCAAAACGTCTCAAATGATTTAGATGTTTAGAACATATTAAGAGTATAGATCAATTTATATCAGCTGACACATGAATCTGATTATAGAATCCTTTAGCAAAGGACCACTGAGATGATATTACCCAATGAAGTCTTTGCCTGAAGTTGCTCGTTTCTCTGAAAGTTCGTATGTGTTTGACCTACACCAACCTGACCCCGAGGACAGGATGTGAGGCTCCACAAGGTGGCCACTGTAGCGTGAATGTATGTACATACATAAACTCAGCTGGAGAGGAGGGGGTTTGCGAGTAAAGCACATTACACACACAACATAAATAACTTCCCTTTTAAAAGTTACTGTGAGTAGGGCCGGGGATTTAGCTCAGTGGTTTTGCTGCCTGCTATGCAAGTGCAAGGACCCAAGTTCAATCCCCAGTACCAAATAAATAAATAAATATAAATAAATAAAAGTTACTGTGAGTAAAGGATGCAGAAGATGATTTAGGCACTTCCAGCGTTACCAGATGCAGTAATTGACTTGCTTAAGACATGGTTGCTTTATCAACATGGTTCGTGGCATTGGAAGCTCCAACTTTGGATAGGATCCTTTTCATGACAAAATAATTATAAAAAAATGAAAAAGGATGGCAGCAGAAAAAAAAACAGTTTAAATTTACAGACACTTTAAACTTCTTTTGGCCTTTACAGCAACTATTATGTTAAAAACAAAGTTGCTGGGGAAGCTACCTCACTTGCAAGACAAATCGCTATTACAAATTGGCAAATCTTGGTCACATATTGCATTTTTAAAGCACAGAACCAGTAGCCACCTGCCTCTTCCTGTGCACTCATAAATCATTTTCTTCTAATTCCACGGGCAGCAGAGGGATCTTGGCACATGCGCGCACACACCAGTATCCAGAAGGGCAGGACACACTGCCGTCAGCTGAGCGGCACCCCAAGGAGCCCATCATCATCTAGAGGCTGCTTTAAAACAGGCAGACTACAAACAGATTGCATTTCCCAGGTTGAAGGCAAAAGTGGGTTTCTCCATCTCAGCTGCTCAGTTAGCCTCTTATGGCTTTCACAGAAAGCACCACTCAGGAATAGGCTATTCAATACACAGAGTTCAACTGGAGACTTAAGAATCAGGGTTGGGGGCCAGGGATTTAGCTCAGTGGTTTCACTGCCTGCTGCGCAAGCGCAAGGACCCGAGTTCGATACCCGGTACCACACACACACACAAAAAAAGAATCAAGATTGCAGTCTTGATGCAGCTCATAAAAACTCAATTAAAAAGGCATCAAAAACCACATTTAGAATACAGCTGTCTGTGTGGGAAGAACGCAGGGTCCCGAGCCCCAGTGGTGCCCTGCAGAGCATGGCAGGGCACGGCAGGGCAATGTCAGCAGCCTGTGAAGGTGAGGGAGGAGGGGCCACACACAGGTGTGCAGCAGCACCCTGGGGACAGTCAGGCCCCTCCTGCCTGTGCAGGTGTCAGATCTTTACATCCTGGGACTCCACCATCTTGGCAAGTGTCTTCTTGATCCTCAGCACAGTCAGCATGGAGGCTGGGTTGCGGGCCCAGCACTCAGACATGAGCTTCAGGCCCGCGTGCAGACACTCGTCGCTGTTCCAGCGGTTGGACACCAGTGGTCGCAGGCGTTTGACAACACAACCTTCTGCATGTCCTCGTAGGATGGGCTGCTGGGGACCATGTTGTAGTACGGCAGCTGGTACTCCTCCACAATGCATCCCGTGACGCAGTGGTGCGCCATCGCCCAGATGATCAGGGCGAAGCTGTAGATGTCGGCCATGATGTAGGGCTGGAAGTGGTTTTTGTTCAGGCTCTTGTGCAGTACCTCTGGAGCCAGGTAGCACTTGGTGCCCACCCTGGTATTCAAGGGCACATCGACTTCATTTGTGTCACTGTTGAATTTAACAGCAAGGCCCAGGTCAGAAATACAGAAACTTCCATTTTTCTTAATGAGGATGTTCTTGCTCTTGAGGTCTCGATGTGCAATTGCAGGCTTCCCTTGGGTACCGTAAATCTCTGTGTGGTGGTGGCACAGACCACAGGCCACAGGATAAGCCAACTGGAGCAGGGCTCTGGTGTGTCGTGTAGCGCACTTCAGGAAGTCATAGAGAGACCCATTTCTGTGGTAATCAGTGGTCAGGTAGAGCTGTGTCCAGGAACCCATGCCTTTAATGTCTGGAGCTCTGAACCCAAGTACATGCTCAGGGCGCATCGGCACTGTCTGGTAGATCTCCGTTTCTTGGAACAAGCTTGCTTCTTCAGTGGTAAAAAACACTTTGACTGTCACCTTTTCTCTGAGCCATTTACCCATCCACACTTCTCCATACTGGCCTTCTCCAACCTGCCGGACCATCTGAATCTGTTTGGCAATAGTTTATTGAACCAGTAAGGGAAGTCCAGACCCACTCCCAGAGCTCTTCGACTGGCCAATAAGATGTTTCAGTGACTCTCCCACTGGAATAAGCCCTTCGTCCTGTTTCAAATCACGATTGTAGCGATGTCTGTTTGAGATGCTCCTGCAATAGTGTTTGTAACAAAAACAGCTGGAGAAGATGCAGACTGCCATGGAAATAAGCACAACCAGCCATCAAATGCTGCCGTCAAAAAATGGACCCATAACGACAGCAGGCAGTGTAGGCTGCAAATACTGGTTACACAGATTGGTCCGACAACACTCTACTGTCAGGCGAGGCCAGGCTTTTGGAGAATCCTTGAACTGAAAATCAGATCCTTCATATTTCACACACCCTGAAGCTAATGTGGTTTCTCCTTGGTCATATTCTTCTATGATGGCAAAGCAATGTCCATTAGTTATGCACGTGTTATGAACAGCATCATCCGGGCAGTGTCCCAAGCAATAGCACTTTAAAAAAGGCAAGGTGTCCTCTGGTGCTAAGGTCATTCCGTTCTCTGCCTTTTTCGGGTCAGTCTGATTTCACCCCAGTACCATGGAGCATGCTGTCTAGATTTTGCCCTTGGATGTGTGTAACGATGAACAGATAGGGTCCCAATAATCTGATGTAAATACAGAGCTGCGTCATTGTTCAATTTTAATATTCCGTACACTGCCACCTTGAATAACTGTTGCTCCACTAATTCAAATGACTTTACTCAATGAAATTTTCTTGTTGAGGATGAAATCACTTGACAATGACTCCACCTCCCACTGCTTTCTCCTGATTCCCTGGAGATGTGGCTATTAAAGTGCACTTCCAATTTTCTTCAAACACCTTTGACCTATGCTTCCCTCTCATGAATTCCAAGACAGTATTAAAGTGATGCATATTTTCATAAATCTGGACCCCGCAGAGGTCATCCTCCAGCCTCGCACGGCGTGGGGCACGGGGAGCAGGCCTGGCTCGCCTCGGCCCTCAACGAGCTGTGGCCCTGCTCGGTCGCCCCTTGCGCAGCCAGCCATGTGCTTCTCCTCTGGCATGGACGACGATTCAGAGCCGAGCCTTCCTGCCTGTTCCCTCCCTCCATCTGCCCTCACCTGCCCACCCGGCAGGCGGATTCCCTCAATACCTACTTTGAGAACCTATACGCCAATAAAATGGAAAACACAGAAGAAAAGGGCAGATTCCTTTATGAATCTGCATATGAATTCCTTTATGAATTCATTCCTTTGGTATGAATTACCAAAGTTGAACAAAGAAGACCTCAAAATTCTAAACAATCCAGTATCAATCAATGAAATTGAAAACGTAATTAAAAATTTACCAACTAAGAAAAGCCCAGGTCCTGATGGCTTCACTGCTGAATTCTACAAGACATGTAGAGTGGAACTACTGCCACTACTGTTTAAACTCTTCAGTCAAATTGAAAGGGAAGCAATACTCCCAAATTCATTCCTGGAAGCAAGCATCACCTTGATCCCCAAAGCAGAGAAAGACCCAACTGAA